>JAPDVU010000003.1:1649138-2177918 GCA_026230045.1 Corynorhinus townsendii | reverse complement strand
CCCCCCCGGGGGGGGGGGGGGGAGGGGGGGGGGCGATGGCGGTTTCAAAAGAGCCGTTGGCAACCAGCCGGCCCAGCCCCGCTGCCCGGCAGCCATGGAAACAGGAGGCTGGGTCTGGAAGGGCACAGTCCCTCTCTGAGCGCACAGGCTGACTCAGCAAGAAGCCTACGGGGCCCAATAACAAACAAACAGGACGCCACCAGAGAAGGAAGTGACGAATCGTTCCTTTTAAAACATATTTTTATTGATCTCAGGGAGGAAGGGAGAGGGAGAGAGAGAGAGAAACATCGATGATGAGAGAGAATCATGGATCTGTTGCTTCCTGCACCCCCCCCTCCCCCCTCCCCACTGAGGATGGAGCCCGCAACCCGGGCACGTGCCCTGACCGGGATGGAACCCGGGACCCTTCAGTCCACAGGCCGACGCTCTATGCACTGAGCCACACCGGCCGGGATTCACCAGTGTGAATGTATTTCCCACGTAGACGTGAGCAGGCCGTGGAGCACGCCGATCGGGATTCCAGCCTTAAATCAAGTGCGGTCAGGAAGCTGACCCTCCAGCAGAGTCCCCCCCAGCACGCCCTGATGAGGGATGCGGCAGCTGGCTGGCCCTGTGGCCTGAATTCTTTTTATTTATTTACTTTTTATTGGGGTGCAGTGGACATGCAGCATTGCGTCAGACTCGGGTGTAGCCGGAGGCTGCGTCCGCTGGGAAATGCTCCCACAACGAGCCTGGTGGGCGTGGGTCACCACAGTGACCATGAGACTTTGGAGATCTCCTCTCTGAGCAGCTTTCAGACCTCCACACAGCGTTGCTAACGACCCGCGTGTCCCTTGCATGGCTATGACCAGGGTCTTTTCCCTCCTGTTAGTAACGTAACGTGGCAGGGGACCGCCCCGCCCAACGCTCCCTGCCAAACACAGGCCAGGCCGCACGCCTGACCTCAGCGGTTCCAAACATTTTTCCCAGGTGACGGTGTCCGGGTTGTGGCCTCAGCTGCTGTCACAGAGTTGCGGGGGCCTCCCAGCTGGGCCCTGACTCCCTCCCCACCTCCCTCCTCCCTCCCTGCCTCCCTGTTTCCCTCCCGCCCTGCCCCGTGCACAGCTGGCCGGCCACAGCTGGGATCCCAGGGAATTTCCAGTCCGGCTGTGGGTACAGCGCCCGGAGATCCTGTGATGGGGTGGGGCGTGCCCACACCGACCCAGATTCCTCTGCACTGGAATGTAGGCCTGACCCGCCCCGGCCTCGGTCCCAGCCATGCCTAAACTCCGTGTCCTGGGGCCGAGTTCCTGAAAACACTGCCCTCTCCCCGGCCGGTGTGGTTCAGTGCTGAGCGTCGACCTATGAACCTGGAGGTCACGGTTTGATTCCCTATCAGGGCACATGCCGTCCCCATTAGGGGGCGTGCAGGAGGCAGCCGTCTATGATTCTCTCTCATCATTGGTGTTTCTCTCTCCCTCTCCCTCTCCCTTCCTCCCTGACATCAATAAAAATATATTTAAAAACACACACACACACACACAACCACTGCTCTCCTCAAAGTCCTACCCAATGTCCTTTCTCTTCCCATCTCTACTTCCTCCCACCAGGAGCTTCCCCTGACGAAGAGAAATTTCAGGAACAGGAGGCACGGAGGCAAATCTGTAGGAAAGGCGGGACCGTGCCCGCAGTTGCAGGGAGACCTGATTTCTGTGACGCGCTGCAAAGTGCTTTCTGCCTGAACCTGGGGGACCCCCCCCAGCCCCCACATACAGTGTGCAGTGCCCTCCTGAGGCCCCAGCCAGCCCCATTCTCCCCCTGCCCCCACCTCACCCACCCCCACCCAGGCTCCCGACCAGAGTCCCCCGCCTGCTGCCTCCAGGGCCCCAGAGAGCAGGTGCATCCCGCCTCCCAGCTGTTCAAGAGCGCGCGCGCACACACACACACACACACACACACACACACACACCCCGACCTGGGAGGCCTGGCTGCCTCTAGGAAGGGATTCAGGGGCCAGGCTGCGCCCACCCAGGCCCCGCAACTACAAGGCCCCGGAGGGGCTGCAGGGGGGCCAGGCGGAGCCCGCCTCCTGGCACCAGGCAGGGCCGCGGGCAGGGCGTCTGTCCCCTAGGCGGCTGTCCCCACTGTTTCGTGGTAAGTCCCGGGCCTGCGGGCCTGCTGCTTCATTCTGTTTGGGGAAAATGAGGCCCCAGAACATGGGGCTGCACTCGGGGCGCAGCTGGTACAGCGGCAGTGCCTTCCTGGGCGGCGCGTCTCGGTGTCCACGCAACACCAGGTGAGCGAGCCATCGCCAAGACACAGCCTCGAGCTGAGATCCCCTGTCTCTGCGCTCGGTGTTTGGACACAGCGGACGGTTTCGTTTTCTTTAGTACGTTGTGTCCGCAAGAATTCTGCTCCCAGCCCAGGGCATGGCTCAGGGTGGACCTTTGACCTATAAACCAGGAGGTCAGGGTTTGATTCCCGGTCAAGGCACAGGCCCGGGTTGGGGGCTCGATCCCCAGTAGGGGGTGTGTTCCCCTGGGCCTCCCTGGGCCTGCGCCTGAGCTCCCTGACACTGTGCAGGACCTTTGACCTATAAACCAGGAGTTCAGGGTTCGATTCCCGGTCAAGGCACAGGCCCGGGTTGGGGGCTCGATCCCCAGTAGGGGGTGTGCAGGAGGCAGCAGGTCAATGATTCTCATCATTGAAGTTTCTTCCTCCCTTTCCTTCCTCTCTGAAATCAATAAAAATATATTTGAAGAAGAAGGAAGAGGAGGAGGAGGAGGAGGAAGAGGAGGAGGAGGAGAGGGGAGGAGAAGGAGGAGGAGGAGGAGAGGGGAGGAGAAGGAGGAGGAGGAGGAGGAGGGGGAGGAGAAGAAGGAGAAGGAGGAGGAGAAGGAGGAGGAGAAAGAGAGGAAGAGAAGGAGGAGGAGGAGGGGGAGGAGGAGAAGAAGGAGGAGGGGGAGGAAGAGGAGGAGGAGGAGGAGGAAGAGGAGCAGGAGGGGGAGGGGAAGGGTGGGAGAGGGGGGAGGAGAGTTCCGTGCCTGCATGTGGGAGGTCAGAAGGGAACTGGTCTTCGTGGTTGGTCGTTAGTGGTGAAATGAAGGCACAGCCCCATTGTCTGTGTACAGACATAAAGCGATTGCACATTTGCTCTGGAAATGGGGCTCTTCCCCTGGAGAGCAGCGTGCCCGTGACCCCGATGTGGCCTGCCGTTACCTTTCACCTGGTAGGGCGGCTTGCTCACCGGTGCTCACAGTCCTGTCTCACGTGGTCTCTCTACCTGGACGGCTGACGCCGTCACAGGTGTGCCCGGGTGCTCGCTGGGGGCCTGTCCCTGCCTCACATCAGGCAGTGGGCGTCTGCGGGACGTGGCTTCCTCGTGCTGAGTGAGTCAGGCCTCGCTGCACCGCCCTGGACGCCCACGGGGCTATGGCTACAGTCAGTGAGCGCCGCGGCCCTTCCAAGCCGAGCCGTCAGGTCAGCGGGAGGAGAGGGGCGCTGGTGTCCGATCCTGCCCTCCTCGGAGCCGGAGTTGCCGGGGCTCTGAGCCTGGCCCTCGGGCTGTTCGAAGGGGTGACACTGAAGGGCGGGGCCGCGCGCGTGGCCGTGTTCTGGCTGCCGCCTGTGGGACCTGGTCTGAAGTTTCACATCCTCATCTGTGCTCCGCGCTGGCTGCCCGGGAGCTGGAGGGGGAACTCAGGTGAGCTTCCTGGGCATTTTCCCAAGTCTGCCCCGGGGTGTGTTCCCCTGGGCCTCCCTGGGCCTGCGCCTGAGCTCCCCGACACTGCCACGCGTGGGTGTGGTTTGGGGGTCCCACGGTGCCTGCGCTGGGCCGAGGAACAGACCGAGGCGCTGCTTCTGAGCAGGCGAGTCAGGCAGCTCTCAAAGTTGCCCTTCAGGTCACCGAAAGCTGGTCCAAGCCGGAGCCGGAGCCGGATGGGCCTGTTGGGGCAGGAAGCCCACTGGCGGCTCAGCCTCTCCCAGAGATTCAGGCTGTACTGGGGGAGGGGGAGGGTCCTTTTCCTCCAGAGGGTTTCTCCGCCCCCAGGGCTGGCCTTTCTTTCATATATTTACTTTTTAATTGATCTCAGAGAGGAAGGGAGAGGGAGAGAGATGATGAGCGAGAACCACGGATCGGCTGCCTCCTGCACGCCCCCTCTGGGGCAGGACGCCCGGACGGGAATGGGGCTGTGGCCTCCTGTTCACAGGTGGCTCTCACCCACTGAGCCACGCCTACCGGTGGGCTCACCTTTGTTGTGGGCACAGCCTGGCGTCTGAGAGCTGTGGCAGCATCCCACGCCAGGGCCGTGGGGACCAGCCGGGGGCACCGGAGGGGCTGGTCAGGGCGCCCTGAAGGACCCTTTGCTCCCGGATCATTGCAGCCCTGAGTCCCCAGGGTCACTGGGGTCCCGCCCTCAGGGTGTAGCTGACACTCGGGACCAGAGAGCGGATGCTGGAAGAGACGTGGGAGACCCATTCATCATTTCAGGTTTGTCGCTCAGACGTCCATTCGCCCTGGCCAGGTCACCGAGCAGGCGCTGCAGACCCGCAGGCCCGTGCCCGACCCAGGCCCAGAGCCCTCCCCCGCCCCAAACGGGCTGCCAGCCAGCACTGGCCCCGCGAGCCTCACAGGAGCAGGAGCAGCTCAGGGAGATGCGTTCTTCCCCCTAGCGCCGTGGTCGGCAAACTGCGGCTCGCGAGCCACATGCAGCTCTTTGGCCCCTGGAGGGTGGCTCTTCCACAAAATACCCCGGCCTGGGCGAGTCTATTCTGAAGAAGTAGCGTTAGAAGAAGTTTAAGTTTAAAAAATGTGGCTCTCAGAAGGAATTCCAATCGTTGTCCTGCTGCTATTTGGCTGCTGACGAATGAGTTTGCCGACCAGACCACTGCCGTGTTTCTTCCTGAACAGCCCACCTCGCCAGTGGCTGAAGCAAATGTTATTCACGACTCTTGTCAAAGAGCTACAGCGGACTTGATTCAAGGCACCCCCCCACACACACACACCCTCACCCCCCACCCCCCTCACCCCCCCACACACACACCCCCCACACACATACAACCTCACCTCCCCGCACACATCCAATACACACACCCCCCCACACACACACACCCTCACCCCCCTACCCCCCTACCCCCCTCATCCCCCCCACACACACACACCCTCACCCCCCTACCCCCCTACCCCCCTCACCCCCCCACACACACCACACATACACACACACACACACACACACACACACACAAACACACCCTCACCCCCCCACACACACACCCCCCACACACATACAACCTCACCTCCCCGCACACATCCAATACACACACCCCCCCACACACACACACCCTCACCCCCCTACCCCCCTACCCCCCTCATCCCCCCACACACACACACACCCTCACCCCCCTACCCCCCTACCCCCCTCACCCCCCCACACACACCACACATACACACACACACACACACACACAAACACACCCTCACCCCCCCACACACACACCCTCACCCCCCCTACCCCCCTACCCCCCTCACCCCCCCACACACACACACCCTCACCCCCCACCCCCCCACACACACACCCTCACCCCCCCTACCCCCCCTACCCCCCTCACCCCCCCCACACACACCACACACACACACACACACACAAACACACCCTCACCCCCCCACACACACCACACATACACACACACACACACACACACCCTCACCCCCCTCACCCCCCACACACACACACCCTCACCCCCATCCCCCTCACCCCCACACACACACCACACACACACACACCCTCATCCCCCTCACCTCCCCCCCACATACCTCACACACACACACACACACACACACACACATCACACACACACACCCTCACCCCCCACCCCCCTCACCCCCACACACACATACACACACCCCACACACACACAACCTCACCTCCCCCCACACATCCAATACACACACACCCCCCACACACACACACACCCTCCCCTCCCCCCTACACACCCCCACACACACCTAACCCCCCCAAAACACACACCCCGCACGCACACATCCTCACCTCCCCCACACAGCCCTCCCCACCAAACACACACACACCCATGGTGAGCAGACCCACAGCCAGTCAGCTGGCCTGTGGCGGGTGGGGTGGGGGTGAGAGGCTAATTACTAGGCACAAACACCCAGGCCAACCCGGCAGCATTCCTGGGCAGGCGGGCAAGGATAAAGCACAGGTGAGGGGGTTCGGGATCGGACCTGAGGTCCAGTCCAGGGGACTACTCCGTTAGGACTGGGCCAGGTGGGCCTGGAGGCTGAGGGGCGGCTGGGGTGGGGCTGGAGGCTGAGGGGGGGCTGGGGTGGGGCTGAGGGGCAGCTGGGGTGGGGCTGGGGCGGCTCTTTGGCAGGGCCAGCGGGAGCCTGACCACAGGAACTGCCTTGCTCCCGAGAATCACCCGTTCCTGATGCCCTGTCCGCTGAGTGGACGTAGAAAGAACCAGCGGAGGAGAAATCTGACCACCTCTCTGTCTTTTAAAATGTGTCTTTTTCTTTAAAAAATATTTTTATTGAGTTCAGAGAAGAAGGGAGGGAGAGAGAAACCAGTGCTGAGAGAGTCGTGGATTGGCTGCCTCCTGCACGCCCCCCACTGGGGATCAAGCCTGCAACCAGGGTACGTGCCCCGACCGGGAATCGAACTGTGACCTCCTGGTTCAGAGGCTGAAGCTCAGCCACTGAGGCGTGATGGAGGATGGAGGAGGCCGGGCCGGGTCACACACCTGGTGCTCACAGGAGGTGCGGCGTGGGCAGGGGTCAGGCCTCTCACCGCACCTGGGCGTTCGTCACCGGTGACAGCTGTGTGTTTAGGTCGTGATGGTCTTCACTGTGGGCTTTAAACACGGCAGAGTGCAAAGACACAGCCTGCGCAGTTACTCCGGGCGAGGGAGCCACCACGTGTGTGACTGAGCCGGCTCCTGGCTCTCCCCGCTCAGCTTCTGGCTGGGCCGACCTGCCGCTCCCTGCACAGAGGGGAGAGGCAGCGGGAACCTGCCCGCGGCCCGCACGGAACGGGCACCTGGCGTCCTGCATGCGTGTGCGGCAGCGCGGGTCTGCCGCGGCGGCCGGTCGCGTGTGGGCTCTTGACTTTGTGCAGGAGTGATTCCGCGGTTCGAGTCCAGGTGACGTGAGGGTGCGTGGGTGACAGCTGGGGACAGCGAGACAGGAAGGGCCTAGGACAGAAGCAACAGCAGAGCCAGGCGGGCTGCTGTCCGTTCACGGGAGAGTCAGAGAAAAGGGGGTCTGGGGGATGGGTTCAGGGGGTGAGCCTGGAGGAGCTGCCACTGCCCTGCCTCTTGCTCCCCCGGTGGCCGGCTCCGGGGGTTCCCCAGTGTTCAGGGGATGCCTGCCAGAAGCAGGGGGCTGGGGGAGGCATGGGGAGCCCCCAGGAGGGAGAAAGCGGGCTGGGGCCGTTACAGGAAACCGGACTAAATCAAGCAATGCTCGGAGAGCGTGGAGTCACACTTTGTCCACCCGTGGGCCCAGAGAAAATGAATTCAAATTCTAAGCCAAGCTACAAGCAGAACTTCCCTTTTTACTAAAGAGCCAGCCCCCTGTGTGCTTAGTGGTTATCTCGCTGCTGGCCTTGAAAACAGCACGGTTCTATCCAATTAAAAAATGCACCTGAAGCATGGCATGAGCGTATGGGCGTAGCTAGTCTCTGGCCTACAAGGTCAGACGGCTAAGTTTATCTTCCTCAGTATTCAGGCTAAAGCAGGCTGGAAAGCAAAGTAAGTTATTTATTTATTTACTTACTTATTTATTTTTAGAATAAGAGGCCGTCTAAAAAAACAGAATTTCAAACAGTAGTTTTACAAAATAGGGGTTAGCCTTCTCAGGGCCTTTAGGGGGCGATCTTAGGGGAGGCGGTCTCCACGGATTGGCCAGCGCCAGTCATTGCAGCTGGGGCAGGGGTCGTCCCCTGCCCCTGCCCCTGGTCTTGTCGCCCTTCTGGGCCTGGAGCAGAAATGCAGCAGCGCAGGCTCGGTGTTGTTATTGGGGTGTTATCGGAAGGGCAGCGTGAAAGGTCAGCGCGGGGGGGGGGGGGGGGGGGGGTGAGCAGGCAGGCTCAACAGCCATCTCAGATGGTGGATAAAGAAAAACGGAATTTATTTAAGGGAAGGGGTGGGGGGTGGGAAATGCAAAGGAAGGGCTGCCCAGCACCAGCCAAGGGGACGGAGAGGGGGGAGAGGGGGGCGCGATGGGGCAGCCTGGGAGCTGGGGCTCCATCCTCATGTGCAGTCCCGGGCGGAAGCTCATCAGGGTGGATCTGGGGCCCAGCTGGGCTGGGCTACGGGGGAATGAGGGCGGGGGGGGGGGGGGGCAGGTATTGGGGGGATGTGCTCAGGTGCCTTCAGGGAGGTTCAGTTCCTTGTGAGGTCTAATACCTGGTGTCCAGCGAGCTTTTCCTGGTCCTTGTCCTCCTGTGGAGGGAGCTTGCTCGTGGCCCTTAAGGGTTGAATTGCCCTACAGGCCTGACAGTTACCTCCAGGGAGGAAAGGTCAGGAGAAGGTCAAACTGCATGACTGGTGGCATGCAGGGGAGGACAGGCCCCCCTGGGGCCCCGGCCCATCCCAGTTCCCCATTCCACTTGTCAGAGGATTTTCCCAGCTTATGCCTCACACCCCTAGGGTCGGGGTGCCAGCTGGACTCAGTTGTCTCCTGTGAGAATGGGCCTCCCCGGGGCTGCAGGGACACTGGTCCCCGATGCCACTCCGGAAGGGCGGGGGTCATCCTTTAAGCCTCTTATCTGTCCCCTCAGCTGTGCTGAGAGCCAGGCTATCAGCAGCTCCAGGGAGGGGAGCCCGCCCCTGGCCTCCGGGTCTGGCCCATCTTCAATCCAAGGCCTCAGGGTGGCCCTGGGGTGGTGACGGCCTTAAAGAAGGAGAGGCTTGGGGGTGACATTCCCCGCCAGGGCTCTGCTCAGCGACACCGGAGATTCCCTGGTCCCTCCAGGCCAGCGGGGTGTCCGTGCCCCAGCCACCGGGGACACCCTGAGTCAGCACGGATCCAGTGCGGTCCACGGTCCCAGCACTGCTCCCACCCCAGGGCTGAGCCAGGGCTGACTCCAAAGCCACGTTTTCTCTGCAAGAAGGTGAGGCTCCCGGCTCCCGGCTCCCCAAGGCCTGGCCATGCACGCTGCCCATCAGCCCAGCTCCAGGCCGCCAGGCCGTCCCCCGCTGTGGCCCACTGTCAGGCGGCTAGGGGCTGCCAGGGGGCTAGGGGGCTGCCAGGTGGCCAGGGGGCCAAGGGCTGCCTTGGCGCGGGAAGGGGGTGCAGGCCAGTAAAACTCTGCTCCTTGCACAGACCTCAACTCATGGGGGGAGGGGAGCACCTGCCTTATAAACCTGGCTCACCACCATCCCTCACCATCAATTACTTTTTAAATTAAGGGATAGGCGCTGAATTCCGACAGGAGGGCGGCTGCTGTCCGCTCATGGCACCTGCGCTCTCCGGGGGAAGTGGGCTCTGAGAGGTGGGGGCGTGGGGTGCAGGGCTGACAGGCTGGGGCGCTGCCAGACGCCTGTGTGCAGGATGAGGTGATGCACCGGGCCAGGGACCACAGGTGGGCACACGCGGGTTAACCGCGTTCTCCAGGGCCCTGCCTGGGAGGGGCACAGCAGGGACCCGTGGGTCGTGGGATTTTTCGGGGGGCCCGCCGAGCTGGGCTGGGCGGGGGCGGGTTGACTCCAGGCGGAGCAGAACCGGTTGGGAGGATTGGGCCATGTGCGCGGTCACGGGTCCTTGGGGAAGTGAAAGTGCAATAGTCAGGCTCTCCCAGGGCTTGCGGCGGGGCTGGCCCTGGGTTACTGCCGCTCCGTGTCACCGGGGTCCCCGGGGCGGGCAGCGGGGTGCAGCGGGCGTGGCTTCAGTGGATGTGTCTGTGTGGGCCGCTCGGGAGCTCAGGGGGGTTCTGTGGGGTGTGACTGGGGTGTTAGCGGGGTCATCTCTGTGATCCCCGCGACTGTGGGGTCCGCCCGGAGGAGCCCTCCACGCAGAGCCCGGTGTTCTCGCTGGTCAGCCCGCGGCGTGGCTGTGCGTCCCGGGTCAGCGCACATTACAGGCCGGGACCGCAGGGAGCCGCCCCGCTCCGCTGCCCCGCGCCCCCTCCGGTCGGCCCCCCCCCCCGCGCCCCCGTCTGTGGTTCCGCCCTCTCCCCCTCCCCGCGCGCCCGTGGTTCCGCCGGGCCGCTGCGCAGGCCCCGCCTACCGGCCGTGCGCATGCGCGTCCGCGTCCGCCGCGGGGTCGCGATGGCGGCCGTCGGTGAGGGCGGGGCGGCGGCGCGCGCGGGTGACAGGCGCTGGGAGCGCAGCTGTGCTCACGGGGTCCGCGCGGGGAGGCGCGCGCAGGTGAGGGGCGCGGGACAGGTGAGGCCGGCGGGGTCCGGGCCGGGGGTATCTGGGCCGTGGGCGGGAAGGTCCAGGGGTACAGGGTCTGGGTCCGGGTTCTGCTGGGGTCCGGGCCGCGGGGTCTCGGGCGGCGAGTCCGGTGGTTCCGGGGCAGGGGATGCCGGGGGTGAGGGGGTCCGGGACCCGGGGCGGCGGCCCGGAAAGGCCCGCGGTGCTGGCGGGGGTGCTCGCTGAGCTTCGCGTCCGGACAGTTGGGGCTAAAATGCGGAGAGCGGGCCTGGGGTCGGGGTTGGCGGCGGCGCGGGGTCCGGCCGGGCCAGGAGCGCCGGGGCCCGCTGCCCTGAGAGTCACTTCCCAGGAGGCTCCCGGGGAGCTGGCCCCCGGGATCAAGGCAGCCTCCCCTCCCCGGGGCCCCTTCACGAAACAAGTTAAAGCTGACGTTTAGTCCACAGTGGGCCCGGCAGGCACCCCAGCCCAGTGGCTGCTTAGAGCTGGTGGGGGTCACCGGGGTCACGCCTGGTTTGGTTGTCTGAGTTTCGTTCGTGGAGCAAGGATCTCTTGATCTGGGAAGAAATACTGTTGCAGTCTGTTAACGTTTAAGTCTCGGGATGTTGCAAACAATTCCTGTGGCCACAGGGAGCTCCTGCCCCGCTCGCTGAGCTCCTGGCGGGAGGAGGACCGAGCCCTCCTTCCAAGAGGCGCTGGAGGCTGGGCAGTGAGATGCTGGGTGGGGGCACCTGCTCGCTGGGAGCAGCCTCGCTGGGAGCCGAGGGGCTCGTCTCTGGGGCAGGAACGCCTCGCCCCTGGTCGTGTCCTGCAGGCCAGCCTCTGATTCGCAGGCTGAGGTCTGGCGGGCCCTGGGAAGCGGTGCCAGAGCTTGCCCCTGGCAAGTCCAGTGACCCTCGGGGCTTGTTACTCAATAGTCCAGAGGGACATAATTCGGGCCTTTTTGCCCTGTTTTTTACTTCATTTCCAAGTTTGGGGTCCGTTGTGCTAACCATACACAAGTGCCGGTCGGTCTCTGTAGCGATTGGGCGCCCTGTGCACCCACAGGTGTGTCAGAGCTGAAGGGTCCCCTGGCGCGTCCTGACCTGGACCCACGCGGCCTGTCCCATTTTACTTATTAAAAATGCCGGCCAGTGCAGCAAGCAGCTCGGCCGCCAGGTCCTGCAGCAGAAGGGAGGCGCGATGGTTGTAGACAAACTTTCCCACAGGCATGAAGCTGCCCAGTCGGCCGGGCTTTCACCGTCTCCACTTCCCTCTGGGCTGTGGTTCCTCTACTCGGTCAGTCCCAAAGCTGCTTCTATTGAGGGGCGGGGCTTTGAAGTCCTGGGATCCAAAGAGTGGGGTGAGTCCTGCTATAGAGGTCCCCAGTGTCCCCCAGGAGGGGAATAGTGACTCGCAGCTGCATGTTACCCGTTAGGTTCGGGCGACGTGGAGAAGCCCTACATCTGGGTCCTGGGGTGAGGTGGGTATGCGGTGGCCCTGTCCCCTGCACCCCCTAAGGTGAAAGGGATGTGGTCAGGGTGAGCCGCCATGAGAGGACGTTCGGGAGCTCTGCGGCTCCAGGATGGCCCGGCACCTGGGCGGGGCCCTGCAGGGGCAGCTGCGGCTCTGGCTCCGCTGGCCGGGCTGGGTCCCTGCAGACCCCCACAGCCTGGCCTTGTTCCCTGGCTCAGGTGCTTCCCTGGCCTGAGCATCCCTGCAGGTGCTCAGGGGCCCCGAGACACAGCACAGCACCCACTGCCCAGAAAGCAGTGCGCGCAGCTGTGCAGACACCGGGGAGGTCCTGAGCAAGGGTTAGCGAGGGAGTGGCTAAGGATTGGAAGGGGCAACAGGAATTGTAGCCAGTGTGTCTGTAACAAGCTGTGTGCGTGGGGAGCTGAGTGCGTGGAGCAGTGTGCGTGGGGAGCTGTGTGTGTGCGGAGCTGTGTGCGTGGGTATCTGTGTGCGTGGGGAGCTGTGTGTGTGGGGAGCGGTGTGTGTGGGGAGCTGAGTGCGTGGGGAGCTGAGTGCGTGGGGAGCGGTGTGCGTGGGGAGCGGTGTGTGTGGGGAGCTGAGTGCGTGGGGAGCTGAGTGCGTGGGGAGCTGAGTGCGTGGGGAGCTGAGTGCGTGGGGAGCGGTGTGCGTGGGGAGCTGAGTGCGTGGGGAGCGGTGTGTGTGGGGAGCTGAGTGCGTGGGGAGCGGTGTGCGTGGGGAGCTGAGTGCGTGGGGAGCGGTGTGTGTGGGGAGCTGAGTGCGTGGGGAGCTGAGTGTGTGGGGAGCGGTGTGTGTGTGGTATCTGTGTGTGTGGGGAGCGGTGTGCGTGGGGAGCTGAGTGTGTGGGGAGCTGTGTGTGTGGGGAGCTGTGTGCGTGGGAGCTGTGTGCGTGGGGAGCTGTGTGCGTGGGGAGCTGAGTGCGTGGGGAGCGGTGTGCGTGGGGAGCTGAGTGCGTGGGGAGCTGTGTGCGTGGGGAGCTGTGTGCGTGGGGATCTGTGTGCGTGGGGAGCTGAGTGCGTGGGGAGCTGTGTGCGTGGGGAGCTGAGTGCGTGGGGAGCTGAGTGCGTGGGGAGCGGTGTGTGTGGGGAGCGGTGTGCGTGGGGAGCGGTGTGCGTGGGGAGCTGTGTGTGTGGTATCTGTGCGTGGGGAGCTGAGTGTGTGGGGAGCTGTGTGCGTGGGTATCTGTGTGTGTGGGGAGCTGAGTGTGTGTGGTATCTGTGTGCGTGGGGAGCTGAGTGTGTGGGGAGCTGAGTGTGTGGGGAGCTGAGTGTGTGGGGAGCTGAGTGTGTGGGGAGCTGAGTGTGTGGGTATCTGTGTGTGTGGTATCTGTGTGCGTGGGGAGCTGTGTGTGTGGGGAGCTGAGTGTGTGGGGAGCCGAGTGTGTGGGGAGCCGAGTGTGTGGGGAGCCGTGTGTGTGGGGAGCTGAGTGTGTGGGGAGCTGAGTGTGTGGGGAGCTGAGTGTGTGGGTATCTGTGTGTGTGGTATCTGTGTGCGTGGGGAGCTGTGTGTGTGGAGAGCTGAGTGTGTGGGGAGCTGAGTGTGTGGGGAGCGGTGTGTGTGTGGTATCTGTGTGCGTGGGGAGCTGTGTGTGTGGGGAGCTGAGTGTGTGGGGAGCTGAGTGTGTGGGGAGCCGAGTGTGTGGGGAGCCGTGTGTGTGGGGAGCTGAGTGTGTGGGGAGCGGTGTGTGTGGGGAGCTGAGTGTGTGGGGAGCTGAGTGTGTGGGGAGCGGTGTGTGTGGGGAGCTGAGTGTGTGGGGAGCTGAGTGTGTGGGTATCTGTGTGTGTGGTATCTGTGTGCGTGGGGAGCTGTGTGTGTGGGGAGCTGAGTGTGTAGGTAATGAGCTGAGTGTGTAGGTAATGAGCTGAGTGTGTAGGTAATGAGCTGAGTGTGTAGGTAATGAGCTGAGTGTGTAGGTAATGAGCACCGTCTTCAAAAGGGCACCTATAGGCTGGACGCCAGTCTGGGTTTCTCAGGGTGTAACGGAAGGACCGTGTTTTCCTGGATTTCCCAGTCCTTGGACCCAGATCTGTCCCCCCTGGGGTGCTGGCACCACCGCCTGCCTCTCGCTGCACCTGGCCCCTCCCATCCTGTCGCAGGCTGCACCTGGCCCCTCCCATCCTGTCTCAGGCATCGCACCACCAGACACTTGAGCTTGTGGTTCAGAAGCACGAGGGCCCAGTGCTGGGGTCTGTGCTGGCCCCTCCCGAGTGCTAGGGAGTCGGGGCAGCTGGTCAGTGTCTCTTGTCTTGCAGTTTCCCTCACCTCCCCTGACCCTCTGCCCTGTCTCAGGGCCCACTGCCCTGTGCTGTGGGTGGGGGCTAGGGGGTCGGGGGAGGGGCAGGAGGGAGGGAGGAGGGGGCAGGTGGGAGGGAGGAGGACAGGAGGGAGGGAGGAGGGCAGGAGGGAGGAGGGGGCAGGAGGGAGGGAGGAGGAGAGGAGGGAGGAGGGGGCAGGAGGGAGGGAGGAGGAGAGGAGGGAGGGCGGGCAAGAGGGGCAGGAGGGAGGGAGGAGGGCAGGAGGGAGGAGGGGGCAGGAGGAAGGGAGGAGGAGAGGAGGGAGGAGGGGGGCAGGTGGGAGGGAGGACAGGAGGGAGGGAGGAGGGCAGGAGGGAGGAGGGGGCAGGAGGGAGGAAGGGGGCAGGAGGGAGGGAGGAGGGCAGGAGGGAGGCAGGGAGGGACTCTTGGAGGTCTGTTCGGCGCTCCAGGATGGGCATGCTTGGTGTGCTTGGTGCCGAGCTCACAGCGAGAGCCGCCCGCAGGAGGAGACCGCACGCCATGGTTCCGTTATCTTGCCCGAAGGAAGGGAGAGACTGAACTGTCCCCCTCGGAGTCGTAGGGTGTAACCCCAGGCGACACTGGAGGTCATGCCAGCTCCGTGGTTTTACACCTGCCTCTGGGCACCCGGGCACCCAAAAAGCCCAAGCCTGGCGGCACTGCGGGAATGAAGGCAGAACCCGTGGCAGTGGCCCAGGCTCGGGCATGCACGGAGCCCACCGAACGCCCCCAGCCTCGGCCCCCGGCCCAGGTCCCACTCAGAGCTTGTGACCAGCAGCCAGCCTGGGCGTCCGTCTGTGAGTTGGGAACCTAGTGGTCCGTGCTGAGAAGGTGGCCTAGTTCAGCGGTCGGCAAACCGCGGCTCTTTGGCCCCTTGAGTGTACCTCAATCAGATTGAGGACGTTTATAGCAAAGGCCAGCTTCGGAGTACCCTAAGTCAGTTAATGACAATGTACCTGCCTGTATAGTTTACGTTTAAACAAGGTGGCTAATTTGAGTCGTTGTCTTGTTGGTATTTGGCTCTGTGGACTAAGGAGTTTGCCGACCACGGGCCTAACTGAACACGCCTGGCGCATAGCAGGTGCTTCATGTTAGTAATCGACATCCGCCAGCCTGATTTATCTGTATTTCTCACGTCCGCAGGCAGGCCCTGGGTCCAGGGTGGGAGGAAACTGTTTTCTTAGCTCCTGAACAGCAGAGCCAAGATCCGAACCCACGGAGCCGGGCTGCTCTTGGTTCCTTGGTCCTAGTGCCCTGGCGCCCTCACCTCGCCCCCCCGCCTACAGCCCTGCACTGGGCTCTTCCCAGGGGGACCGGGTCGCAGTCAGCCTCCGGGCGGGCGGCCTCTCCCTGCAGAATGCAGAGGCTCCGTGGGAACCAGGGCTCGGCCCAGGGCACATTCACGCAGTCGCGCAAAACGGGAACCAGCCGCTGTCCTGGCCCTCCTGACCAGCAGGGAACAGCCCAAGAGGAAGCTGAGGCCGCTGGGCTGAGCTCGGTGTGGGCAGGGCAGCCCCTCGGGGCCACGAGGAGTCCTCTGGGAGGGGGCTCCTTCCCACCCAGCACTCAGAGCCCTGCCCAAGCGCTCACCTTCCCCCAGGCTCGCCCTGCGCAGCGGGGGGGGGGGGGGGGGTGGCAGTGGGGGGGGCAGTGGCAGAAGAGGGAAGGTGGAGGCCAGGCCCTTTTGGGCTTTTCCTGGGAGGGGCAGGCGGGCAGGGGACACACGGGGTGGCTGGATTGAACAGTTGGGGGCCTGGGGCTGTCGGCGTGGTCCCTGGTTGCCTGGCACCTGGCCCTGGTCTCAGGCTCTGGATGGCTGGTGGGGGTCCCTGGCTGCCCAGGCGTGCTCCCGGCTGCGTTGAGGGGCGGCGGGGGCATCTCTCCAGCCAGGGAGGCAAACATCAGAACAAGCGAGAAAACCCCCTCGCCCACGCCCAGAGCCAAGTGCTCTTGCCCCTCTTAACCGGGTGTTGGACCTGGTCTGTGTACAGAACAACTTTTTTTTTACGTTAAACACGTTTTGTTACACAGAGGTCACGTCCTCGGACACGTGTCCACTCCGTACCCAACTGCTTTCACTCTCCACAGAGACTGCCTCTTAGCCTGCCCTCCAGCGTGGCCGCCGAAAACCCCGTCCTAATGCTTCTGTGGCTTACGGTGAGGGCAGGACGGCAACGTGTGGGTACAGGGCCCTGCCCCCCGTTACCAGGGATGAACACGTCTTCTCATTCAGAGTACAAAGTCAAGCCCCCTCGGGCTTGGCCAGGGACAGGACAAATCCTGTGTGCTGTCCACTGGACCCGTCGCGGGGGGAGACAGTCTGGAACTGCGCCCCCTCCCGTGGGGCCCTCCCAGGATCTCACCACACCTTCTGTGGAGGTGACAGAGGCCCCCCATCCCCCGCCCCGCGCGCGCACACACACACACACACACACACACACTTAAAGCTGTGCCTACAGTCCGCGCCAGCGAGTCCTCTCGCGCCGCGCTCAGCATGCCCAGTGCGGCCACCAGCTCCTGGGGATCCGCAGGCTCTGCGCCTGTCCACGACCCTGCGCTGCCTGGCATGGCCACTGCGGGACGCTGAGGGAGTTCCTGCCTGTTCTCCTCACCCCCGTGAGCTGGAGTCCTGAGTCCTGGGCCCGAATCCCCAAGGCGGGCCGCCCTCTCCCAGCAGTGCCCTCCTCCGCAGCAGCGGGCAGCCCGAGGGCCCGTGTTCCCTCTGAGCTGTTTCCCTTGCATGTTCCCTGCGCGACTTCTCCCCGCTCGGTGGTGTCTAGGACAGTGACTCCGGAGTCCCAGGCCATGCACCTCCGAGACATGGTCGCTCCTGAGGCCTGCGCCCCAGTAGCTGCAGCCGCGTCCGTCCACCGTCCCGGGAAGCAGCCCTGAGCCGCCCACACAGAGTATGCGGACCCGGGGTCTCCTGGCCCCGAGGCGCGCTCCCTGCACACGGAGCTGGAGGGCTGAGCCCTGAGCCTGGGCCCTGGTGCCACACGAGTTCACGAGCTGGGAGGCTGGAGAGGGTTCCAGTGGTGCGTTCGCGTCCAGCGGCCGTTTCAGCTGGACAGTCAGCTTCCTGGGCGGGACATTCCTGCACGAACGGCTCAGTGCCCCCGCTCACGGGGCGGTGCTAGGCCTCCTAGCAGCCCTGCGCGGCGTGGGCGTGGGCGACCAAGGCCTCCGCGGCTCTGCACCGTGTGGGCAGCTCCCCCGGCTGCTTCTCCAGGACCGCCTGCCTCCTGGTGGGTCCTGCAGGCCGGGTCCCCCTGAGCAGGTGCGCTGGCACAGGTGGATTTCCAGGCCCCTGCAGTGTCACAGACGGTCCCACGTATGTAGCGGGGACACGTGCAGAGCTGGGGCCTGCCTGCGGTGGAGGGCCCTCCAGCACGGCCCGGCGGGGTCAGCACCAGGGCAGCGTGAGCGCGTTGCAGCCTCCGCTGGGGAAGGTGGCGAGTGGGAGCTTGTATGAAGGCCCTGCAGCCCTGGCCTGGGAGGGCCTGGGGAAGGGAGGTGGGAGCTGGGCCTGAGGGCGAGCGGGAGTGGGGACCCGCTAGGTCCAGGCTGGGGGCCAGGACAGCCGGTGTTTTCAGAAACTAGAGGGTCACTGGGCAGTAGCGGGGGAGGTGCAGGAGGTCAGGGGTCCCGCGGTCAGGCTCTGACCTTCTGTCCCGGGCGGCCTCACCTATAGTGACACAGGCCAGGGGGCCTCAGGTGCGGCAGGGACCTCGGGGCATCCGAGTAAATCTTGGAGCCCGGCTCACGTGATCTCTAAGTCTGTCACACCCAAGTCCACTGAGAAGCGGACGGTGTGAGCAGCAGCATCGCAGGGGCCCTGCAGGGCGAACTTCTGTTTCCGTTGTGGAGAGGGAAGCCTGGTGATGAGGGAAACCTGTGCACAGTATTCCCAACCGCGGCCGCAGCAGGAAGGGGGTCCTGAACCGGTGCCGTGAACTCTCCCCGCGGCCCTCAGTTAAGCCGCTTTGATGTGCTTGGTTTAGGGGTGCTTCCCGGTTAGAAGGAGGGCCTGCTTCTCCTCCATCCATGGGGACACCGGGGCACCAACACCTACTGTGCGCCAGACCTGACTCAGTCCCTGGATGCACAGCGCCTCCCTCCATCGTGCTCACCACAGAGCTGCCCACTGTAGACAGCGGCGCCAGGACCTGGGCCGGGCAAGCCGGCGCTGTCCGTCCACGGCCTGTGCTGGGAATGTGGGCCCGAAGACGGGCGCCCGCAGAGGCCTCATCTGGGGTCTGGAGGCGAAAGGCTGCATCCAGTGTAATTACCTGGGATCTGACCTGGGATGACCTCTGCGCGGGGGAGGGGGCGGCCTGTTAGTGGTTGCGCCTCCTGTTCCTGCTGGGCCTCCCGTCTTCATGTGACTTTCATTCCCATATGTGACCAGTGAGCGTCTCCTTGCTGTGCCAGGACCTTCAAACAGGCGTGAGAGTGAAGTAACGCGGACCTGGAGCCGCGTTGTCCCCACTTCCGTTCAGCCGACGTGAAGGCAATTGTCTTGTCTTCCTCAGGCTGAAGGCGGGCACATGAAGACCCCAGCGGCCGTGGCCCTTTGTCTTGGACAGGACTCGGCGTGGGGCCCCGCAGCCCTGTGTTGACCGCGGCTCTCTGTGACCTGGGACTTGGGACAATGAGTCCCGCGGGCGACCAAGGCGCATCGGAGAGCATCTTTGACCTGGACTACGCCTCCTGGCGGATCCGCGCCACGCTGGTGACTGCCGGCTTTGCCTTCTACCTGGGCGTCTTCGTCGTGTGCCACCAGCTGTCATCCTCCCTGAACACCACGTACCACTCCCTGGTGGCCAAGGAGAAGGTCTTCTGGAACCTGGCTGCCACACGGGCCGTGTTTGGCGTGCAGAGCACGGCCGCGGGTCTGTGGACACTGCTGGTGGACCCAGTGCTGACAGCCGACAAGGCGCACGCCCAGCAGAGCTGGTCCTGGTTCCACGTGGCCACGGCCACCGGCTTCTTCCTCTTCGAGAACGCGGCCCTGCACCTGTCCAACGCACGCTTCCGCACCTTTGACCCCTTCCTGGTCCTCCACCACCTCTTCGCCTTCCTGGGCTTCCTGGGGCTCGTGGTGAACCTGCAGGCCGGCCACTACCTGGCCATGGCCACCCTGCTGCTGGAGGCCAGCACGCCCTTCACCTGCGTGTCCTGGATGCTGCTGAAGGTGAGCGCCTTCCAGGGCAGGTCCTGCTCCGCCCCGGAAGCTGAGCGCCGTGTCCGGCTCGCAGGGGCCGTGGGGTCGTCAGCAGACTGAGTGACTGCATACGGCATCAACAACAAGCTCTTTTTGGTTGAATTTAATTTTATTCATTTTATTATTTTATTTTTCTAAATATGTTTGTTGATTTCAGAGAGGAAGGGAGAGAGAGAGAAACATCAGTGATGAGAGAGAATTATGGATCGGCTGCCTCCTGCACGCCCCCTACTCCGGGGATCGGGCCCGCAACCTGGGCATGTGTCCTGAGCAGGATCGAACCCGGGACTTTTCAGTGTGCAGGCCGACATTCTGTCCACTGAGCCAAACCAGCGAGGGCAAATTTTATTCATGTTAAAGAAGTGGTTTAAATGGGGCCAGGGAACCTGCAACTGAGGTGCATGCCCTGGACCAGGAGTCGACCTCAGGTGGTGCAGGGCGGGTTTCACTGCATCCTGCTGGGTGCACAGGTAACTGGACACGGAGATGTCCGACGCTGTGTGATGGACACGGGCTGATCATCATGTGACAGTCTCACCTGTGGGGCCTGGGAGTGCCGTCTCCCTGTGCACAGCCTCCCTGTGCGCACGCCTTCCAGTGCACACTTGTCGGAGCAGCCCAGGTGACGGCGGGTGAGTCCTGAGCAGGTGCCACAGAGCCCACTTCCCCTGGAGGCCACAGGTGGGGCCGGCTTGGATCCTAGTTCTGCTTTTAGAAGGTGAAACCCCACATTTTCCCACTGCGGCTGCACGATGCTCGTTCCCACAGCCCACAACGCTTCCTCTCCCTGGTGCCCTCTGGCAGGTAGGAGGTTAGTCTCGTTGGTCTGCCAGACTTTCCTGACAACTAGCGGCACCAGCACTCTCTCAGATAGCTGTTGCTGTTTGTCTTTGGAAAACTGTTCTGCCCTGAGCCCGCTTTTTAACCAGATTCCATGGCCAACAGACGTTTGCCGCCACCTCAGGCCTCCTTTCCGGGCTGTCTCCTTTGTGAGGGGCTCAGCTGCACGCAGCCCTACCTGTGACTTTTTTATATTTGAAGTTTTTTGTTTTATGTACAAGAGCTAGCATCTGTCAGAAGGTAGATGGAGGTCTCGAATGCCCCTCCTTGGAAGTTCACTGAGTGTGACAGCGAAGCCCGTGTCCTCGCGCGCTGACGGGAACACTGGCGCACATGTAGGGCCGCGCTTCCAGGTCAGACCATGGTGGGCTGAGCAGCTGTGCAGAAGGAGAGCCCTGGCCGAGTGTCCTTGGGGGGCTCCTGCCAAGTTGCTGGGGACCCATCTTGCTCTCTCTGTAGCAATGAGGCAAAAGCTCCCCTCTGACTTTGGCTTCTGTTGCCCACAGTCCGGTGGCAGAGGCCTGAGACCCTAGCCGAGACCAGCATGAGACGGGCCCCTTGGCAGGCTGGCTTTGTGCTTTTAGCTGCAACCCTGGACACCAGGTGTCATGTGAATTGGAATGACCTGAGGCTGAGGCCCAGGGCACTGGCATAAAATACACAAAAGCCCGTGGGCCAGGGACCAGCCTTGCCCTGAGCGACTCCTGGGCTGTCCCCAGGGGAGGGCTGGTCAGCAGGCCCAGTGCCCATCCAGGCCCAGGCAGCGCTGCTGTCCCTCTGTGCCGGGCACAGGAGCGGGCCATGCCAGCGCCGGGTGGGAGGAGGCCTGGGCCGGACTCGTGTCCGTGCGCTGCCGTGCTGACCGCTGTTGTGTCCCCGCAGGCCGGCTGGGCTGACTCCCTGCTCTGGAAGGCGAACCAGTGGCTGATGATCCACATGTTCCACTGCCGCATGGTGCTCACCTACCACATGTGGTGGGTGTGCGCGCAGCACTGGGAGGGCCTGCGGGACACCCTGTACCCGCCGCACCTGGCCCTCTTCCTCCTGGGCATGAGCCTCCTGACGCTGGTGCTCAACCCCTACTGGACCCACAAGAAGACACAGCAGCTCCTCAGCCCCGTGGACTGGAACTTCGCATCGCCCCAGCCGCCGCCCCGGGGCCTCGCCCTGCCCCGGGCCAACGGCCAGGTGCCCCTGAAGAAGGGGCAGTAGCCGCTGGGAGCCCCCTGCCTCCCGACGCCCCAGCTTTGCTCCTGAGAGACCGCTTGGTGGTGCGTTAGTATTAATTCCCAGGTCAGCACCAAGCGCCTGCCTCCGAGTGACTGCCTGTAGGGGCAGAACGCCGCCGCCTGTCCCGCTGTCTGTCAGGTTCCTTCCTGGGAGCCCAGCCTGGGGGCCAGCTGGTCATGGAAGGTCCCGGGGAGGCGGGGCTGGGTTTGAGTGCAGGCCTGCGGCTTTCTCGCCCTCGCCTTGCTGGGCTGCACAGACCTGGCGTTTTCTACAGCCCAGGGCCCGGCTCCGCAGGCAGGAAGGTAGGAGCCCAGGTGCTTCCTGCCCACCTGTTGCTGTGGTCGAGCCCAGCCCCCAGACTGTGAGGCTGCCTGGCTGATGAGTCGAGTCGTCGCATGGGAAATGCACGCACTGGGTCTCCGCAGCCTGCACCTGCTCTGTTCCAGCCTTGCCTGTTCCCTGGGGAGGAATAGCCCTGAGGTGGAAGCCTTGTTACAAGTTCCCCGTGACTGTCCAGCCGGTGCAACAGTGCCCCCTAGGGGCCCACGCTGCAGCCGCACGTGTAGGAGTCTCGGCAGAATTTTTAGCAAGGGAGCTACATGAGACCAGAATTATGTGTTCACATGGAATCACTCAGTTAACGAAATAAGGAGGGTATTTAATAATCAACTGTCTAGATTTCAGAGACATTTCCATTTGACTGCGTTGCCGGCAGGTGCCCGAATGAGACCCCGGTTCCTTGGTGGTTTTCTCTGGGTTTCACGACAAGGTGGTGACGGCTCCCTGCGAGCAGTGAGCAGACCGGCCTCGGCCTCCGGGGCACTGGGCTGCCAGGCCCTGTGGCCCCCCCTGCTTCCTGGCTGCCTGGGACCAGCTCAGGACGTCCTGGTCCCTGCCGTGCCAGGGGACCTGCACCCCCGCCCAGCAGTCTCACCCAGACAGGCCCCCCGCATCTGTTCTTGTCACGAGTGTGCGGTTCCATCAAAGGGATTGTACGGAAGCACGGTTGCTGATGAGATCACGTGGGACCTGGGCCATTCCGTGCGGGACCCTCCGAGGGAGTGTTTGATTACAGCGCTCTGATTTTATTGATCACGTCACCCCTACTTATTGCCCCTTAAGAAGTGAGTTAAATCCTAACAGTACCCACGAATCATGCTCCACAACTAACGGACGCCCTGCGCGGTGGCCTGCGTTCCCGTTCCTGCGGAAGCAGAGCGGTCCGGCAGCCAGACGTCTAACATAGAATAAAGCAGCCGATGTTTGCCAAGCCTGACGGTGTGGGTCCTTGTCTCAGCGCCGCTCTCTCCCCGAGTGTTCTGTCAGACACACGTGATGGGGACCTTCGTGTTCACGGCTCTGTGTTTATCTGACCTTCGCCAGGACTCCCTGTCTCAGTGAAGGTGTTGGGGCACAGGGCCCAAAGCAGGTGAGGGTGGCGCCCTCCGCTCGCGGTGCTCCATCCAGCCCCCACTTCTGTCGTGAGGTCCCCCCTACCCCCTGGTCTGTGTTGCCAGGACTTGCAGGCTCCCAGGTGGTACCCCGCTATCTGGGCCCCTCCTCCGGCTCAGGTTCCCGCCCAGCCGTCCGCCTGGCTGAAGGCTGCAGGTGACAGGCTGCATGTCCAGGGGACGCCTGGAGCCGCAGCTGGGCAGAGCTGGGGTGTGAGGCACCCGCCATCCCCATGGCGCCTGCCCGCGGACACTGCTTGTGTGACTCACGTCCGTGGAGAGAGCAGAGGCTACACGGCAGGGTCCCGCTAAAGATCAGAAGTGCTGGGTCTCCTGAAGAGCAGGGGATCGGACCGTGTCCCCTTTTGTGCCGCGGATTCTGAGAGCATTCCTGTTCCCCTCATTCGAGGGGTGCACCCTGGGGCCCGACTCCTGCCCGCCTGTCACGTGGTCGGGTCAGCTGCAGCCTCCGGCCCAGGACGGTGGTGGCGTTAGAGATGCCCCCACGTGCACAGGAGCCCCTCCCCCACCCACTGCCTCAGCAGCAAGGCCGGGCTGCTCCCAGGACGGGTGCGAGGTGGGGCCGGCCCCTCGCCTCGGGTTAGGAGTCAAGTTATGAATGTGGGGGCACAGACCCTAGCAGGGTTCTGGCTGGGCAGCGGGGTCAGGCCTCACCTGGGGCAGAGGGAGGAGCAGGCTCAGCCTCAGGTGGGCAGGTGGCGGGGGGGGGGGGGTGGCCCCAGTGGAAGGGCCCTGTGGGTGGAGCATTGGGCCTCCCATTCCCGCCGACACTGTGGTCACTGCCCCTCTCCTCGCCTGCGCCTCGGCTTCCCCCACCGGCCCGTTAGCAGTGACTGTGGTGGGCAGGTAGACAGGGGCCAGGGCCAGCAGGACGGGAAGCCCAGTGCCTAGCAAAGGACATTGGGGGGCGACCTCTCCTCCCCTAGCACATCCCTGGTCATGTGGTTCCCCTCCCCCCAACCCCCCGCCTTTCCTCCCTGAGACAGCATCTAGGCTTCAGTTGTATCAGCTCCAGGCCCAGAAAAGCAGCAAGACCAGACAGTGACCCCATGGCTGCCTCAGGGCCAGCTGCATGGGACCGTGACCCTGCCCTGGTCCCGGCCAGCCAGTCAGTGGAGACCGGCCCTGTAAGGACGCACCTGGTAGCTGCTGACTGTTCTCCTGAGACCACCACCCCCCCGCCCCGGGCCACCTAAACCCTCCACCCGGAATGCCCTCAGGAGGACCAGCTCCCTCCCACCCCCACCCCCCACCCCCCAGGCACATCTCCTTCACCTTCCTCACTTCTCAGCTCCACGGGCCCTGCCTTGGTCTCCCTAGCTTGTTTCCTAAGCCCATTTCCTCGCCCACCTCTGTGATTTTATAACTAAACTAGAGGCCCAGCACATGAATTCGTGCACCCGTGGGGTCCGGCTGGCCCGCCATGATCCATTCGGGCAGGGCCAGCCAGGGGGAGGGGACGTGGGAGGTTGGCCGCCAGCCCCGCCCCCTGGTGGAACTCCTGGTGGAGGGGACAATTTGCATATTAGCCTTTTATTCTGTAGGATGCTCTCTTATAGTCTGGGTCTTGGCTCCGCGTTCTTTCCTTGCCAGAACGTGAGTACTGAGGTGGCTGAACCCAGGTCGTGTCTGACCCACTGGCCCCACACCGGCGCCGTCCGGGTCCTGCTGCCCCAACCCCCGACGTCTGCGACCGGTCCCGTCTCTGCCACCCACCAGCTGGTCAACTTGTCAGTCACCTCATCGCTCAGGGTTTCCGTTCCTCCCTGTGACATGCGAGGCCTGGCGGTTCACTCGGCTCCCGTGTCGGCCCTGCCATGGGCACCGACACTCCCAGGAGACACGCCTGTGGCCAGAGTCCGAGCAGGCAGAATCCGATGGGTGCCTGGCCTCCTGTCCCCTCCACTCAGGAGGTGCTGCAAACAGGAGGGAGGGAGGGAGGGAGGGAGGGAGGGAGGGAGGGAGGGAGGGAGGGAGGGAGGGGTTTGGAAAACTAGACAACTGGGAAACAGTCATTTGGGGTAAGGGAGAACCTGTGTCCTACCTCAGGCCTGACTGGACGCCAGGGTGTCCAGCCCCGAGACCGAGTTTTCTCACGGGGAGTGCTGGGGTGCCCCTCCCAGAGGGGGAGCCTGCTGCCTGTCACCCAGAGGAGGTTTCAGATGAGACTGACCTTGTCCGGCTGGTGTGGCTCAGTGGTTGAGCATCAACCTGTGAACCAGGGGCTCAGAGTTCAATGCTCGGTGAGGGCACAGGCCTGGGTTTCGGGCTCCATCTCCAGTGCGGGGCGTGCAGGAGGCAGCCGATCCCTGATTCTCTCTCACCCCTGACGTCTCTCTCTCCCTCTCCCTTCCTCTCTGACATCAATAAAAATATAAAACAAAGATGAGACTGACCGGGCAAGAAGCCAGGCGACCACTGGTGTCTCCCATCCCGGTGGCACCTGGTGCTAACTACCCAGGAGCCACTGAGAGAGCCATCCTCATGCCCATGTCCTGGTCCCCACAGCAGCTCGGGGCCATGGAAACAGGGTGGAGTCATGTAAGAGCCAGTGCCCCCCCTGGGTCTGGTGCACACTTTACAGTGACAGCGGGGCTCCGTGGGCCTCAGGGTGGACTCCGAACGCCCCCAGCTCAGGTTCCCCCTGTTTCCGGTTAGTGTGGCTCAGAGCTGGGGGGGACATTCTCCCTGAGACGACCCTCATCCCCAGCCCAGCTCCCGATTCTCCGGCGTTCCGCTCACCTTTCAAACCGAGACCCTTGGCTGTGATAGGTGGTGATGGTGCCTGCCTCCCCCGGGCTGTGGTGAAGCCGGGCTCTGGCTTCTGCTAAAGGTGCGGCTCGCACCTGTCACCTCTGCGGAGGGCCGCCGGAGCGGAAAGAGGAGACGCACTGGCTATTGAGATGCTATGATGTCACTAACCACCACGTTACACATGCACTGGCCGGCGTCTGACAGGGATGGCCACCAGCTCGCAGGTGACGAGCTCCGGGGAAGCGCCGGAAGCACCTGCCTCCGCCTTCACTGCCGCCGCTGTTTGAGTGATGGTCCTGTTCTATGGCTTGCTGGTCCGTTACACTGGAACTTCTTTCCAAGGCAAGTCGTTCCGTGGGCTCAACAAGGAAACGGGGACCCTGCCGCCCCCCGGCCGCTCCCTGGAATGGCCAGTCTCGGCTCAGCGACTGTCTCCTGACCAGGGACCCCGCTGCACCTGAAGGACGTTCTCCCTGAGGCCTGTGGCCCTGGTCCCCAGGAGGCCAGTCTCCATCTTTCACCTGCTTCGACCGCCCCCCTCCGCCCCCCCCTGCCCCAGGGTGGGCGTGGCCTGCTCTCCTGGGTGCAGAGGGGTCCAGGACTGGACGCGCTGTCCACAGCCCACCTGTCTCCGCCTCGCCAGCCCCTCCCAGCGACCCGGGGCTCCTGGTCCCGGAGCCTGGGGGGGTCCTGCCCCCACTTTCCTTCACTTTCCCACGTGTCTGCCCATCCCCTTCCTCCGGTCGCCTCGCCGCCTGCCCACCACACTGGGCCCAGCTCCCAGGCCAGGCTGTCGCCTCCAGCTGTCTCTTCAGGCTCTTGGATCTGGGGGTTCAACCTCTTCCCCGGTTTTCACAAGTCCTTTCCGCCAGGTCTCAGGGAGTGGACGTCACTGCTCAATCCCGCCTTTACCGAGGGCCCCGGGCTCCCTGCTGGTGGTGCTGCTGTACTTTATTTCATCGACCAAACTGCATCTCAACTCCAGAGTTGTTTACAAAATATAGTTTCATTGATTTCCGAGCAGAAGGGAGAGAGAGAGAGAGAGAGAGAGAGAAGCATCAATGATGAGAGTGAATCATTGATCAGCTGCCTCCTGCACGCCCCCTACTGGGGATGGAGCCCGCAACACCGGGAATCAAACCCTGACCTCCTGGTTCATAGGTGGATGCTCAACCCCTGAGCCACACGCTGGGCCCAGCTCAGCACTTGGTGTTATGTGTAACCCCAATCCGTGCGTGAAATACAGTTTCCTAGCAGCTGCGTGGAGGGCTCCTGAGGAAACTGCCGCTGTGTGCAGTCCAGACAAGACCTGGAAGCAGGCCCCAGACGCGGGAAGTTTTCTGGACTCGGGCTGTAAAGAATTTCCTGTAAAAATTGCTCTCGGATCAGCCTCTTCTCGCTCCGGGACGTTCTGGGAACATGAGGTAAGTCTGGGCCTCCTTTCCCCGCGGGGAGAAGGGGTCTGGGGTGAGGACGGGCCCAGGGCGGCGGTGGTGCGGCCCAGGCTCTGACTTCTGCTCCGGCCGCTGATTTATGAGTTAATTTTTCTGTGCACGGATTTTACCTCACGATAAAAAGCCAAAGCCAAGGTCGGAACGGTGCAGGGTCATTTCCTTGGAAAATTATTTTCAGAATTCTTTATGTTGGCCAACAGAAACTTATTACGTTTTGAAAAGTATTTTTTATTATTCCTGTTTCTGATGAATATCATAAAAACGCACGCGCGGGTCACGCGGTAAACCAAGGGCTATCCGTTACTTTGTCCTGGGAGCAGCTTGGCAGGCCTCATGGCCACGTGCCCACCAAGCCACGCCTGTCTGCATGTCTGATCCCAGGTGAAAACACGTTGACTTCGGGTCTTAAAGACTCGGGAGTCCTCAGCGCCTTCGTTCGCATGTGGCCCCTGCGGTTAGCGCTCCGCGTTTGCTCCGAGCCGGGTTCCATCCACGGGAGTCAGTCGTGGTCCAGCACATGGGGACGGCCCCCAAGTCACCAACCACCACAGCTCGGCGCTGAGGCTGCCCGGAGAGCCCCGTGGCGGCGGGCGGGCCGAGCGTGTACGGGAATGGCCGAAGGTTTAGGAAAGAGCCGAGGGCCCGAGAGGGGCAGAGGCGGGGCCGGTGGAGGGCGGGGCGGGAGGGGCGGCCGAGTGTGTACGGAAGGAGCCGAAGGTTTAGGAACGGGCCGAGGGCCTAAGCCCCGCCCTGCGGGCCAGAGAGAGCAGAGGCGGAGCTGGAGGAGGGAGGGGCCGGCGGCGAGGGTGGGTAGGGTGGGGCCGGGCCGTTCCCCTGCAGCCCCGGAGCCGCCATCCGCGCCCGCGGCAACCCCAGGGAAGTCCTTAGGGACCCAGGACTACCGCCAGGACCCCGGCCCACCGAGTCTGAGCTCAGCGCCCAGACCCCTGCCTAGTCCGCCGCAGCCCCGCGCGGAGGACGGTCTGTCTTGGACGGCGTCCCTGCTGCAGGCCTGGCTCGGCTGCTGGCCCTGCATCCCGACTCTGCCGGGCGGGCGTGTACACCCGCGGCAGCCCGGGCCGGGAGGGGGAGGCGGGCACAGAATCTGTCCTGACCCTACGCCCATCCCCTAAGGTCCAGGCTGGACCCGCGCGCGCCCACGCCACCTCCGCAGCGGGGTCCCCAGCCGCTGGACGCCCCCGCTTAACTCGATGCCCACACCGTCCCCCCAGGTCAGTTCCTGGCGCCTCCCCTTGGCACATCCCAGCAGATGCCCGCGCGGGCTCGGTTGCAGAGGCAGCGCGCGTGGTTGGCAGTGAGCTTCAGACAGCCCTGCGGAAGCCCTGGGGGTGGAGACAGGTGCCGACCTGCCCGAGCTGGCGACCACAACAATGAGGACAAACGCTGACCTTCCAGGCGCCCGTCGGGAGAGTTGCCAGCTAACTAACCGCGGGGCTAACAGCTGGGCTGACTGCGGGGCTGACTATGGGGCTGACTGCAGGGCTGACTATGGGGCTGACTGCGGGGCTGACTATGGGGCTGACTATGGGGCTGACTATAGGGCTGACTGCGGGGCTGACTATGGGGCTGACTGCAGGGCTGACTATGGGGCTGACTATGGGGCTGACTATAGGGCTGACTATGAGGCTGACTGCAGGGCTGACTATGGGGCTGACTATGGGGCTGACTATAGGGCTGACTATAGGGCTGACTATGAGGCTGACTGCAGGGCTGACTATGGGGCTGACTGCAGGGCTGACTATGGGGCTGACTATGGGGCTGACTATAGGGCTGACTATGGGGCTGACTGCAGGGCTGACTCTGGGGCTGACTGCAGGGCTGACTATGGGGCTGACTGCGGGGCTGACTGTGGGGCTGACTATAGGGCTGACTGCGGGGCTGACTATGGGGCTGACTGCAGGGCTGACTATGGGGCTGACTGCAGGGCTGACTATGGGGCTGACTGCAGGGCTGACTGCGGGGCTGACTATAGGGCTGACTATAGGGCTGACTCTGGGGCTGACTGCAGGGCTGACTCTGGGGCTGACTGCAGGGCTGACTCTGGGGCTGACTGCGGGGCTGACTGCAGGGCTGACTATGGGGCTGACTGCAGGGCTGACTATGGGGCTGACTATGGGGCTGACTATAGGGCTGACTATAGGGCTGACTATGGGGCTGACTATGGGGCTGACTATGGGGCTGACTATGGGGCTGACTATGAGGCTGACTGCAGGGCTGACTATGGGGCTGACTGCAGGGCTGACTATGGGGCTGACTGCAGGGCTGACTGCGGGGCTGACTATAGGGCTGACTATAGGGCTGACTCTGGGGCTGACTATGGGGCTGACTCTGGGGCTGACTGCAGGGCTGACTCTGGGGCTGACTGCGGGGCTGACTATGGGGCTGACTGCGGGGCTGACTGCGGGGCTGACTGCGGGGCTGACTATGGGGCTGACTGCAGGGCTGACTATGGGGCTGACTGCAGGGCTGACTGTGGGGCTGACTGTAGGGCTGACTGTGGGGCTGACTGTAGGGCTGACTGTAGGGCGGACTATGGGGCTGATTGTAGGGCTGACTGCAGGGCTGACTAACTGTGGGGCTGACTGCGGGGCTGATGCTGGACTGGGCAGCTCTCTAGGGAAGACAACAGCGACCCTAAGGTCATGGGCACCCAGGGGCCCAGCGCATGCAGAGTCAGGCCCGATTGGACTGCATGTCCGCAGCGCATAGGAATGGCAGATGGAGAATCGAGGGCTTCAGGGTCTCAGAGCCACTGGTTTGTGGTGGGACTTCCACATCTTTGCTGTTTGCCTCAACTCGTTCAAACACGCGGGTCACAGAAGGAAGACTTAAATCGTAACAGTTCCCATCTCCTTAGTTAAGATGAAGTGCGCATTCCTGGGAGGGTGGAGGCGCGCAGCGTTTGGGTTTAAGTGACAGTGGATGAAGTGTCTTCGCACGCAGGAGCCAGAAGGAGGGCTCCGGCGTCCCTGAGATAAGAGCCCGGCCTGCGTGTTCCGGGGGTGTAGACAGGTTGGCGTGGCCAGGGTCACCCTGGGCCTCGGTGTTCACCGATGAAGTGGGAGGGAGTCGGCGCCGCTGAGAGAAGGAAGTGGATGGTCAGTCCGGTGGATGGGTCGAGGTTGGGATAACTACTGAGGGGAGAAAACTGGACCAAAGAGAACACGCTGCCCATTGGGGGGTTAGCGGCTCGAGGTCAGATTGCGGCAGCCCCCTAGATCTCAGACTCTGTCCCTGCTGCTCAGCACCTGCTCTGTGCCCACACCATCCTCCCCCGCCCCGGCTCCCGCGCCCTTCCTGAGTGTCCTTAGAGGAGGCCGTGGCTGGACACGGGCCACGGGCCACAGGCCACAGGCCACGCTGAGCCTCCTCACGCAGGGCTCCACATGCCTGCTCACTCAGGGGCGCCGCGGGCGCCTCCCCCACGGGCTGGGCCCTGGAGTCGCAGCACCTCCCGCTGTCAGTGGCAGGAGGCTCCGCGCCAGAAGGCACGGAAATTAGAGCCTGTGGCGCGAGCAGGGAAGAACCTTCTAGGTCACCCATGAGTCCTGGTTCTCTGTCCCTTTGACATTTCTTCCCAGACTGGGTTCTGCCAGAGGCTTGGTACCAGTGGAGGAGGACGGAGGGAGGGACAGGGAGGACGGGATAGGAAAGGAGGGAGGGAGGGAAGGAGGGAGGGAGGGGTGCCCTGTGGTCCAGCCTCTGTGAAGACAGACCGCCCTTCTGGTCGCCCTCCATCCTCTGCGCTCAGCCTGCTGGGCCCCAGAGGAGCCCATACGCCCATCATTTAACTCAAGGCCTTTCGTTCCTGGGCCTGGTCTCCTGGACGGGGCTGCCTCCCCTCTGAGAAGCCCGCTCCTCTCCGCCCACAGAGAAGGAGCAAAGGAGAAAATGGGTTCATTGTTGTCCCCAGTGCCCGGCACAAAAGGGACCCTGTGTGGGGCTGGGACAATCCCCTGCCCCCGCGGGACACTGGGCGGCTGCCCCTCTGACCGCTGACTGCAGTGCCGGCTGCCCGGGGCCCGGCCCTCCTCTCGCTCTTATCTCTCCTGCCTTTCCTCCCTCGCCCTGTTGGCCTGCTCCCCGCCTTGTTGCCTGGAGCAGGAATGTTCCAGTGAGCGGAGCAGCCTCCATGCTAGGACCTGGGTGAGCTCCGCCCCGCCCCTGTCCCTGCTCCCCACCGGGCCTCTGGTTCAGCCCGGGACCTAGGCTGGCGGGGTGAGGGGGGGTGCCTGCACAGACACCGCGGGTCACCAGCACTGGGGAGAGATGGGGTGCTGGGGAGTTTCCCAGGAGCCCTCGTCCTGGCGGGGACCACCTCCCGGGTAGTGAAGGGGGGCAGGCTGACCCGGGTGACGGGATGTTTGCCTGCCTGCCCCCCTTCCCTGTCTTCCTCATTCCCTTTCTGCAGGTACTCCCCGCTGTGACTCCTCCTCCCCGGACGGGCAGTGCAGTGAGTCTGCGCTCTGAGCTCACTCTCTCCTGCTGTTACCTGGTTCTAGTGACAAGGCTGTGGGTGTGGCCACCAGCCAGGGGCACAGAGAAATGCAACCCCTCAGAGACCTCGAGACTCATTGCAAGGGATTGGCTTGTGGGGTGTCGGGGCTCACCAGGAGGCAGGCAGGAGGAGGGCTGTCAGGAGGGGAGGTCACGGTGGGAAGGTCATGGTTGTCTGAGTCTTGGGTGAGAGTTCTTCGTGCCCAGCCCCACCTGGAGGCACTTCCGTGCGGTGCCACCCACTGTCCCTGCTGGTGGCCCTGAGCTTCGGGGCCACAGGCCACATGGACAAGTGGACGCTGCCCCGTGTACTTGTAGTTATGACGGGGCCACTGCTTGTCCCCTCAGGGCCAAGAACGACACGGCTTCTCGGTACAAAGTAACGACCCAGGAGCAGCCTCTTGATCTTAAGTTTCTGAAAACAGACTTGTGAGCCATCTCTGAGAAAAGCTGATTGAATATGTGCTCTTTGTTCTGAAAAGAAAAACACAGATGGGCCCACATTATCATGTGGCTCATGGTCACGCACGCTTCCAGACACCACGGTGAGCGGTGTGTGTAGGTCTCCCTTTCACACTCACCTGTGACCTGCATGTGCTTAGTCACGTGCTCTCCATGGTCAGACAGAAGCTCAGAGGCTCCTGTAAGTTGCACGGTGTTCATCAGTCCCAGACACCGGAAAAGGATCCCCAAACTGGGCCCGAACCCGCTGCCTCATCCACACATGGTGCTACACGCGTTCCCTTCTCAGTTCTGCGGCCCTGGCCGGAAGCCAGCCAATGTCAGGGTGTTCTTGTGAGGCGCGCTGGCCGAGCGCCGCTTGCTGCTTCACCTCTCCGCCCAGGGCCATACGATTACTGGGCAGGAGACGCTCAAAGAACCCGTGCGACAGAGACTCAAACAGCTTTCCTGATGTGGAAGTCATGGGGAGGAAAGACCTTGCCTAACCCGTGGGCGCTCTAGGATAGGCCTAAAAGAGTGTGTTGCAGTGGCTCAGTCCACTTAAAAGAAACGGAGCTCATGCTAACAGTAAGCTATTTGTAGTTGCCATCCTCGTACCTCTTTGCTAACCTGTGTCATCTTCATGTGCTAGCTGTGAGTGACAGTGATCACAACGTGCAGGAAAGAACTTCGGGGCATGAGCTCCGGGAGCGCTGAAGGTGGGCGTTGGCTTCGGGATGTTTAGCTATTCTGTATTTATTCCATAAGCCGAGGGGAGGTCGGGCAGCCCGGACTTCACGTTCTTTGTAGACGCAGAGATGTGGGCAGGAGGAGGGGTAGCATCTGCTGTGCTGACCATGGAATGGGCACTGGCAATGTCCTTTAGTCGTCATTTTGGTTTCTCTGTGTTCTTGTTAAAGATGCTTTCGTAATAATTATAATATTTTGTTTCCTTTTTCTATTTATTTATTTATTTTAATATATATTTTTGTATTGATTTCAGAGAGGAAGGGAAAGGGAGAGATAGAAACATCCTATCTAATAAAACAGTAATATGTAAATTAGCCACCACTCTGCTACACCCACAAGCCGTGCCCACCAGCCAATCAGGAGTGAGTATGCAAATTAACCCAACCAAGACAGCTGCGACCACGGAGTGTGCAGGAGGCTTGGCTCTGCTCAAGGCTACAAAGTTTCAATTAAAGAAGATAAATAAATCCCAGATACCAGGGCCTCCGCTTGGGTTGCCAGGGGGTGTGGCTGGTCTGCAAACCACCACAGACCCCTCGCTCAGGCTGCCCTACACCTGAAGGGAACCCCCACTCTGATCCAGGACACACTTCAGGGCAAACCAGCTGGCCCCCACTGGTGCACCAGGCCTCTATCCTATGGAATAAAAGAGTAATATGCAAATTGACCATCACTCCAACACACAAGATGGCTGCCCCCATGTGGTCAAAGATCCTGCCCCCATGTGGACACAAGATGGCCACCACAAGATGGCCAGCAGCGGAGGGCAGTTGGGAGGGACCAGGCCTGCAGGGGAGGGCAGTTGGGGGCAACCAGGTCAGCAGGTGGGCAGTTGGGGATGACCAGGTTGGCAGTGGGGGCAGTTAGGGGCAATCAGGCAGGCAGACAGAGGTAGTTAGGGGTAATCAGGATGGCAGGCAGAGGCAGTTAGGGGCAATCAGGCAGGCAGGCAGGCAGAGGCAGTTAGGGGTAATCAGGCTGGTGGGGGGGCAGTTAGGGCCCATCAGGCAGGCACGCAGGTGAGCAGTTAGGAGCCAGCAGTCCTGGATTGTGAGAGGGATGTCCGACATCCCCAAGGGGTCCCAGATTGGAGAGGATACAGGCTGGGCTGAGGGGAACCCCTTTCCCTCCCCCGCCCCCCGTGCACGAATTTCATGCACCGGGCCTCTAGTCTACATATATAAAAGGCTAATATGCAAAATGTCCCTGTGGGAGTTCGATCACTTGCTATGACGTGTGCTGACCACCAGGGGGCAGCGCAGAACGAAGGAAGGTCCCAGCCAGCAGCTGGAAGGCCCTGATGGGCTCAGATCACGGGCCAGGCCTAGGGACCCTGCCCGTGCATGAATTTCATGCCCTGGGCCTCTAGTCTATGAGGAGAGAGAATTGTTGAGCCCATGCCTCCTGCACGCCCCACACTGGGGATCCAGCCCATAACTGGGCACCTGCCCCGACAGGGGATAGAACTGTGACCTCCTGGTTCAAGCAGGGAGCCACACCAGCTGGGATTTGTTTCCTTTTCAGTTGTAAACTAAATGAAGGCTCGGGGCACAGGAGAGCGGCCTCCTTGAGCTCTCTCCGGGACCCTTGCTCTGTGCCTGCACCTGCTCAGGGTCACACACCTGGGGCGGCACAAGGTTTTCAGGCCCCAGGTGGCACTGTGCCCTGGGGGAGAGCAGGAGGGGGGAAGCGAGCTGGAAGGTGAGGCATGCCTCCCACCACGTCACCATCAGGCTCTTCCCAGCCACACAATGCTGCCACCGGAATGCTGCCACCCATGCTCCCTCCCTGGAAGGTCCCGGGAAATAGCTTCTGGCTCCCAGGAGCCTGAACAATCCCTGGGAAATGTGTGAAATCTGCATTTCCCAGGCCAGGACTTGGCGGGTCTGAGGGCAGCTGACCTTCTCAGGAGCCAGGCCGGCGGGGGCCGGGCGGGTCTCGGAGGGAAGGGGAGGGTGCTCTGGGGTCTGCCCCGCGCCCCCCGCCCACGCGTGCGCAGCCGGGCGGGGCACTGGAGCTTTGGGCCGGGGGCAGGGGTGCGGGCAGCCACGTGGCCTCTCAGGAATGCGCTGGCGCGAGGGCGGGGCGCGGCTGAAGAATGAGCAGGCACTTCAGCCAATAGGCTCCTGATACCGTCCGGGCCAGCCAATCACTATGTGGGGGTGGAGCTGTCTTCCCATGGGCGGGGCCGAAGCGCATCCCGGCGGCGGTCGCGGGGCAGGGAGAAGGGCGCTCGGAGGGACGGCAGCCGGGGTCCAGGCGGGGTGAGTTGCGGGTCCCCGGAGGCGGGGGTCTTTGCTTGGTGATCGCGGGCCTGGGGCATCCCCCCAACTTTAGCGTGGTGCCCTCTGTTCCCACCACAGACAGTGCAGTTAACGGGGCCGCGAGCAGCCCCCCAACTTCAGCTGGTGGCCCCTGATTCGTGGGCACAGTGCAGGGAATGGGTCAGGCCTGGGACCAGACCCCGTTTTCGGCGGGGTGCCCTCCTCCCCGGGGGACGCGGTGATGGGGCCGAGACTTAGGGACAGCCAGGAACCTGCTGGAGGGACCCCTGGGCGGGGTGGGGGGTGGGGGGGTGAGAAAGCCCGCCCGCAGTGAAGCTGCGAGGGGGTGAGTGGAAGAGTTTGGGGGAGCAGTCATCTGTGTTTTCCGTGGAGGCTGCGTCCTTGGCCGCGTAGGATGACGACGTCACTATAAACAGCCCCCCTGGGTGCGCGGTTTCCCCGCCGGTAACTGCCCTGCGGCCCCGGCTGAAGCTGCAGCGGTCCGCACGCAGGTGCCCTGCCCCCGGCCGCCCCTCCCTCTGGGGCCTGAGCGCTGGGCGTGGACGACTGAGCACTCTTGGCTTCTGATAGGAAGTCGGTGTCCCGGGAAAGCCGCAGGCGTGGGTGCACGGCTCCTGCTGGAGCAGAAGGCTCTCACCAGGTCATGCAAAGGGCTTCCTGCTTCCCTGCCATGGAGCCACCAGGCTGGCGGCTGCCGCAGCCCACAGCCTGCGTTCCTGCAGGAGCCGCTCACTGTCCCTCCAGGGAGGCCCGCGGGCGACAGGCCACTGTCCACACATTGCTTAAATGCGCGTAGGGGGATAACTCTTTTTTCTAAAGAATATATTTTATTGATTTTTTTTACAGAGGAAGGGAGAGGGAGAGAGAGCTGGAAACATCCATCAGCTGCCTCCTGCACACCCCCCACTGGGGATGTGCCCGCAACCAAGGCACATGCCCTTGACCGGAATCGAACCCGGGACCCTTCAGTCCGCAGGCCGACGCTCTATCCACTGAGCCACACCGGCCAGGGCTGGGAGATAACTCTTATTGGGAAAGAGAGGTGAGAGGAACCGGTGTGTACTCTGCAATGTGCTGGCCGCTGAGCTCTGACCATTGTTGGCTCGGCCCTGGCCGTGGCCCAGTGGCCGTGGCCCAGTGGCCGTCCCTGCCGTGGGCTGCAGGGCCGCCTCTGGTCAGTACAGACATCCCATGGACAGTGAGGGCAGCGGTACGGCTCAGTATGTCAGAACGGCTCTTTATCTGTAAAAGTGCAGGCTGACTTTCTAGTTTGCCCAGCTTCACCGTGTTGCTATTTTGAGAGGCACATTTCCTCGGGAGTTATTTTTGTGGTGAAGTTAGAGGGAGCCGCTTTGGGGACTGCGGGTAGAGGCGCCCTGGTGGGGCGTGGCGGCCCCAGCCCGGTCATGTCACAGAGCCCCCGCTTACAGGACTGCTGGGAGGCAGTCGTATGAAAGAAATGCGCTCTCACCTGGACGGGTTGTGCACCGCTAGAGCGCAGGGAGAACGCAGTGACTTCGGCTCGCTACTCTGTCAGTGACAGCCTTGAAACACACGCTCCTGAGCGCCGCGAGGCCCCGCCGTGTGCTGCATTGTTCCTCTATTGCACAAGGCAGCGTGGGGAGGCGGCAGCGGAACGCTCGATGGCGCTGTGGGCGGCACTGAACGTTGGGTTCAGACGTCACAGTTCCCACGGGAGAGGGGAGCGGAGTGGAATAGGACACGGGGGAACGCAGCTGTGAAGCGTTTGGGAGGGGGACAGAGCGCTCAGTCAAGCCTCCTGGAAGCCGGGTGGTGGGGGAATGAGGGGCGTCCTGGGAGCTTGGCAGTGGAGGGAAATCTGGGGCTAGGGCAGTGGTCGGCAAACTCCTTAGTCCACAGAGCCAAATATCAACCGCACAACGACTGAAATTTCTTTGGAGAGCCACGGTTTTTAAACTTAAACTTCTTCTAACGTCACTTCTTCAAAATAGACTCGCCCAGGCCGTGGTATTTTGTGGAAGAGCCACCCTCAAGGGGCCAAAGAGCCGCATGTGGCTCGCGAGCCGCGGTTTGCCGACCACGGGTCTGGGGAAACTTGGCGAGGTCCCCGGAGGAGGCCAGGGCTGCGTCCTGCAGGGTGAGGGGCAGGGCCAGGTCCTGTCCTAGGTCATGGTCGCAAGGGGGCCCTGCCTGAGAGCAGGGGAGGCGGGTGCAGAGCCGGGGAAGGACCCTCTCACCTGCCCCCCCTCCCCTGCTGCCTCCTCTTCCTGACCCCGGGTCAGCCTCCCCAGCCTGGCGGAGCCTGGGAGTTTGTGTTCGCTTCTTTATTTGCTTTTGTGTGAGGGCTTTCCGATGACCAGTCACCTCACAAACACGCCCAGGCATGCGTGTCCTTCTGCTGCCCGCTCGCCTTCACCTTCGCGGGAACGCACGCCTGCCGGCGGGCCGCCCATGTTTCACACTTTCCGTGAACAGTCGTGAGAGGACTTCTTAACATGTCCAACATGCTCCTTTTAGGTTCGGAGCATTCCTCTGCCATGAACCACTTCTGATACTAGACGTGGCTTTTTATTTATTTTTAGTAAATATTTTTATTTTTTCACAGAGAGGAAGGGAGAGGGGTGGAGAGTTAGAAACATCGATGAGAGAGAAACATCGACCAGCTGCCTCCTGCACGCCTCCTACTGGGGATGTGCCCGCAACCCAGGTCCATGCCCTTGACCGGAATCGAATCCGGGATCTTTCAGTCCGCAGGCCGACGCTCTATCCACTGAGCCACACCGGTTAGGGCTAGACGTGGCTTTTTAAAGTAAAATACAGTGTCCCCGCTGTCACGCTGTGCGGTGGCCGTGGTGAAAGGGGGCGTGGGAAGGCCGCCCATTCGGTCCCGCTCAGGGCGACTCCGCTGGGAGCTGAGCCTGCTGCTCCCTCCCCAGGGGCTGCCCACCTGGCGGCCCAGCCTCAGCCTCAGCCCCTCCGCTCAGTGAGCCACCTGGGAATTCACGCAGAAAACAGGACTGACCACTCTGCCACCCGTCACCTTGCAGCGAGGCCTCCGGGCCTCCCGGGCACAGGCTGTGCTTTTAAAAAGTTTATTTAAATACATTTTAATTGATGTCAGAGAGGAAGGGAGAGGGAGAGAGACAGCAACATCCATGATGAGAGAGAATCATGGACCAGCTGCCTCCTGTACGCCCCGCACGGGATGGAGCCCACAACCTGGGCATGTGCCCTGACCGGGAATTGAACCGTGACCTCCTGGTTCATAGGTCGATGCCCAACCACGGAGCCACACCGGCCGGGCAGGCTGTGCTTCTGACGGGCGGGAGGCTTGCTATCTGGCCGTGGGGACTGGGCCCTCACAGGTGGACGTCGTTATCATTTTAAAGAAAGCAGCGTGGATGGTCAGACCCCAAAGTCAGATGGATGCGTGGGTTCTGCGCTCTGATCCCTCGCTGGGATGGACAAGAGCCGGCCAGACAGGAGCGGCCCGAAGGGCCGGACGGAAGCGCCAGCGCCGCTGCTGTTTCAGCCTGTGGCTTGCCTTCTGTCTCGGATGGGGAAGCAGGGCGCCTTCAGCGGTTCCGGGCTCAGGGCCCCAAGGCAGTGGCTGGAAAGGGGTGTTTATGTTCACGCGGGACTCAAGCCCATTGGAGAGGAGCCTTCCGGCTGGTTGGGCGGCTCTGTCTCTGGGGGCACTTGGTGGGACCCCAATCCGCCATCCTCTGCCTTCCGCCTGGTGTCCCAGTGGCCTGAGCGCGTAGGGCACCTGCCGAGCTGCCAGGTTCCAAGTCCCGGGGGTCAGTGAGGCCCTGTGAGCTGTCAGGATGGGAGCTCCGGGGGTCAGGGTGGGCCTGTGAGCTGTCAGGATCTGAGTCCCGGGGGTCAGTGAGGATGCGCCCCAGAAGGCGCGCTGAGCATGTCCCGGAGGCCGCAGGGCCTTGGCGTCCAGGGCTGAGCTCCGCGGAGGAACGGTGCCCTGTCCTCTTACTCGTCCTGCGGGTCTGAGCCTGGCCCCCAGCGGCTGGGGGAGGGGCCAGGGAGAGGCGGGCAGCCTTACGGGAGCTGCTCTGCCCTCAATGGGTGATTCCGAAAGGGCCTTCCCAGCTCCAGGCTGGCAGCAGCGCAGGCTGTGCCCCCGTGAGGGCCAGACACGCGGGCCTCCTGGTTATGAGGGGCAGCAGCTCGGGGGGTGGCAGCCAGGGGCTGTGGGGTCTGCCGGGCCCGCCCTGCCGCACGGAGGGGACCAGAGGGACCTGACGTCGCAGCCCCTGACGGTGAGGCTGGGGTGTCAGTGCCGTCCCCACACCCTCTGTGCTTTCCCCCCTTCCTCGGCCCCCGCCCGGGCTCCTGGGGACCCGCGAAGGTCGCCCTGCAGTGTGCGGCCTCCGGAGCAGACTGTGCTGGGAGCCGGGCAGGTGCCGCCCCGGCCACAGGGAGCCGCTGTCTCCATGGGGCCGTGAGGGACCCGCCTTCGGATGTAGCTGCTGCCACACACCTGCTCAGACTCCATTCTCCTGCGGCCCGTGGGTCAGCAAGAGACGCAGAGAGAGAAACTGAAGCCGCCTGCGGAGATCGGGTTAGGGGAGCGGCCAGCCTCGGTCTCAGTCCTGGGCAACAGTTCTTCATTCAGAACCCGCAGGGGCCCTGGCCGGGGTGGCTCAGTGGACAGAGCGTCAGCCTGCGGACTGAAAGGTCCCGGGTTTGATTCCGGTCAAGGGCACATGCCCGGGTTGCAGGCTCAATTCCCAGTAGGGGCCATGCAAGAGTCAGCCGATCCATCATTGGTCTCCCAGTAGGGGCCATGCAAGAGTCAGCCGATCTCTCATCATTGATGCTTCTCTCTCTCTCTTTCTCTTCCCCCCTTCCTCGCTGAAATCAATCCTATATAATAAAAGCCTAATATGCTAAGTGTCTGGTTGTCCTGTAGTCTGTTCAACCAATCAAAATGACGTATGCTAATGATATGCTAAGGCCACTCAACCACTTGCTATGATGTGCACTGACCACCAGGGGGCAGACGCTCCAACCCGTAGGTTAGCTTGCTGCTGGGGTCTGGCCTGACTGGGACTGAGTGAAACGGTCCAGACACCCCCTGGAGCCCTCCCGAGGACCCCATCCCACAGGCCAGGCCAAGGGACCCCACTGGTGCCTGAATCGATGCACCGGGCCTCTAGTAAAAACATATTAACCAAACCAGACCCCACAGTGCTGGTTGGAGGAAGAGGAAGCCAACACGTGTACCCGTGTGTCCCATCTCCCCTTGGCCTGTGTCTGGAGGAAGAGGGGCTCTGGGGGTAACCCCATGCCGGTGGGGAGCCCTGGCTGACGCCGGGCGAGGCAAGAATGGGACCCTGGATTCCTCCGGTTATTTCCCGAGGTTCTGTCCTATGGCCCTGTGACTGGCAGGGGTGAACTCTCTCGTTGTGGCTGTGACTGAGACCCAGCGTCCCCCCTGGCGCTGGCGCTGGGGCGCCTGTGGGCTGAGGGCAGCTCGCACCTGACCTGACAGCCTCTCTCTTCCCACAGGGCTGCCCAGGGCCAGGGCCAGGGTCCAGGAGCCGCACAGCATGGACTCCCCGGAGCCAAAGCCGGAGCCGGAGCTGCCTGCCCCCGCTGCCGAAGGTAAGGCTGAGCCTCGCTGAAGGCCGTCAGACGGGCGTTCTCGCTGTGGGGCTCCTCCTGGTGGGCGTCCCTGCTGTTAGGGTTTCCGGGCTGGGTCTGACTGAGGTTGGTTTACTGAGAATGCGGGGGACCAGCGCTGCCCCCACCCGCCTGGCCAATAAGGACAGCCAACGCCACCCGCGAGTGTGTCCTCCTCGAGTGTGTCCTGCGGCCTCACCAGGCGGGGCCCTTCCCCAAACCACAGCTCCAGGGGTGACCCTGAGGTTGCGTGAGCTCCCATCCCTGCGGGGAGGGAGGCTGATGCCTGAGCTCGGAGCCCTAAGGGGAGGCTGCGGGTGGGGTGGGTGGGCGGGGAACGGTATTCACGTCTGCCCCAGCTGTTCCTGCCCTGGGGGGTGTCATACTGAGGGGTTCATTTCTGGCTCCCAGTTCTATTGGGGGAGTCAGTGTGTCTGTGCTGGTGTGGGTGCCACAGTGCACGGGATGTGGGTGCCTGGGCAGTGGCAACCTCAGGGGGACCTCAGCAGGGAGCTCAGCTGGGGGGGGGGGTGGCTGTGAGCCAGCCCGGGGGCGTGGCCGTCGAGGGCGTGGCCGTTGAGGGCCAGGTCTTGATCTGGGGGAACATCCCCTTCAGCACAGGCAGTGCCACCGCAGTGGCTGCCACCCCAGTGCCACCCAGGGCCAGGAGGAGGCGGGAAGGACTGTGAGCAGCTCCTTGTTGGAGGGGCCCAGGGCAGCTGCCTCTTACAACACTCCTTCTTTGTTTTAAACAATAAAAGATTTAAAAACAGAATAGCCTTCATCAGACGTAAGAGAAACATTGCATCTTAGATAAGACTTTCATATTATAATTAACTCTCCTCTTAGGCCTCGGAACAAAGTGTATGACTTATCTCTGGACTGAGAAGCACGAATTCTTTCACTGGTCCTCCCGGTGCTGGGGTGCTGGCCTGGGTGGGCGTTAAGGCTGTGAGTGGGCGGAGCCGCCTGGAGGGCTGTGGGCGCAGGGGAGTGGCCTGTCCCTGCCCTGAGCCCTGCAATCGGGCGCTCGCTGGGGGCCAGGCCCGTGTCACCAGGGCCAGAGGGGACGCTGGAACTGTGGCTGCAGTCTGTCTGGCTCAGGCACGGGGCAGCGGGGCGGGCTCGGGCAGATGGATGCCCACGCCCTTCCCTGGGCCACCTCCCCTGCTTTGGGCCGCCCGGAACCCTAACGGACTAGCATCCCGTGGGATTGGGAACGTAGCATTTTCACTTGCGTGACTCACAGTGAGACGCAGAAACCTCTTTGCCACCGAAATATGCCACGGGAGCCGGCCGGTGTGGCTCAGCGGATTGAGCGTCGCTCCCATCACCAAGAGGTCACCGTTCGATTGCCGGTCAGGGCGCATGAGGTCACCGCGGGCGAGGCACAGCCTGGCGCGTGGGGTCTTGCCGCCAGGACAGGGATGCAGGAAGGCAGCATGCTTTCTGGGGCATCCGTGGTGCGCTCCGTGCTCTGGGGGGACGGACCCAGCGGGGAGGGTGTAGCGGCCGCTCCCACAGCTCCGATGCCACCGTCCGTGTGCTGGGCCAGCATCCCCGGCGTCCAGGCCCTAGCCCCTCAGAGGCGCTGCGTGAGGCACTGTGGTTTAAAGGAACTCAAACCTTCAGAGGAATTTATTATTTTTATTCCATTCTGCTGATTGGGATTCTACTTGCAGTTCTATTGGGGGGGGAATTAATGTTCGTGGCAGGAAAATATTTGAAACCACTCATCTGCTCATCATTTATTCACTCACTCATTCACTCATTCACTCACTCACTCACTCACTCATTCACTCACTCACTCATTCACTCACTCACTCATTCACTCACTCATTCACTCACTCATTCACTCACTCATTCACTCATTCACTCACTCATTCTCTCATTCACTCACTCATTCACTCATTCACTCACTCATTCACTAACTCACTCATTCACTCACTCACTTATGCACTCACTCATTCATTTATTCACTCATTCATTCACTCATTCATTCACTCACTCATTTACTCATTCACTCACTCATTCACTCATTTACTCACTCACTCATTCATTCACTCATTTACTCACTCATGCACTCACTCACTCATGCACTCACTCATTCATTCACTCATTCACTCACTCATGCACTCATTCATTCACTCATTAACTCACTCATTCATTCACTCATTCACTATTCACTCATTCACTCACTCACTCACTCATTCACTCATTCACTTATTCATTCACTCAGTCACTCACTCACACACTCATTCATTCACTCATTCACTCATTCATTCATTCACTTATTCATTCACTCACTCACTCATGCACTCACTTACTCATGCACTCACTCATTCATTCTTTGCACAAGCACATGGGGAGTGAGCAGTTGGCAGGCCAGTCTCACCCGAGAGATGCATGGCATGTGGTGAACAGGGCAGCTGTCCTCAGCAGCTCGTGCCTTCCCAGGTGTGATCTATAGAGGTGCTGCCTCCTGTTTGGGGGGGTGAGAGTCCCCACGTAGACCTGAGGACACTGGGCACACCACTGCCCCTTCATGGGGGGGTCGTGATTTTAGAGCCCGAAGTTCACTCTTCGCTTCGTCCCTTCACAAGTTTTTTTTTTTTTTTGCTGCAATGCTTAGAATGTTTTATTGTAGCACAAAGCTGTTGGAATTAAGCTAAATAGAAATACATAGCAAATATTTACAAGACCATTGATAACACCACTGACGTCACACACACGTAAAAGGCAGAAAGGTCTTAAAAAGTTTGCAAGTTGAAAATTATAGAGATTTCCTAAGATGGATATAACAACTCATTGCTGAGTATGGCATCAATAAAATATGTAAGATCTTTGAGTAAATGTTGATCTCACGCTTCTGCAATCTAGCACTCTATAGACATTTGTTTTTGGGAAATTCAGACTCAGAGGCAGCGAGAGAAGAAAAGTCAAAAGTTGAGACAGTCACATAACTTATGGTATCATTGCCTTCATCCTATCGTCTGTATTGAGGTTAAACAGCCAGGGTGTTTTTCCTTTAGCTTCTCTGATATCCTGAAGAATATGAAGCATTTAAACAACTTCTTACTTGAACAAAAATTCAAAAAGGGCCGAGTGGGGAGTATATTTTGTACTAGAACTACAAAATCCTATCTGATGGAAAATTACCGCTGCAATGAAGAGAAAGCAGAGAATTGATCATGCTTTATCTCATCTTTATGAAAGTAGGAAAGGAGGCAGACACTTTTATATCAAAGTGCTCCAATTCTAGCTTAATGTAGGGACAATAAACTCCATCATGCTGAGGTGACTACTACATAACTGTCTCTAGAGCCCAGAAGTAAAATCAGGTTTTAAAGACAAAAGAAAGCAGACTGAAAACATAGACAAAGCACAGACAACGCCCATGAGATGAATCGCCCTTTAGGTGGTGTTAGGAAGAGATAAGGGACATTGGGGTCTACACACCTCACTTCGATGACTCCAGAGTATTTAGGAGCTGGTTTTGGGCCGCACCTTTTGAAGCTCTGTTTTCCTAAGACACCGCTTCCTAGAAATCACCTGGGCGGGGGGTGGGGGGACCTAATCCTTAAAGCTCAGAGCGTGAGCTGTGACTTCGGGAGGCCAGTGCCGACGGAAGGAAGGAGCCGCGTGTGGCTCGGAGGCAGGCCCAAGGTCCGGGCCCGTGCCAGGGTGCCGGTTGGCATTGTTTCCCTGCGGCGCCACGTGCACTTAGGAGACGACGATGGATCTGGGAAGCATCCTGGACACGCCTGTGCTCCCGCCAAGGAGACGGATGGCGCCAGCACGCCTTCCCAGCTTCCTTAGTGAGCAAAGTGACCCCTCAGTCCCGGAGCCCCAAGTGTCTTCCCCGCTGCACGCTGGTCTCCTGCGTCGGGGCGTGGGGCTGGTGGGAACGTGCGCGAGTGGGCGACCACGCGGGGCAAGGGCCCCTCGCCAGGCCTGTGTCTTACCGGCCGGGCCTGGGTCTTACGGGCCGGGCCTGTGTCTTTCGGGCCGGGCCTGTGTCTTTCGGGCCGGGCCTGTCTTTCGGGCCGGGCCTGGGTCTTTCGGGCCGGGCCTGGGTCTTTCGGGCCGGGCCTGGGTCTTACGGGCCGTGCCTGTGTCTTTCGGGCCGGGCCTGGGTCTTACCGGCCGGGCCTGGGTCTTTCGGGCCGGGCCTGGGTCTTTCGGGCCGGGCCTGGGTCTTACGGGCCGGGCCTGGGTCTTACGGGCCGGGCCTGGGTCTTAGGGGCCGGGCCTGGGTCTTACGGGCCGGGCCTGGGTCTTTCGGGCCGGGCCTGGGTCTTACGGGCCGGGCCTGGGTCTTTCGGGCCGGGCCTGGGTCTTACGGGCCGGGCCTGGGTCTTTCGGGCCGGGCCTGGGTCTTTCGGGCCGGGCCTGGGTCTTACGGGCCGGGCCTGGGTCTTAGGGGCCGGGCCTGGGTCTTAGGGGCCGGGCCTGGGTCTTAGGGGCCGGGCCTGGGTCTTACGGGCCGGGCCTGGGTCTTACGGGCCGGGCCTGGGTCTTAGGGGCCGGGCCTGGGTCTTAGGGGCCGGGCCTGGGTCTTAGGGGCCGGGCCTGGGTCTTACGGGCCGGGCCTGGGTCTTTCGGGCCGGGCCTGGGTCTTTCGGGCCGGGCCTGTGTCTTTTGGGCCGGGCCTGGGTCTTACGGGCCGGGCCTGGGTCTTAGGGGCCGGGCCTGGGTCTTAGGGGCCGGGCCTGGGTCTTTCGGGCCGGGCCTGGGTCTTTCGGGCCGGGCCTGGGTCTTTCGGGCCGGGCCTGGGTCTTACGGGCCGGGCCTGGGTCTTACGGGCCGGGCCTGGGTCTTAGGGGCCGGGCCTGGGTCTTACGGGCCGGGCCTGGGTCTTTCGGGCCGGGCCTGGGTCTTACGGGCCGGGCCTGGGTCTTTCGGGCCGGGCCTGGGTCTTACGGGCCGGGCCTGGGTCTTACGGGCCGGGCCTGGGTCTTTCGGGCCGGGCCTGGGTCTTACGGGCCGGGCCTGGGTCTTAGGGGCCGGGCCTGGGTCTTAGGGGCCGGGCCTGGGTCTTACGGGCCGGGCCTGGGTCTTAGGGGCCGGGCCTGGGTCTTAGGGGCCGGGCCTGGGTCTTAGGGGCCGGGCCTGGGTCTTAGGGGCCGGGCCTGGGTCTTACGGGCCGGGCCTGGGTCTTTCGGGCCGGGCCTGGGTCTTTCGGGCCGGGCCTGTGTCTTTTGGGCCGGGCCTGGGTCTTACGGGCCGGGCCTGGGTCTTAGGGGCCGGGCCTGGGTCTTTCGGGCCGGGCCTGGGTCTTTCGGGCCGGGCCTGGGTCTTACGGGCCGGGCTGGAACTCCGGGTCATGAGACAAACACGCTCTTGCAACTTCTGGGAGCGGGCGGCTTTGTATTTTAGCGACACAGGAGCGCCAGGGCACGAGTGCGCCCCGCGAAGAGGAGGCGGACCACGAGAGACGTGGGCTTGTGGTGGGAACTTCGGAAAACGCAGAAAAACACAGAGAACATGCCGATTACAGTCAACCCTCGGGTCTCGAACGTCTCCCATCTCGGCCAGTTCGCCTCTCGGCCTGACACCCGTTCCTGCCAACGCCCGTGTGATCGGTCACGCGTCCCTCGGGCGACAAAAGAGAGACGCGCGAGTGTGAGCCAGCTCGCCGCCAGCCTCGCGTGGCTGATATCCCAGGAGTGTGCGCTGCGAATGTTTTCATGGTTTTTGGCTCTTGTTGCTCCTTATTATTAATTTTTCACTTTTTACCGTACATTTCCTCTCCTTGGATTAAATTTTCATTTATATCTCATGTCCCTTTTTTTGGCTTAATCCTCACCTGAGGATATTCTTCCATTGATTCTTAGGGGGAGTGGGAGAGAGAGGGAGAGACAGAGAGAAACATCGATGTGAGAGAGACACATTGATTGGTTGCCTCTTGCACCAGCCGCCGGCCAGGGCGTGGGCCGGGGAGGAGCCTGCAACCAAGGTACACGCCCTTGACCGGAATCGAACCCGGGACCCTTTAGTCCGCAGGCCGACGCTCTAGCCACCGAACCACACCGACTAGGGCTCTCCTGTCCTTTCTGCTTTGAAAGTGTTTATTTATAGATTAAGCAGCGCAGGAGACGGGTGCGGAAAACAAGGAAGGTTAAAACCGGGGGTCCCGTGGGCGTCTGGAACGGAATAATTCAATGCCTGTGATTTCGGATGGGAAAAATGATTCGGCTTTCGAACAGGACGAATGAAGGTCGAGAACCGCGGTCCCGCTGGGTCTGCAGCATTGCAGAGGCGGCCGCTGTGGCACACACACTTCAGGCTGCGGCGAGGAGGGAAGGTTCGGTCACCGAAGCCAAGGCCGCCTCCTCTTGTGGTACAGTGTCCGAGGCACAGCACTGACTGCCTCCCCACGTGGCACCGCCCAGTGGGTCAGGGGCCACCGTCACCACCACCTCCAGAACGCTCACCTTCCCTCCCTGAAACTCCGTCCCATTAAACGCCCCACCCCCCCCAGCCCCGCCGTCCCCTTCTGTCTCTGAGTCACGGCTCCAGGGACCCGAGGGGCATCGGTGTCGGTCCTCTGCGCTGCCCCCGCGCTGGGCAGTGTCCTCAGGCCCGTCGCGTGGCCGCAGGTGGCAGCATCTCCTTCCGCTGCAGGACGGAGGACCCTCGGTGGGCGACGGGCACGTTCTGTCTGTCCGGGGACCTGCCCGGACCCGCGGTGCGTCCCCACGGCGTCCTGTGAGCGCGGGGCCCGCGGGGCCGTCTGAGTGCTGGCTTTCAGCAGTGGGACTGCGGGTCCAAGGGTGATGGCGTGTCATCGCCAGACCGGTTTCCACGGCGGCACCCCGGCCCCAGCCCCCACCGCCTCCCTGCCCCCGTTACCTTCTAGTAAGGGAGCGCGAAGACACATGTAAAAACTGCGTTCACGTAACTGGTCGGGAGCGCCCCTCCGTGTTGCTGAGAACTCTTCAACAGCAGCTCTCAGCGTCCATACGGCTCATCGCAGTGTGTCCGTCTACCCGGGGTCGGCAAACTCATGAGTCCGCAGAGCCAAACACCAACAGCACAGCGACTGGAATGTCTTTGGAGAGCCACATTTTTTTTTAAAACGTAAGCTTCTTCTCACGCCACGTCTTCAACACAGACTCGCCCAGGCCGTGGTGTTTAGTGGAAGAGCCACCCTCCAGGGGCCAAAGAGCCGCCGGTGGCGGGCGCGCCGCGGTGTGCCGACCACGGCCCTAATCTGAAAGACGACCTTTCATCATGAGACCCTTCGGCGGTCTCTTCAAAACTGTCCCGACGCTCAGGTCTTGTGAAGGCTTCCCGTTGTTCCCTGAAGGCGCTGCTCAGCGGCGGACCCCGGAGGAGGACGGACCCCGGAGGAGGACGCGCCCGGCGCAAGGCTCCCGGGGCGGCAGCTCGCCGCTGAGGCCGCACGTACAGGCTTCTTAGAATAACGTGTCCCCCTGAAGCCTTTTCCGGGTCCCCTTCCAGTGCTGGTCATCATTTGAAAGCTTTGGAAAGCGAGGGGGAATGTGTTCTGGAATGTCCAGGTGGGGCGAGGCCGCCCTGGGTCCCCGCGCCCCCCTCCCAAGGGCAGGGGCGGGGCGGGACTCTGCCCCCACCCCCCCCACCCCCCCTTTCCCGGCCTGGACCTCACTCCTCACGCCCCGGAGAAAGGAAGTGTCTGCTTCCTCCCGAAGACCCAGAGCTGCCGGGAGCAGGAAACGCCTCCGGACCTGTCGCTCTCGTGGTTGCTGTTTCCTTCTTGTTTGTTTTTATTGACGTCAGGGAGAGGAAGGGAGAGACAGGGCGAGGGAAACATCCGTGATGAGAGAGAGTCACCGGTCAGCTGCCTCCTGCACGCCCCACACTGGGGATCGAACCCTGACCTCCTGGTTCCTAGGTCGATGCTCAGCCCCTGAGCCACACCGGCTGGGCTGGAAGTTCGTACCTTTCGATCCCTTCCCCCATTTCTTTTTAGAGAAAATAGTTATGAATTTAACCTGTAAGTATTTTCAGATGTAACACACACAAAACCAGGCCAACACAGGCTCGCAGTGCCCTTTCAACTCCAGGCAAGCACTGCCCACAGACTTTAACGCGCCCGCTCTGTGATTTGGGATTGCGGCCACATAGTCCTGGTTTGTGCTGTAAAAGCCGGCACGCGAGGTCTTTGCCCTCTCACCCTCCCGGTCTCCCGGCCTCCCAGCCTCCCACCCTCCCGGTCTCCCAGCCTCCCGGCCTCCCAGCCTCCCACCCTCCCGGTCTCCCGGTCTCCCAGCCTCCCACCCTCCCGGTCTCCCGGTCTCCCAGCCTCCCACCCTCCTGGTCTCCCGGCCTCCCAGCCTCCCACCCTCCCGGTCTCCCGGTCTCCCAGCCTCCCACCCTCCTGGTCTCCCGGCCTCCCAGCCTCCCACCCTCCCGGTCTCCCGGTCTCCCAGCCTCCCAGCCTCCCAGCCTCCTAGCCTGTCTCCCGGCCTCCCAGCCTGTCTCCAGCCTGTCTCCCGGCCTCCCATCCTCCCACCCTCCCGGTCTCCCGGCCTCCCAGCTTCCCACCCTCCTGGTCTCCCGGCCTCCCAGCTTCCCACCCTCCTGGTCTCCCGGCCTCCCAGCTTCCCAGCCTCCCAGCCTGTCTCCCAGCCTCCCAGCCTCCCGGCTTCATGGCCTCACAGCCTCACAGCCTCCCAGCCTCCCGGAAGAGCAGCCTGGGACAGCTGCTGGGGGTGACGAAGCTCCTGGCCCAGGTTCTGCCTGAGGGTTCTTGTGTCCCAGGGACGGGAACCAGGGACTTAAATGCCCCGCCCTGAGGGGTCTAGCGCCCGCTGGGATGGGAGCTCCCACCGGCTCGCAGGGTCCGTGGGGGAAGGTCTCCTAAAGTGCCCTTCCTTCCTCTTCCTTTCCCACGGGCAGTTGTGGGTCCCATGAGAGGAAGTCAGAGCCGCCGACCCCCACGCCCAGCCCCGAAGGTCTCCCCCAGCACAGGGGGCGGCCGGCCCCTCGAACCCAGCCCGTCTCTGTCCGGAATGTGCAGATGGTTTCGCTGGCCATCTCTGTTCACACTGTCATCTCTGTTAAACTGCAGGAAATGAAGTACAGGATGACACGAACGATAACGAGGAGGAGGAGGAGGAGGAGGAGGAGGGAGAACAGTTCGATTTTGACAGCGGAGATGAGGTTCCGGAAGCGGACAGAGGAGCCCCTGGCGCCCCCGAGGCCGGGCACGTGGGAGCCGCCGCCCCCACCGGCTCATCAGGTGAGTGCCCGGTGGCCCCGCGGACCCAGGCCCCTCCCGCCCCCCGCAGGAAGGGCCCGCTGGCCGGGGCCTGAGGGAGGTGTGCCGTCTGTGATGTGGCGGGAGCTGGAGCGATGCGTGGAACCCGGGCTGCGTGCCTTTGAGCTCGCGCTGCTTCCAGACTCAGTCTCGCCCGAGTGCCTGCTCTTCACGGGGAGGGACGGGCTTCCTGGTGTCTAACTTGCGCGGCCCGTCCTGTGCCCCTGCCGGCTGGGAGAGCGGCCAGCGCTGCGGGGGCTCCGATGCCGGACTGGGCGTGTCGGCGCCAGAGGGGCCTGGCTGCTTTCCCCAGGACGCCTCGGCCAGCCTTGCGTTTCCTTGTCTGTAACAGAGCCTCTCACCAGGCCATGGGGCCCTCCTGCCCCAAAGTTCACCCTCCCCGAGGCCGGGGGTGCACCCTGCACGCCGTCTGTCTGCCCAGGGAGGGGCCCTCCAGGAGCCCTGGCGTGGGGCGGGGCGGGGGGGGGCACTGCTGCCCAAGTGCGTGGGCCTGATGCTGGGTTTGCCTCCAGGAGGGGAAGACGGGACAGGGGCCGACGTGGACGCGCCGGTGGAACCGACCAAGCTTGGGGTCCTGGCGAGAGTGAACCCCTACTCCATCATCGACATCACGCCCTTCCAGGAAGAGCAGCCTGCGCCCCCAGACCCCGAGGCCGAGGAGGAGGGCGTGAGCCTGCACGTGCCCAGCGGGTACTCGGTGCCCGTGCCCTGCGGCTACGCCGTGCCCTCCAACCTGCCCGCGCTCCTGCCCGCCTACTCCAGCCCCGTCCTCGTGCGCACCGTGTCCCTGGACGAGGAAGGTAGGCCCTTTCCCTGCACTGTCCTCCCCATGCCAGATGGATGTCGTGTGCACACGCGTGTGTGCGTGCATGAGTGTGTGTATGTGTGTGTGCAAGCACGGAGGCGTGGCTGCATGTATGATGTGCGCATGAGTGTGTACATGTGTGGAAATGTGTGTACACACGAGTGTGTGTGTGCATGCATATATGTGTGGTTGTGTATGTGGGTACATGACTATATATGGTGTGTGGGAATGTGTGTGCATGAGTGTGTACACATGTATGTGCACGCACGCATGTGTGCGTGCATGTGTGTGTGAGTGCGTGTGCATGTGTGCATGTGTGAGAGCAGGGAAAGTTTGGTCGTCCACTATCACCAACTTAACACCCTGTGGACCAGTAGTTTCATTGCCAGCTTTACCCAGTGGCCAGGTAAGTTTCTATCGAACGAGTTCAAAAAACGTTTTACATACATGTTAAAGGCACGCTTTAAATGAAATACCCGTTGCATTTGAAGTTGTTTATTACGTGTTCTTACACGCTCGTATCTCTTTAAAGTATGTCACTGTAAAGCACGGTGTACTATGGAAACACGCGAACCCTCGTGACCCGTCGCAGTGTGTTAAGATTTCCACCTGGAACCCTTCTGAGGGCGCCATGCAGACACGCTTTCAAACGCACCCCATGGCCATTCCCTGTGGAGACGCACGACACGGAGGGAGTCTGATGTTCCCCGTGCGCTCCCTCCCAGAAGAGCAGCCAGGGACAGAGGGTGCTTGTGTCCCAGGGACGGGACTTGTTGGGGTGTCCTTTTATTTCTGGCCGTTTCAGACATCGCTCTGTAGTGTCGCCCCACGTGGAAGACATTTTATCTGAAACCTAAAACGCCGCGAATCCATCACTGACCACCTTCCTGCTAAGCTACGCCGGTGGCCGAACAGAAACAAAGCAGGAAAGCATTTTAAGGATGACAATCAGCGTGCGTTTCTATCAGCCTCGAGCCACACGAGTTCTGTTCTTTCCTGGCAGAGACAGCCGAGGTGGCGGAAGACGGCCCGTGCAACTCTTTGAGTTCTGAGGACCCAGCGAACAGGTACCGTGTGGCTCTTCCGGGGAATCCTGGGCCACGACTGGCCCCTGGAGCCGATGCGCGGAGGTGCTGGCTGCCCGGGCCCCCGTGGCCCCTCACCTCTGTCCGTCAGACTCTGCCCTCTTGTCAGGGCCCCCACGTGGGTCCCCCCGAACACAGGGCAGCAAGACGCTCGTGTTATTCTGTGTGGACGACGAGCGATGAGGCCACAGCCAAAGAGAAGGAGCCGTGCCGTGTGCCTCGGAATCACAAAGGCTTTTAGGACCCTTGGAGGGGAAGAGGGAGATATTAACTTGGTTTAAGCCAGATTTCACTGGAGTCCCCCCACCTGTCTAATTACCGGCCTTGCATCTGCGCGGTGTGCCCAGGGGAACCCCCGCCTAGGCAGACCCCCATCACCCCTCCAGCTGGGCGTCCAGCGGTGGGCAGAGCACTCGCGCCTGAGTCGCTGTGAGTGGAACTCGGCGCGTGGGAGAGCCGCGGGCCCGTCTGGGGAACGCGCGCCGCTGGCACGCGTGGTGGCCCCTGTGTACTTGGGGGACACGCGGCAGCCGCGGGCGGGAAGGATGGTCTGCGGGTGACGTACCGTTTGCTTTCCTGCAGTGAGGACCGGGCCCACGCCGAGGACAGCGCCCTCGCCCGCTGGGTGGCCGATCCCTCCAACACCGCCTGGATGGACAGTAAGCTGCCTGCCCGGCAGGGCTGCCCGCGCCCCGGGTCCCCGCCACGCCCGCGCCGGTGCCCGGCTCAGCCTGTTAGCCTCCTGCCCTGCGTGGGGGCTAAAGGTTATGACATCCGTCACTTACCTCCCTTCAGTCACCGGGATCGCTCCCTCTCAGCACGGCGCCCCCTGGGGTTTGTGAAATGGCTGTGGGTTCCGGACCCAGGCTCTGCCCCCGGGCCCCAGCCGGCAGCCCCACCAAGACACTGAAACGGCTTCTTCCCGCCAGCTGGTGCCTCTCCATGGGGGGCGGAGGGGGTGCAGCCACCACGGACCCCATGGCGGGCCAGGCCTGGCCACGTGGGGTTAGAGTGGGCAGCAGTTTCAGCTGGATTTACTTGTTGTTTTTCGTTTTTTGGTAACCTTTACCCAAGGATATTTTCCCACTGAGTTTCAGAGAGAGTGGAAGGGAGAGGGAAAGAGAGAAACAGCGATGTGAGAGAGACCCATGGATTGGTTGCTTCCTGCATGCGCCCCGACCAGGGCCCGGGCCGGGGAGGAGCCTGCAACTGAGGTACATGCCCTTGACCGGCGTCGAACCCGGGGCCCTTGGGTCCGCAGGCCGACGCTCTACCCACTGAAGCATCCTGGCCAGGGTGATTTACTTGTTTTTGAATTTGTAAAGGAAAAGTGAAGCTGGCTTTCCAGGCGCCTCCTGCTCACCCGCTGATTGCTGCGGGGTCGTGTTCTGCGGCCGCCTCCCAGTGATGAACCGCCCTGGAGGCGTCGCCCCGGCTTGCTTAGGGTATTGCAGTAACTAGGCGCTCCGCGTCATTAGCTGATCCCGCTGGGGGCGGGGTTTGAAATCCGGACCGGCACAGGGATGCTCTGTAGCGATTCCATTTCCAAAGTACAATGGTCTGGATGCCCCACCCCCGTGTGTCCGCTCCAGATGACAGTCCCCCCCGCCCCGCCCGTGCGGTCAGCTCCAGATGACAGTCCCCGCCCCGCCCGTGCGTCCAATCCAGATGACAGTCGGGATGGCTGTATGAGAAAGGTGCTCTGTAGGCCGGGCAGGAGCAGACACTCACGGGGTTGTAGGTGTAAATATTAGGGCTGTTCCGGAATTTGCCCCCTGCCCCCGCGGGCGGGGGTCGTCCAGGTCAGGGACTGACCCGGGACCTCCCTCCTTTTCTTCCCCGTCTTGCTTTGTGACCCGTGACCCGGTGGTTTGTTTCCACGTGGGAGCCATGACGTTGGGCGAAGCCCGCGTCACACAGCGCCCTTTCCGACAGCCGGGTGACTCTCATGTGGCGCGTGCCTTCCACGACCCTCCGCAGCGCACAGTCGGGATTTGCCCACAGGGCTCCTCCCACTTAACTGAAGGAAACTAACCTTCCCCATCAAGTTGCTTGAGAAATCTTGTCCTCCAAGTCCAACATTTTAACTAACCCTCGCCGGGGGATATGGTTCCCATGGATTGTTAGAGAGCGTGGAGGGGAGAGAGAGAGAAACACACCCGAAACCTTGTGTGAGAGACACATCAGGTGGTTGCCTCCGCTCGTGCCCTGACCTGGCCCGGGGATCAGCTACCACCTGCGTGCGTGCCCTTGACCAGGACGCCAACCCTGGACCCTTTGATTTGCAACCGACGCTCCAGCCACTGAGCGCAGCGGCCAGCGGCTGAGAGTTCCCCGCTTTCCCGCCGCCTGTGGCTGTCCTTCGCATCCAGGGCTCAAGCGCTGCCATCGGCTCATGTGAAGTTTTCTGCTCCCTCCCCCCCCCGCCCCCCTCCCCCTCCCCCCTGGCACTGGGCCGGCCCTTGGCTCTGACACGTTAATGCCACCTCGAGTTTCTGTGCCGGGACACACCCCCTTCATGAACGTCACGCTTATCCAAGGGCCACGGGGGGACGTGCAACTGGACATAAAATAATGGGGTGGGTTGGCCAGGAAACCACAGAACTCCCGTGGGGATGCTTCCCAGCCGGCCCACCGGGAGCACGTGTGTCAAACACACGGCCCACAGGCCCCAGGCCTCGTTTACCTGGCCCGTGTGAGCCTTGGAGTTTGACACGCTTGCTTCAGAGGGATTTCCTTCAACCCCAAGAACACGCCCTGCCCTCACCGTAGTGCTCATGCTTAGCAGGTGCCGTATGACTGCACCGGCGGCTGCGGAATGGCCGGCTCCCTGGGGACCGGGCCCTGCCCCGGGAAGTGAGCTCGGCGGGTCTGGCTGTCCTCACAGGTCCCCCCTCTCTCCTTGCAGACCCCGAGGAAGCCATTTATGACGACGTCCCGAGAGAGGAGTCGGACTCCGAGCCAGGTGGGACTCCGCCCGGCGCTGAGCGTTGGGACACGGCTGGGCGTGCAGATGCCGCCTGTACGCACTCCTCTGTGTGCGCCTGTGTGTGTCGTGTCCACGTTCTCTGTGTCTCACGGTGTCTCGCTGGATCCGTGTGGTGGGCGCACCTGTGTGTGTTTACATCACAGCACTTCATAGAGGGTCGGTATCTTTTTTTTTTTTTTAATGTATTTTTATGGATTTCTGAGAGGAAGGGAGAGGGAGAGATTGAGAAACATCAATGATGAGAGAGAATCATGGATCAGGTGCCTCCTGCACGCCCCGCACTGGGGATCAAGCCCGCAACCCAGGCACGTGCCCTTGACTGGAATCGAACGTGGGACCCTTCAGCCCACAGGCTGACGCTCTGTCCACTGAGCCAAACCAGCTGGGACTAGAGGGCTGTTATCTTAATTTCCCCAAAGAAGCAGAAAGAGTTGAAATATGAAAAGTATGAATGAAAAGGTTGGAAACATGCAGGTGAGATGCACCAGCGTACGTCTCATAAACGAGAAACCAGAAGAAAGGACTAAGAACATTCTAGAATGAAAGGAAAACACAAGTTCCCAGATGGCAGAAATGCGGCTTCGGAGTGGGCCACGCATCAGCCAGGCCACACCTGGGTCCGTGCAGGTGACGCTGCGGCACCGCGTCCCAGCGAGCCCCCGACAGGCCACACCTGGGCCCGTGCAGGTGACGCTGCGGCACCTCGTCCCGGCGAGCCCCCGACAGGACACACCTGGGCCAGAGCAGGTGACACTGAGGCACCGCGTCCCGGCGAGCCCCTGACAGGCCACACCTGGGCCCGTGCAGGTGACGCTGCGGCACCGCGTCCCGGCGAGTCCCCGACAGGCCACACCTGGGCCCGTGCAGGTGACGCTGCGGCACCTCGTCCCGGCGAGCCCCCGACAGGACACACCTGGGCCAGAGCAGGTGACACTGAGGCACCGCGTCCCGGCGAGCCCCTGACAGGCCACACCTGGGCCCGTGCAGGTGACGCTGCGGCACCGCGTCCCGGCGAGCCCCCGACAGGCCACACCTGGGCCCATGCAGGTGACCCTGAGGCACTGCGTCCCAGCTAGCCCCCGACAGGCCACACCTGGGCCCGTGCAGGTGACGCTGCGGCACCGTGTCCCGGCGAGCCCCCGGCAGGCCGCAGGCCGGGCACGGTGCCCACAAGGAGCCGTGATTCGGGAGGAGGAGCGACGTCTCTGGCTGGGGGACGGCAGGGTGATATGCACAGAGGGCCGAGGAAAACTCGCAGTCTCTACCGGATTTCCACCGCCAGCCAAAGTTACCCTCTTTAAGAAGAGATGGAGACGGGAGCTCTCCTACTCACAGGCTCTGAAGAAATACTTAATGTTGTTCCTCTTTCGAGGAAAAGGATGCGGAACATAATGGGAAGCAAAGAGAATAGCGAGCAAACAAACCGGCAGATTAGTGAGTCGTGGGAACGGCACCGCGTTGGCAGCGCGCAGAGCCGTCCGCGTGGCCTACGCGGGATCCTGCCGTCCGTGCGGTGTTCAGGGGAATCGTGTAGACGTTGGCTTTTATACGAGAGGCCAGGCCTGCAGTTCGTGGGTTACTGCTGGAAGGTCAGGAAGAGATGATTTAACATCGGGATTAATGGAGCAACACCCACGCTGGCAGGAAGAGATGATTTAACATCGGGATTAATGGAGCAACACCCACGCTGGAAGTGAGACGGCATGGCAGGAAGATGGCGGAATGAGCCCCCGTATATTGCTACTTACAGCAAATACGAGAGGCCTGGTGCACAAATTTGTGCCCGGGGGTGGAGGGGTGTCCCTCAGCCCAGCCTGCACCCTCTCCAATCTGGGAGCCCTCGGGGGATGTCCGGCTGCTGGTTTAGGCCTGATCCCACAGGGGCCCACAGGCATCAGGCCTAATCTAACAGTCGGACGGACATCCCTCTCGCAATCCGGGATCGCTGGCTCCTAACCGCTCACCTGCCTGCCTGCCTGATCGCCCCTAACCACTCTGCCTGCCTGCCTTCTCGCCCCCAACTGCTCTTCCCCACCCTTGCCGGCCTGATCGCCCCCAACTGCCCTCCCCTCCTGGCCTGCTCACCCCGAACCTCCTCTGCCTCAGCCCCGACACCATGGCTTTGTCCGGAAGGACGTCCAGAAGGTCTCCTGGAAGGTCTCCCGGTCTAATTAGCATATTACCCTTTTATTAGTATAGATCAGTGGTCGGCAAACCGTGGCTTGCGAGCCACATGCGGCTCTTTGGCCCTTTGAGTGTGGCTCTTCCATAAAATACCACGTGCGGGTGTGCCTGTACAGTGCGATTGAAACTTCTTGGCCCATGCGCAGAAGTCGGTTTTCGGCCTGGGCGAGTCTATTTTGAAGAAGTGGCATTAGAGTACTCAAGGGGCCAAAGAGCCACATGTGGCTCGCGAGCCGCGGTTTGCCGACCGCTGGTATAGAAGATTGGACTTCAGTCACCCGTGACAGAGGTTCCTGGGTTGGATAACATAGCAAAGCCAGACACGTATTGTGAGAACTACATAATGACACAGGACATTTGTATGTAAGCATTTGTACATAAAAAGGACTATAAGCCAATGCTAACCACTACATAGCCAGTAGGACTGGATAGTATATGGTGTGTTAGCTATAAAACGTGATTGGATAGCGATTCCTCCACCAGAGAATGATGTCACATGTTCTAAGAACATTCTAGAACATGTGCACCCAGCAACATGGCCTCAAATCTATAAAATAGCCTGGCCAGTGTGGCTCAGTGGTTGAGTGTCGACTTATGAACCATGAGGTCAATTTCCGGTCAGGGCCTGGGTTGAGGGCTTGATCCTCAGTGGGGGGCGTGCAGGAGGCAGCCAATCAATGATTCTCTCTCATCATTGATGTTTCTATCTCTCTCTCCCTTCCTCTCTGAAATCAATAAAAGTATGTTTAAAAAAAAAATATATATATATATGTAAAGCAAAATGTGACAGATCAGCACATAATTGTGTACTGTTGACTCGAAAGGCATACATGGAATCCTGAAGCGAATAGTTTCAGAACGCACAGCTTTTTCAGACACATGGGGCTCTTCTGAAAATTAACTGCATAGTAGTATGCCCCAAAGCAGATACTAACAAACGCCAGAGAATTGGTGTTCAGGCCTCATTGCTCGCTGAAAGCCTGATAGAGCAAGTAAAAAAATAAGCACACACATTTGAAGATTAAAAGTCACATGACCTGGCCGGTTTGTCTCAGTGGATAGAGCATCGGTCTGCGGACTGAATGGTCCCCAGTTCGTTCCAGTCAAGGGCAAATGGCTGGGGTGTGGGCTCTATCCCCAGTAGGAGGTGTGCAGGAGGCAGCCAATCAATGATTCTCTTTCATTTATGTTTCTATCTCTCCCTCTCCCTTTCTCTCTGAAATCAATTTTTAAAAAGTCACATGACCACACACACCCAATGGCCAAGGATGAAGTTAGAGTGGAAGTTAGGAAATGTTTTGACTTGAATAATAATGAAAATGTTACATAAGAACTTACAGAGTGGATTTAGAATAGTTAGAAATTAAAGAGATTATGGCATTTGCTAAAAAAACAAAAAGAATGAAAAATAATGAGCTCAGCATCCAACTCGGCAGAGTCAGAGAAAGGGGAGGGAAGAAGCAAAAACAACACACACAGTGCAACCAGGAGACAGAAAACAGAAGAGAGGACCCACCAAGCGCAAGCATGGTTCTCTGAGAATGCAGAGCAGGAGTCCCCTGTGAGGACACACGTGTCATTGCCTTGGGGTGTCCTTCACAAGTCAGAGGGGCTGAGGTGATAGAGCCCTTTCAATCCAGGAGCAGACTATTTAGAGTCTTATTAAGCCATTGACCCTTCCATCCATCTACCCTTCCATCCATCCACCCACCCATCCATCCATCCATCCATCTACCCTTCCATCCATCCACCCACCCTTCCTTCCATCTACCTTTCTATCCATTTACCCATCCATCTAACCACCCATCCACAATCCATCCATTCATCCATCCACCCATCCACTGTCCATCCATCCATCCATCCATCCATCACCCATCTAACCATCCATCCATACATCCACCCATCTAACCACCCACCCACCCTTCCATCCATCCACCCACCTATCCATCCATCTACCTAACCGTCCATCCATCCATCCATCCATCACCCATCTAACCATCCATCCATACATCCACCCATCTAACCATCCATCCACCCACCCATCCATCCACCCATCTAACCATCCATCTACCTAACCGTCCATCCATCCATCCATCCATCACCCATCTAACCATCCATCCATACATCCATCCATCCATCACCCATCTAACCATCCATCTACCTAAGCGTCCATCCATCCATCCATCCATCCACCCATCTAACCATTCATCCACCATCTACCCATCCACTATCCATCCACCCAGAACATTTCTGTCCCTTACATTTATTTAAACAAAAAAGTTCCTCCAGGGGAAGGTCTCTGTGACCAGCACTCATCGGTGTGACTGTGGATTTCGTGTTGGTGTCATTGTGGATTCTGTGCCGCACCAGGGGCCTCAGCATACAGACGGGGCTGAGGTGTCAGAGCTCTGGGAAGCCCCAGGCATCTCCAACCCCCAGGTCCCACCTAATGCCTCCCGGAGGGGCAGCCCCGAGCCTGCCCTGCCCGCTGCTTTTCTGAAGCGTTCCCCCAGCCACGTGGTGAAAGGAGGAACCTGCAGGAATCGGTAGTGGCTGAGGTGTGCGCTCCTAACTTCATCCTGTGCTTGCGCCTCAGATGAGATGATCTACGACGACGTCGAGAACGGAGACGAGGGTGGGAACAGCTCCCCGGAGTACGGATGGAGTTCCAGTGAGTTTGAAAGTTACGGGGAGCAGAGCGACTCCGAGGGCAGGAACGGGGTCCCCCGGGCCTTCCTGCGCAGCAGCCACAGGAAGCAGGTACGTGTGCGGCCCTCGGCTTACGACACATACCGGGGCCAGCCCGTGTGCTGCCGGCTCACAGGGCTTGTGGATGAGTGTTTTAGGGTGCCGGTAGGCGGCTCGAGGCAAGCACAGGTATGGGCAGAAGAGAAGGTGCCTTGTTTCCTGTTCGCATCCCGTAGCAGTGACATCACGGCAGGTGGGAACGCACGTGTGGAACTAAGCCCCTCAGAGGCCTGGGAGAGCTGGCTCTCCTGCGTGTTTCAGGAAGCAAATCGCCGTCTTCTGAATTACCGGGTGTGCACAGTGATCTGCCCTGTACACTGAGATGGAACCGGGCCTGCCAGACAGTGCGACCCGCTGTCCCTTAGGGGCGGTGAGAGTTCCGGGTGCCCACCATGAGCAGGAAGACATAACACAGACCACGTGACAGGGCAGGCCCTGAGCTGCCCACGATCACGCTGGAGGGGAGTGTGTGTGTGACTCTGACCTCAAGGTCCAACAGGGGATGCAGGGATTGAGGCATGGAGTCTGGGACGGGGCAGAGGCAGGTCAGGTGTGTGAGGTTCTGGGTTGCTGTGGTGACTGGCTGTGCCACTTCCACTCTGGTTGTTGGGGTTTGGGCTGTTTTCAAAAGGGGTGGTTTGTTCTGACGTCTGTAGTGATGATGTCAGCGGCCTCACATACTTTTTGTGGAGGTTGAGACGCAGCCCGTTGTGACCTGGTGGGTGGGACAGACGCAGCCTGGGTGTAACCTGGTGGGTGTAACAGACACAGCCTGGGTGTGACCTGGTGGGCGTGACAGACGCAGCCTGGGTGTGACCTGGTGGGCGGGACAGACACAGCCTGGGTGTGACCTGGTGGGTGGGACAGACGCAGCCTGGGTGTAACCTGGTGGGTGTAACAGACACAGCCTGGGTGTGACCTGGTGGGTGGGACAGACGCAGCCTGGGTGTAACCTGGTGGGTATAACAGACACAGCCTGGGTGTGACCTGGTGGGTGGGACAGACACGGCCTGTGTGTGACCTGGTGGGTGGGACAGACACGGCCTGGGTGTGACCTGGTGGGTGTAGCAGACACGGCCTGTGTGTGACCTGGTGGGTGTAGCAGACACAGCCTGTGTGTGACCTGGTGGATGGGACAGACACAGCCTGTGTGTGACCTGGTGGGTGGGACAGATGCGGCCTGGGTGTGACCTGGTGGGTGGGACAGACGCAGCCTGTGACCTGATACCTCACCGTGTGGCTCCGCCCACACTGGAACCCCACGCACGTAGCCCGGAGGTAGCCTCCAGGGGTCGGGGTGACCTGTTTCACGAACCTCGAGAGCAAGCTGCGTTTGGTGGGCATCCCGACTGCTCCGTGTTAGGAAACTCAGCTCCCTGCTGTCACCAGGAGCGTCAGTGCTGCCTCGGCCAGGGAGGGAAGCGACAGCAGTACTTGACTCAGTCCAGCCGCGCCCAACACTCTAGGTTTAAACTGAAACTTGAAAGTAGCACTTCGGGGCCCAGTTGCAGCAGGATGGGGTGCTCAGCGGTGCCTTGGGAGAGCAGGCAAAGCACCCTTAAATCCCGCCTCCAGTCAGCCTGGTCGAGGACGGTACAGGCGCCGCTAGGTCGGGTGGGGCCCCGAGGAGCCCGTTGGCGCCCGGGCAGCCCCCCGCTGGGACAGTGAGCCCGTGGGCCGGAGCAGCGGCCTCCCCGCTAGAAGCCAGTGTGAGGCCAGCACAACGCTGACCGGGAGCGCATTGCCATGGCGACATCCTGGGGAGGGGTGGGGCCAGGGGTGTTCCGGCGGGCGGTGCCGCACAAGGACCAGGCTCCTGGCACCGTCAGCTCCGGGAGGGCATCTGAAACAGCGCCCTTTTCATCGGAAACCGCTACCGGTGTTCTCGTCCCGGCGCTGTGGGGCTTGCTGCCCCGGGGAGCAGGGCCCCTGGCATAGCGTGGATGCTGTGGTCACACGGTGAGACCTCACTGTGCCCCGCCAGCTGCAGAGGGCGTCCCCGCACCTGGGGACTCACGGGCCCCGCTGGCCGTCCCCTTCGAGCCCTGCAGGCCCGCGTCCAGGGTTCTTCCGTGTGGTGATGACGTGCAGGAGTCCTTCCCTGCCGGCTTCCCAGATCCGGTCATTTACCCTCATCCCGAGGGCGGAATGAGGGCCAGGCTTCCGTGTGTATTTGCCCTCGGCATAGACAATGCTCCCGGCCGGCTCACCCGGGGTCGCGTCTGTCCCGACGCTGTTGTCATCACGCATGCTTATTTTCATTTTTTTAAAATGTATTTTCATTGATGTCAGAGAGGAAGGGGCTGGGAGGGGGAGAGAGAAACACCAGTGATGGGAGAGAACCATGGATCGGCTGCCTCCTGCACGGCCCCCACTGGGGATCGAGCCCGCAACCCAGGCCTGTGCCCTGACCGGGCATTGAACTCTGACCTCCTGGTTCCTAGGTCGACGCTCAACCCCTGAGCCACATCGGCCGGGCTGCATTCACTGGTGTTTATTTCTGAGTTGGTGGGCTGGAGAGGGGTTGGCGGCGGGTGGGTGCAGTTCCCGGGTGCCCTTCCGTGTAAGATTGTCTACAGGTCCCAAAGGAGCGCTCTGTGAAAAGATGTGTCTCTTTGTGCTCAGCTGTCCCACGACCTGGCCCGGGTGAAGGCGCGCTATGAGAGAAAGATGAGAGAGTTGGTGGCCAGCACAGTGGGCGCGGGTGAGATTCAGCAGCTAAAGCAGAAGCAGGAGCTGAAGGTAGCGTGGGCCCCTCCCCACCCGCTGTGTCCACAACGCGCGCCCGGTGCCCCAAGGCCCTGGGGACCGCTCGGCTGCGCCCCGAGAGCAGCTCCCGGGTGGTCGTGGCCTCCCAGGGCTGCCCAGACACTCAGAAGCTTCCGGTCCAGCTGGGGGGCCGTTTGCCTCTCTCTCCCCCCCTCCCTCTCTCTCCCTCTCCCCCTCACTCTCCTACTGCGGGGCAGGTGGAGGGGTTCCTAGAGGCCCCCTAGATAGGCCATCCCAGCCCCTGGAAGGCAGGGCCCGGCTGCCTGCGACCCGAAGGGGGAAGGAGAGGCGCCCCGAGTGCAGAGCGCCCCCCTGTGGTGGGGAAAGACCATGGCTTTTCCGTAAACGTGTTGGCGAAGGCACCCGAGTAGGGTTATGGTTACTTTTCAATGACCATCAACGGAAAATGTTCGGTTCCCCTCAGCTTCCCGAGTCCGGCAGTGACTACAGGTAACCAGCCGGGTGGGCGGCGGCCCGCGGCTCCGTCGCTGTCCCGAGCGGAGCGGGGTCCTGAGACCCGGGTGTGAGGGGCTGGGTTTGGATGTGTGACGGCCACCGGTTCCTCGGGATGTGTTTTATTTGTTTTCTATGTGCTTATTTATTTTTAAAGATATATTTTTTAATTGATGTCAGAGAGGAAGGGAGGGGGGGGAGAGAGAGAGAAGCACCCATGAGGAGAGAGAATCGTGGATGGGCTGCCTCCTGCACGCCCCCCACTGGGGATGGAGCCCGCCACCCGGGCCTGTGCCCTGACTGGGATCGAACCGTGACCTCCTGGGTCATGGATCGTCGCTCACCCTTGCGCTGTGTTTTAAAGGCCCCTGTCTCGTGAAGCTTCCTTCAGTCCGGTCTCCTCTCCCGTCCTGTGGCCGCGGCCCGTGTGCTGAGTGCGCGTACTTGGAAGTAGACGTCTGCTTCGCATCACCCCTTCCCCCTGCCCTGCGCCCAGTGTGTCTGTGCTGGGGGCCCGGAGCAGGACCAGGGCCCGGAGTCCGCGAGGCCGCTCAGTTAGGGTCAGGCAGGTCCCGCGGGTGGCCGCGTCTGGGCAGGGTCCGGCGGGTTTCCGGGCAGCCCAGTTCGCCAGCGGGAGCGTGTGGAGGTGGCCGGGTCCTCGGAGCCGTGTGGAACCGGTGGACGGTCGGTCAGGAGCGGCAGGGCCCAGGGGAGGCGGGCACATGGGCAGCCTTGGGGGTGGGTGGGCAAGTACCTGAGGGCTGGCTCACTCCTCCCTCTGGCCGGACACGGAGGCTCTCCTTGTCTGCGGTGCTTCCCCAGCCTCCTCCTCCCTGCACGTGGCGGGGGGAAGGGGGGGCGGGGAGGGGTCCCTTGGATGGAGCCAAGATGGGAATGGGCTGAGACGAGGCATGGCGGCTGAGTCCGGGGAAGAGAGAGGGACTTGGGCGTGGGGTTGGGGAGGCGACGCAGGGCCCTGGCGGAGGGAAGCCTCGGGGGTGTCAGGGGCGCACCGTCCACAGGACGCCGTGGTTGGGTGGCAGGGACCCGGGAGCCATGGGCCCAGCCACTCACAGGGTGGACAGGGTGGCAGAGGGGTCCTCCGGCTGCCGGAAGTGGGGGCCCAGTTGGGCGCTGACGTGGTTCAGCTTCCGTGGGGTGAGCGTGGTCTTGCTGGACAGTTTTGGGAAGGCGTCTGAGGCTGGGGGCAGGGGGGTTGGGGGGGAAGGGCTTGCAGGGACAGTTGGGGCTGGAGGTGCAATGTGTGACCTCACCTGGAAGCCGCTCCCCGGGGGGTGGCGGGGGGCAACCTGCTCACACCTGAGCCCCAATCCGCAGACACAGGGGCAGCCCTGGCCGATCTGAAACGCCAGCCGCTCGCACCTGGGCTGGCAGCAGGGCCCGGGGCCGGCGCCTCTTTGCACGGTGCACAGCGGGGCCCTGAGGCCTGCGGTGCTGGCGGGAGGCAGGCCGGGTGGGAGCCAAGGCGCAGGCGGGAGCCTCCCCACCAGGACCAGGGAGGCCGGGTCAGAGGGGCGCTCGGGAAGGCGCTGGGTCTCCCGTGAGAGGCCGTCCGAGTTTCTCCGGAAGAAGCCCTGGTCCCCAAGGCCAGCCCTCAGACGTGAGCCCTTTAAGGAACCAGACATGCTCTGCCGGCCGCGCTGAGACGCTTGCGGGGAACGCGGTCAGTGAGGCCCACGGCCGGGGCGTGCCTGTGGCCTCAGGTGTCCGCAGAGGCGTGGAGGGCGGCCTGGTCCTGCCCTCGCCATCCCTCTGTCTGTCCCTCTGTCCCTCTGTCTGTCCCTCTGTCTGTCTGCAGTCACTTTGCTACGTCTTACCGTCGAGTGGGTGCAGTGCTCTGTGGCGGGGCCGTGGGCCGTGGACGTGGCTGCCCACCGCTGGGGCGGGCTGCGGAGCGCCAGGGCTGGCAGGCGGGCAGGTGGGCAGGTGTCCGGGCAGGTCTGCCCTCTCCAGGGCTGTGGCCTTCACCGCCTGCGGGCTTGTCCCACCTGCTTGTGCTGCCAGTGATTCTAATAAAGATTTAAACATTGGAGGCTATAACCAGGTCAGTCAAAGGAGGGCTCTGCAGTTAGTTTGTTCTTCCCTTTTTTTAAAAAATGTTTTTTACTGATGTCAGAGAGGAAGGGGGGGAGAGAGAGAGAGAGAGAGAGGAGAAACATCCATGATGAGAGAGAATCATGGACCGGCTGCCTCCTGCACGCCCCACACTGGGGATCGAGCCCGCAACCCGGGCCTGTGCCCTGACCAAGAATCGAACCGTGACCTCCTGGTTCATAGGTCAACGTTCAACCACTGAGCCACACCGGCCAGGCTGTTTTTTAAAAAGACAGACGGCCCCGCACCACACACACACACACACACACACACACACTCAGGCCCGCCAGGAGCGCGCTCCCTGGTCCCACAGCCCTTTCTGGGGACTCTTCCAGATCAGACTTCAGCTGTGCTCTTGACGAGGAATGAAAATTGCAGACGGGTTTGTGCGGCGGTGCCCGCCCTCACGGCCCCGCCTTGTCCGCAGGTGCAGAAGCTGATGAAGGCTGCCAAGGAGGGCACGCGGGACGGGCTGGAGAAGACCAAGGCCGCCGTCAAGAAGGGCCGCTCCTTCATCAGGACCAAGTCCTTCATTTCCCAAGGTCTGCGCCGTGGTCCCCGCGCCGGGGGCCTGGCTGTGCGCCTCCGGCCGTGAAGCTGGTGGGCGGTTCCCATGTGTGCTCAGGGCCTGCTCCCCCCACCCCGGGGCCTGCTCACCCTCAGGCCCTACTTCCCCAGGCCCTGCTCCCCCCACCTCAGGGCCTGCTCCCCATACCCCAGGGCCTGCTCCCCCCAACCCGGGGCCTGCTCCCCCCAACCCGGGGCCTGCTCCCCGGGGCCTGCTCCCCCCACCCTGGGGCCTGCTTCCCCCACCCCGGGGCCTGCTTCCCCCACCCCGGGGCCTGCTCCCCTCACCACGGGGCCTGCTTCCCCCACCCCGGGGCCTGCTCACCCTCGGGCTCAGGGCCTGCTTCCCCTCACCACGGGACCTGCTCCCCCCACCCCGGGGCCTGCTCCCCCCACCCCAGGGCCTGCTCCCCCCACCCCAGGGCCTGCTCCCCCCATCATGGGGCCTGCTCCCCCCACCCCAGGGCCTGCTCCCCCCACCCCAGGGCCTGCTCCCCCCATCCTGGGGCCTGCTCACCCTCGGGCTCAGGGCCTGCTTCCCCCGCCACGGGACCTGCTCCCCCCATCACGGGGCCTGCTCCCCCCACCCTGAGACCTGCTCACCCTTGGGCTCTGCTCAGCCTGTGTCCCTCCTGGGGGGCTTTGTGGGGAGGAGGGCGGGGCTCTGAGCGAGGGACCTGCTCACAGGCACTCCTCAAACCACAGGAAGTTGAGTGAGCTCCCGGGGAGTGTCCTTCACCCTCTTCATTGTCCGCTCTCAGCCCTGGGCCATCGGTGCCCCCACCCGAGGGGCTTCCTCCCCTGCTGTCCCTCACGACTTCCCCCCCAGGCCTCGGGGACGCGGGCCCAGGGAGGGTGCCCCATGGCAGGCCCAGAGCTTGGGCTGGGACGCAGGCCACGTCCCGTGCTTTTCTGGTTTCCAGCCCTTTGGGGGAATCTTCGTTTATTTAGCTTTACTGTGTTTGTGAAGAAGAATTTAGTTTTGGTTTAAACTTTCCGATTTGGGAGCCTGTGGCTTTTCAGACGTGCGGTGGGACAGGCAGGCAGTCAGGAAGCCGAGGGAGTCCCCCGAGCATCCTGGCCAGCAGAGCTGGCTCTTGGGCGTCTCCACGGCCGTTCTTTGTTTCTGGGTGTGAGATTGCATTTTCATTATTTTTAAATCCTCATCCAAGGATCTGATTTTATTTATTTTATTTTAGCGAGAGAGGAAAGGAAAAGAGAGAGAAACATCGACTGGTTGGGCAGGTGCCAGGGCTGGCAGGGATATTTTACAGGTTAAACTAGAGGCCTGGTGCCCGATATTCGTGCCCTCGGGGGGAGGCCGGGTGCTCAGTCCAGCCGGTGCCCTCTCGAGTCCTGGATCCCATGGACACCCTTAGCGGAGGCGGGGAGAGGCTCCCGCCACCGCCACTGCGCTCGCCAGCCGTGAGCCTGGCTTCTGGCTGAGTGGCGCTCCCCCTGTGGGAGCACCCTGACCCCCGGGGAGCAGCTCCTGCGGCGAGAGTCTGCCCCCGGTGGTCAGTGTGCGTCATAGCGACCGCTCGTTCTGCTGTTTGGCCAATGTGCAGATCAGCTTTTTATTAGATAGGATTAGATAGCATAGCCATTCCTAGCTCACCGTCAGGCACTCGAACGCCTGCTCTGCCCTTGGAAGGTGAGCTCCAGGGACTGAGCGTTCCGAGCCCCAGCAGCTCCCTGTGGGAAGGGTGTGTCCGCGGGGTGGGCGTGTCACCCGGGTCACCACTGGGGGTGGACGGGAACGGGAGACCACGCTCAGTCTCGGTCGACAGCGGTGGGCTGCTCCGCGATGTTGGAAGACGTGGCCTCCGTGTCACCCCCGCGCGTCCTGATTCCTTAGATCCCAGGCCGGGCCTCGAGGAGGAACAGAGCGTGTTTATCGACGTGGACTGCCGGCACCCCGAGGCCGTGCTCACCCCGATGCCTGAGGGGCTGTCCCAGCAGCAGGTAGGACCCTGGGCAGGTGCTCAGGCGCCACTTCCCTGTGTGGCTCAGCAGCCGTGTGTGTCTGGATATTCCCACGCTGCCTGGGGACACCCGCTGTCCCAGCTCCTGGCCCTCCATCTGCCCCTCCTGCCCCTCCTGCCCCTCCTGCCCCTCCTGCCCCTCCTGCAGGTGGAGGGTTACCCAGCAGGGGTGTCCAGGACCTGGGCGGCTGGGACTCTGGGCTCGGACATCCTGGTTCTTGAGTATTTTGAGTCTCCCCCGGGGTGACTGAGAGCCTGCAGGTGCAGAGTGTACAGGCAGGGGCGTTACTTCTGGTGCGGGAGGACGGCGGGCTCTCCGACAGGCAGTGTGTGGGTGTGTAATGTCTGCGGGAGGTTTCTTCGGTCTTATTCTTGTATTTTTATTAACTCGTCTCGTACCATTGCCCGGTCCTTTGTCCCTGTGATGTGAATGGTGGGGAAGGCTGGCCTCGGTTTGACCCTCTGCCCATTTGAGGCGGGGGGTGACTCGGACCTGGAGCCTAACTCCCATTCTGAGGGTCGGCCTGTGGCCCAGCCAGGCTGATGGGGTCACCGGGGAGGGTGGCCAGGGCTGGCCGGCTTGTGTGCTTGGGTTTCATCCTGGGCACAGCCGTCCTCTCCTCACTGCATCACTTTCTTCCTTAAATAGCCAGGGGGTTGACTTTGGTCTTAATTTTGTGAATCGAATAGTATTTTCTGTGAAGGAAAATCCACTTCCTTGTCCATAAAGGTTTGTTGTCCTAGTGGCTCCCGTCTGTTAGCTGAGCTACTTCCTGTGGGAGACGCTGTCCTGGCCACCAGGTGCAAGGGGCGTGCTCTTCCTGGGTTGGCTGGGGGTGCACATGTGTGTGTGTGTACCTGCCTGTGTGTGCCTGTGCCTGTGCGTGTGTGCCTGTGCCCGTGTGCGCTTGTGCCTGTGCCCGTGTGTGCCTGTGCCCGTGTGTATATGTGCCTGTGTGTGCCTGTGTGTGCCTATGCCTGTGTCTGCCTGTGTGTACCTGTGTGTGCCTGTGCTCGTGTGCGCGTCTGTGTGTACCTGTATGTGCCTCTGTGTGCCTCTGTGTGCCTGTGTCCGTGTGTGCCTGTGCGCATGTGCATGTGCATGTGGTTTAAAACCAGCCTGATTGTGACTTTATGCTCTTTTCTGTTTATTGGCAAAAATAACTTGCCAAACGGTGCTGAGGCTGCTGCCGGCGCCGAGTGCGGGCACTGGCTGTCACAGGCATCGTGGAGCCTGACGTGTGCTCAGACGCACCGCAGTGGTGAGACCGGAACCCAATGACGGCGTCAGCGTGTAGAGGGCAGGCGGCTCAGGCCGCAGCGAGCTCCGCGCCTGGAGCAGGCGGGCGATGCTGCCATGTTCCCGCCCGAGGTGCCTGTTGGCGTGATCAGATCTTCGCAGAACAAGCGTCCGCCACCTTCCGGCCTCCGTGCCTCTCTGTGAACAGGGTTACTGGGCAGGGTGGCCAGTAGCTCCTCTGCGTCAGGATGAGCTGCTCCTCAGAGTCGTTTCCACCTGAAACGTGTCGCTCGGAGTCGGGCACGTTACGTGAAACGTGTCGCTCAGAGTCGGGCACGTTACGTGAAACGTGTCGCTCGGAGTCGGGCACGTTACGTGAAACGTGTCGCTCGGAGTCGGGCACGTTACGTGAAACGTGTCGCTCGGAGTCGGGCACGTTACGTGAAACGTGTCGCTCGGAGTCGGGCACGTTACGTGAAACGTGTCGCTCGGAGTCGGGCACGTTACGTGAAACGTGTCGCTCGGAGTCGGGCACGTTACGTGAAACGTGTCGCTCGGAGTCGGGCACGTGCATGCCTGACAGTCGGCGCCGTGCGTCGTGGTGGCATGCGTTAGTGCTGTGGCTCCGCGTGTCTGCCTGTGGTTACCATGAGGGTGAGAGGCGGCCACGCTGTGGCGAGGGAGCAGTGCGCTTGTCCCGTACGCTAGCTCGCGAGCAGCTGTTGAAATGCAGTAGAGGCCTTCGGGTTTCCTTTGCCGACGGCTTTGAAAACCAAACACCAAACACCAAACACCTCTTCATCAGAAGCCTCACGTGGAAGGGACGTTGCTCCGCGTGACGTAACCTCCCGCCGCTGTGTGTCCCGCTCCCTGCAGGTGGTCAGAAGGTATATTCTGGGCTCGATTGTTGACAGCGAGAAGAACTACGTGGACGCGCTCACGCGGATCCTGGAGGTACGTGTCACTCACCGCCCACCTGGTGACAAAGGCCTGGCGTGTCTGCCTTTCGCTCTGACGCGGCCGCTGCAAAATGCCCCGGAAAAGCCAACGCTGGAGGCTGTTGCGATGGCTCCCATCGGCCGGAACGGTTAACAGACGCCTCTTAAGCTGAAAACAAGTTGAGCCCTGGCCGGTGTGGCTCAGTGGAGAGAGCGCTGGCCCGTGTACCAAAGGGTCCCGGGTTCGATTCCGGTCAAGGGCACGTACCTGGGCTGCAGGCTCCTCCCCGGCCTGGGCCTTGGTCGGGGCACGTGCAGGAGGCAACCCATGGATGTGTTTCTCTCACATCGATGACTCTCCCTGTCTCTCCCTCTCTTTCTTCCGCTCTCCCTAAAAGTCAATGGGAAGATATCCTCGGGGGAGGATTAAACGTACATAAGTAATAAATAAAACAAATGAAAATACGTGGGGTGGTATGTTTGGGGATCCCTGTGACGGACACAACACGTCCCTCCACACTTCGCCCGGCCCCTGTCCTCTCCCCTCTGTCCCCAGCAGTACGAGCGGCCGCTGGCGGAGATGGAGCCGCGGGTGCTGAGCGAGCAGAAGCTGCGGGTGCTGTTCCACCGCCTCCGGGAGGTGCTGCAGTGCCACCGCCTGTTCCAGATGGCGCTGGCCAGCCGCGTGGCCGAGTGGGACGCCGTGGAGATGATCGGCGACGTCTTCGTGGCTTCGGTGAGTGCCGGCCGCCCGGCCCTCTCTGCTGTTCCAGCGGGGACGGTGCTGCCCCCACGGTCGGCCGCCTGCTGCCCAGGGCGGGCCCGGCAGGACCGTCTACACGTGCATCTCCAGGGCGGGCTTGGTGCATCACCAGGAAACAGCCTGCGGAGGCCCGGGGACGGGTCTGCTAGTCTCCCGACGCAGCAGCAGGGGGTTTGACAGGCCGCGTGGCTGAGCCCGGCTGTGCCCGTCAGCGTGCAGGCGGGGGTCGGGGAGCCTGCGTGAGGCCGTCCCTCTCTGTAGCCCGTCCCCGCCTGGGCACGAGGGGAGCTGGCCGAGTACAACTGCCTGTCCCCTCAGCCCGTGCTCCGTGCCCGGAGCTCCTGTGCAGATGCTGGGCCCCTGGGGCCAGCGGGGCGGGGAGGCAGGCTGCAGCCGCTCCTGGGCACGGGCCCTCAGCCAGCTGCCTGGACGCCGCAGCCCGAGGTAGCGTCGGGCCCTTTGAGCCTTCCGTCCTCGGTCGGTTCACGACTTAGGCGCCTTGTGACCCATGAGATTCGCTTCAGGATGCAGGAGCCTGCGGGTGACAGAGCGGCACGCGGACGGATGGATGGCACTGGCCAAGGGTGCTGGCGAAGGGGCGCAGCGGCAGGTCCCGTGGCCGTGGACTTGCATGGGCGCTGTGACCGCCATGTGACGCCTCTCCTTCCTCTGGGGCAGCAGGAGGGACCGGGCTCACAGTGGGGTCTGTGCATACCCAGGCGGGCGTTGTCATGGAAACGGAAATATCGGTCACTTCCTCTGTCGTCACCTCCACTTTTTCTCCATCCCCTTCTCGCAATATTTACCTGGGAACAAACTTTTGAATGGAAACAGCCCTTTTTAAAAAATACGTGACTTTATTGATTTCAGAGAAGAAGGGGGAGAGAGAGATGGAAGCACCAGGGAGGAGAGAATCACTGATGGGCTGCCTCCTGCATGCCCCCTGCTGGAGGCTCCTCCCGTGAGTGCTGGTGTGGGAGCTTCCCGCCAGCTCCTGCGCCCTGCCGGGGGAATTGAACTCTGACCTCCTGGTTCATAGGTCATCACTGAGCCACTGAGCCACACCCACAGACGGAAACAGTCCTCCTTGTTTTAAGCGTGACGCAGGTGAGCGTGCCCCTTCTCTAAGTGAGGTCTCACCAGGTGTCGCCCGAGGCCGTGGCCTCCATCCTGGCGGACGGACGTGTGGACTCGAGAGAAACACAGAGCAAGGCAACGTCTCTGCCTCCCGGAGCCTCTGTGCTTCTGGGAACACAGGACCGAGGACCTACGGGCGTGGCCCTCGGCCCAGGAGTCGGGACCTCGTGCTGCCCCGCATGCCGCCCTCTCCTGGAGGTGGAACCAGACAGCGAGGGAGGGCCGGCCGGAGCGTGAGGAAGGGCGGCTGTGATGTCATCTCTGCACGTGGACAGCCAGGGACGTTTGCTGAAACCCAGGCTGCCACGGCTCTGAGCAAGGAGGCCTGAGTGCAGGGGCCCGCAGCGTGAGGTTGCCCCGCCGCGCAAACAACGCCTGACACGTTTGCTTAAAAACATCCTGCTCAGTGGGCAAAAGCTAAAATCATTTCCCCCAAGAACAGGAACAAGAGAGGGATGTCCGCGTCCACCACTCCTATTCAACATACTACTGGAAGTCCTAGCCACAGCGATCAGACAAGAAGAAAAATAAAAGGCATCCAAACTGGAAAGGAGGAAGTAAAACTCTCATTATTTGCAGATGACATAGAAAACCCTAAAGACTCCACCAAAAAACCCGATTAGATTTAATAAATGAATTCGGCAATGTAGCAGGAACAAAATCCACACCCATAAATCTATGACTTTTTTATACATCGATAATGAATTCTCAGAAAGAGAAACTAAATAATCCCGTTTACCATTGCACCCAAAATAATTAAGATACTTAGTAAGACACTTAACCAAGGAGGTGAAAGACCTGCACTCAGAAAACTACAGGATGTTGAAAAAAGAGGTAGAGGAAGACATACACGAGTGGAAGAGTATACCATGTTCATGGATTGGTAGAATCAACATCATTAAAGCGTCCATACTACCCAAAGCAAGCTATAGACTCAACGCAATCCCTACTAAAATACCAACGGCATCTTTCACAGATCGAGAACAAACTCCAACAATGTATGTGGAACCAAAAAAGACCCTGAAGAGCTGCAGCATCTTGAGAAAGTAGTGCAAATGGGAGGGATCCCGATACCAGATATTAAGTTATACTACAACGCCACTGCACTCACCACAGCCTGGTCCTGGCACAAGAACAGACACACAGACCAACGGAACAGAGCAGAGTCCCCCAAAAGGTCACACACGGTGGTCACGACGCGTGTTTCACGTGGCGTGGCTGTGACGGGGGTTACTTGAGGTGGGGAGGCCCCCGGGTGCCACGCTCCTCACGCTTCTCCTGTCCGGTTTCAGTTCTCCAAGTCCATGGTGCTGGACGCCTACAGCGAGTATGTGAACAACTTCAGCGCGGCCGTGGCCGTGCTCCGGAAGGCCTGCTCCACGAAGCCGGCCTTCCTGGAGTTTCTGAAGGTAGGCAGCCTTTCCCCCGTTTCGGTTCCCACGCCTCTGGGAACAGGCTGCGCGTGGGAGAGCTGCTAATGCCACGACGCACCCTCGCCTCCCGGTGCACGTGCCGCGCACGGTGACGGCGTTCGAACCAACAGGCCCTGGGCATTGTATCGAGGCGAGAAAGAAAGATGCGTTTTTAGGGGTAACATCGCTCTTATTTTTTTATCATTTATTTTATTATTACTATTTTGTTAACCCTCACCTGAAGATATTTTTCCCTTTGATTTTCGGAGAGAGTGGAAGGGACGGGGGGAGAGAGAGAGAGAGAGAGAGAGAAAATGAGAGAGAGAGATGTGTGAGAGACACATCTATTGGTGGTCTCCCCCTCGCACCCCAACAAGGGCTGGGGATCGAACCTGCGAACCAGGTCGGTGCCCTTGACCAGGCACTGAACCTGAGACCTTTCGGTGTGCGGGCCGATGCTCTAACCACGGAGCACACTGGCCAGAGCTAGAAGGTTCTGGCTCAGAAGCCAGCCACGCTCGCTGTAGGCCAGGGGCCGAGAGGTGGACCTGAGGGACGGATGTGGGTGGGGGGGGCAGGCAGGGCGGGACAAGCAGGGGAGGAAGTGTCTGCAGACACGGACGCAGGCCCTTGCGTGGCCTTGACTCTGCCCCGAGGCCGCGTGCTGGGCGTGGACGGCCTTAACGCCCCGCCGCCGCCTGAGGTGAGTGAGACCCCGCTCTCCTCACAGCAGAGCCAGGAGTCCAGTCCGGACCGCGTCACGCTCTACAGCCTGATGACCAGGCCCATCCAGAGGTTCCCGCAGTTCATCCTGCTGCTCCAGGTACCGCGACCCCCGTGACCCCTGGTGACCCCAGTGACCCCTGGAACCAGTCCTCCCTGTTAGCCTCAGCCCCTCCTCTCTTCCAAGGGGACCCCCACCAGCCTGCGTCCTGCGTTCGGCTCAGCTGACACTGACCCCCGAGCGTCAGCCCTCGGGCCCGGGGCCCTCCCCACTTTAGACGCCAAGTGCAGTCGTGGGTCACAGCCCCCCAGTTCTGTCCCACTCGGCTACCCAGCTGGGGTCCCCACGCCCCCGCAGGTCCCGGAACTCAGGAAGGCACTGGCGTTCGCGGTTTATAACTCGGCCACCAGCTGGACGTCTGGGGAGAGGGGCAGGTGGGGGGACCTGGGGCGGCCGGGCGCTCACCACCCTCCCGGCACCACGTCCCCGACCCCGAACCTCTCCAGCCCTGCCTGCGGGTTTCTGTGGCGGCAGATGGAGGGCCTCACTGGCCCGTGGGGACCCCCTCACCCCTCAGGCCCCTCCCCGCAGGTCCAGCCTCCAGTCCACCTGGAGCCACCAGTGGCCTCAGCTCAGGCGCGCTGGGCAGGCTCCTCCGTCACTCAGAAACCCCGAGTGTCGGGCTCCGTGCCTGCAGCCTGGCCTGGGGCAAGGACCGAGTGTGTGTGTGTGTGTGTGTGTGTGTGTGTGTGTGTGTGTTTTTTAAAATGTATCTTTATTGACGTCAGAGAGGAAGGGGGAGAGAGAGAGAGAAGCATCCGTGATGAGAGAGAATCATAGGCTGGCTGCCTCCTGCACGCCTCCCACTGGGGATGGAGCCCGCAACCCGGGCCTGTGCCCTGACCGGGAAGCGAGCCGTGACCTCCTGGTTTCTAGGTCGATGCTCAGCCCCTGAGCCCCGCCGGCTGGGCCAGCTGCTACCTTTTCCGTGAGCAAGGCCGTTGAGCGAGTTAATCTTGCTTCTGTGAAAGGCCGGGTTGACGCGTCAGTCAGGGTGCGACTCGCCTGGTTTGCGTCCTTCCCGACGGGTTTTTATTCTTCCCCAGAGACCACTGACCTCACGGTCACCCTCTGCGGCCAGCGTGGGCGGTGGGGCCGCTGGGCGGGGCGTCTGCGGATGACCACAGCCCTCGGCCCCCACACGGGCAGTCACCCTCCTTCCCCCCCCATTTACTCCTTACCCCCCGAAAGGACATGCTGAGGAACACGCCCCGTGGACACCCCGACCGGCTGCCCCTCCAGATGGCGCTGACGGAGCTGGAGACGTTGGCAGAGAAACTGAACGAGAGAAAGCGAGACGCAGATCAGCGCTGCGAAATGAAGCAGATGGCGAAAGCCGTGAACGAGAGATACCTGAACAAGGTGGACGGAGCTGCCCCGCGCCTCCGCTGGGGTTCCCTCTGCTCTCACTAACCCGCGCCGCTGTCTCAGCCGCTGCCACTAACCCCCGGGGCCTCCGGGCAGCTCACGGGCCAGGCGCTGACCTGGGAGCCGAGGGGAGCCGGCAGGCCCCCGACACCGGAGGCTGCCTAAGCTTCAGAGTCTGGGCGTCCTCCGAAAAGGGGTGCACGGGTTCATCGGTCCCTTAAGGGGACCCAGGACCCCGAGAAGGTGAAGAGCCGCTCTTCCCGCTGAATTCTGCTTTCAGACGCGGGGTGTAATTTTAGATGCTCAGAGTTAAAGCACTGTGTGTGCAGTTTATTTATGTTTTGTATATTTTAAAGGTAGATGTATTGATGTCAGAGAGAGAGAAAGGGAGAGAGAAACATCAATGAGGAGAGAGAATCATTGGTCACTGCCTCCTGGATGCCCCCTGCTGGGGATCGAGCCCGCAACCCGGGCGTGTGCCCTGAGCGGGAATCGAACCGTGACCTCCTGGTTCATGGGTCGATGCTCAACCCCTGAGCCACGGCCGGGCATGTCAGTGTCTCAGCCTCAGAAGCGTGTCACAGGGATGTGGTCCCTGTCGCCGTGGAGAGGACCTGAAACCCGTCCGTGGAGCTTTGGGGGGAAAAGCCGCGCTCGGAGCTCCCAGCGCTGGCCTGAGTGCGCCGGGTGGGTCCGCCCTGAAGACGAGCCTGCAGCCCCGCGCCGCCCGTGCCCCGCGGACGCTCTCTCCCTTTCCTGGTAACCGCGAGCGTGGCGCCCGTGTCGAGCGTGACGTGAATGTCCAGCTTCTCAGCAGTGGGAGCCGGCACCTCATCCGGTCCGACGACGTGATCGAGACCGTGTACAACGACCGCGGGGAGGTCACCAAGACCAAAGAGCGGCGGCTGCTCATGCTGACCGACGTGCTCATGTGCGTCACCGTCAGTGCCCGGTAAGGACCGGCCCTGAGCCCCCGGGCCGCCCCGTCTCGGGAGCGGGCGACCTGCTGGCGCTCACCCGGGAGTCCCGGCCGCCGGGTGCCAAGCGCAGTGACCGCCCGTGAGGCGGGGGACATGCTTCAAACCGTGATGCGGGGGACATGCTTCGAACCGACCACAAGCCGCTTGCTTCCAGGTGGTCCCCTGGGAGCCGCCAGGGCAGCGCTGGTAGAAATTAGGGCGGACGGGGGTCATTTCGCACACACGCACGCATGCACACACACACGCTTTCATACATGCTTTCTCCGGCGGTCTCCCCTGACCGTACGCGTGTTCTGTGTTTTACCGCACGTTTGCTCCTTGTGCGACAAAGAAGAACGTAATCTGTGTGGGTCATAAGATGTTTTAAACATGTAATTGCTGCGTCTGCGGTAAGTTTGTCTTCTGTGGCTGTTAACCCTCACCTGAGGATATTTTTCCCATGGATTTTTTTTAGAGAGAGTGAAAGGAGGGGGGAGAGAGAGACAGCGATGTGAGGGAGACACATCAATTGGTTGCCTCTCCCACGTGCCCCGACCGGGGCCAGGCATGGAACCCGTGAACCAGGTGTGTGCCCTTGACCAGGCATCGAACCTGCGGCCCTTTGGTGCGGGGGCCGACGCTCTAACCGCTGAGCACACCCGCCAGGGCCTCGGTGCGTATTTTGGTCACGGAGACTATGAAGTGATTTGATGTTGCTAACGTGGTGATGCTGTGCCCGAGAGTACAGAAGGAATGTGAGCGTTAGCCCCGGGGCGGCGGTGAGAGGAGGGCTCCCCACCGGAGTTTCCCAAGGCAGTGTTCGGGGAACCCTCGGCGTCTGCTCAGGTGGCCTCCAGGCGCGGCTGCGCGTTCCCCCAGGCTCTCCGCCAGGTCGTCCTGTCCCTCCCCTGGGCTCTGTGGGAGGTCGTCCGTCCACCCCCTGGGCTCTGTGGGAGGTCGTCCGTCCCTCTCCCGGGCTCCCCATGAGGTCGTCCCGTCCCTCCCCCGGGCTCTCTGCGAGGTCGTCCGTCCCTCCCCTGGGCTCTCTGGGGCAGACCTGGGACGGAGCCCTCCCGCTCACCTGATGGGAAGCCTCGTCACACAGCGGGTGGGGCCTGCTCCCGAGAGCACCGAGGCTCGGGGGGCACAGCTCCGGGCCTCCCACTGGGGAACCTGCGGGTGGGAAGTCTCATGACGTCACGCCGTGGCTCGCCGCTGTCGTTGCAGGACGGGCCAGGACAGCCACGCACTGCTGCCGGCCGGCCAGAGGCACCTGCTGAAGTGGAGCGTGCCGCTGGGCCACGTGGCCGTCGTCGAGTACGGTCACCCCGAGGGCACCGCTGAGCACCCCCCCGAGAGCCTGGCTGTGGTGGCCAATGCCAAGCCACGTAAGTGACCTGCTCGCTGTTGGCATGGGCAGAGATGTGGGAACTGTGGGGGTGACACCGTCGTCGGTGCACATGGCGGGCAGACAAGCTGACCTGCCGGATTGGGTGCTGACCTTGGACTTGTCTCTGGGGCGTGCAGTGGGCACTCCGGGTTCCTGGCGAAGCTCCTGCATGTGGCCGGCTCTGTCCCCCAGGCCTGGTTCTGTGTTGCGTGTCCTGTGGCAGTTAGGACGCAGGCTCCCGCCCTGCCTGTGCACCGACTCGATGGACAGCAAGCCTTGGTCTGGGGCTGGCTCTGCTGCAGGCCAGCTCCCGGCACCTCCCCAGCCATGGAGGGGCCTGGGGCTGTGAACTTCACAAGGGAAAGTGAGAGAAAGGCATCACATACTTTGGAAATGCTTCAACTGTTGCGTCATATGTACGGTTATTATTTATGAACTAGAGGCCCGGTGCACAAAATTCATGCATGGGTAGGGTCCCTAGACCTAGCCGGTGATCAGGGCCGATCTGTGGGGCAACTGGTGGGGTGATCGGGGGGGGGGGGGGGGGGCGGGCACTGGCACCCGCCATGGCTGGCCTAGGGCTTGTGGGCTGGGGCCGCTCCTGCGCTGAGCGTCTGCCCCCTGGTGGTCAGTGTGCGTGTCATAGCGACTGGGCGTTCCACTGTTTGGTTGATTTGCCTGTTAGTCTTTTATTATATAGGACTAGAGGCCCGGTGCATGAAATTCGTGCACAGAGAGGGGTTGTCCCTCAGCCCAGCCTGCACCCTCTCCAAACTGGGACCCCTTGGGGGATGTTCGACTGCCGGTTTGGGTTCGATCCCTGTGGGATCAGACCTAAGCTGGCAGTCGGACATCCCTCTCACAATCCAGGACTGCTGGCTCCCAATCGCTCGCCTGCCTGCCAGCCTGGTCGCCCCGAACTGCCCTCCCCTGCCAGCCCAGTCACACCTAGCTGCCCTCCCCTCCAAGCTCGTCACCCCTAACTGCCCTCCTCTGCTGGCTTGGTCGCCCCCAACTTCCCTCCCCTGCTGGCCTGATCACCCCTAACTGCCCTTCCCTGCCGGCCTGGTTGCCCCTAACTGCCCTCCCCTGCCAGCCTGGTTGCCCCTAACTGCCCTCCCCTGCAAGCCTGGTCACCCCCAACTGCTCTCCCTCCCCTGCAGGCCTGATTGCCCACAACTACCCTCCCGTGCCGACCATCTTGTGGTGGCCATCTTTGACCACATGGGGGTGGCCATCTTGTGTGAGGGAGTGAGGGTCAATTTGCATATCACCTCTTTATTTTATAGGATGGTCTTCAGACTGCAGATTTTTTAAATTTATTTTTTAATATATATATTTTTTGATTTTAGAGCGAGAGGGAGAGAGAGAGACAAACATCAATGACGAGAGAGAATCATGGATCGGCTGCCTCCTGCATGTGCCACACTGGGGATAGAGCCCGCAACCCTGGCATGAGGCCGGGCTGTGCATTTCCACGGAAAGTGGACAGGAGGAGGCCATCTCTGCACGGGTGCTCTGAGCTCAGGTGCCCCCGAGCCGGTCCCATGGGGTGGTTTCCGTGGTGACGGACGGTGGTGCTGAGGTCCTGAGAGGTTTTAACCTCGGGAGTGCAAGTCCTCTGTAAATCTGAAATTAGCCTATATAATAAAAGACGAATATGCAAATCCACCAAACGGGGGAATGACCAGTTGCTGTGATGTGCACTGACCACCAGGGGGCAGACGCTCAATGCAGAAGCTGCCCCTGGGGGTCAGTGTGCTCCCACAGGGGGAGCGCCCCTCAGCCAGAAGCCCGGCTCATGGCTGTCGAGTGCAGCAGCGGTGGTGGCGGGAGCCTCTCCCGCCTCCGAGGCGGCGCTAAGGACCCCTCGGGGGATGTCCGCTGGGGGAGGGTTCCTGGACTGCGAGAGGGCCCTGCCCGGCTGAGGGACCCCCCTCCGTGCACGCTTGTCCTGCACTGGGCCTGTCGTTTCCAAATAAACAGAAGAGTGAGCATTTCCAAATGCTTGGAAGTGTTTACCGTTTAAAAACTGGAAGCGAGCTGGCATTCATCCCCCGTCTTCCTCGCGGGCCACGGCCCCAGCCCCGCCTTCTGTGCGTGTTTTGCAGACAGAGTCCACGTGGGGCCCGGGCAGCTGTACCAGGACCTGCAGAACCTGCTGCACGACCTCAACGTGGCGGGGCAGGTCGCGCAGCTCATCGGGGACCTGCGGGGGCATTACCAGGTGAGGGCCCGGCCGCCCGGCGAGGCGCACTGCCTCCGGCTGGGGTCGGCCTGGGTTCGCGGGTGGCACCAGACCAGGTGGCGGTGAGACCCACGCGGTCGTGTCTGCCCTGGTTCGGTCAGGGGGGGCGCAGGGGTTGCATGGTCACGGAAACGCTCAGCACCACTGCGTGGCCAGCTCCCGGGCTCTCTTTCTTGTGTGGCAGCCTTGCTCCCCCCCACCGCCCCCGCACGGTCCCTTCTCACTCACTTTAAAATGCCTTGCGTCTCCCCGCGGTGCTTCTCACCCCAGCCTCTCCTCAGCTAAGGGAGCTAAGTCGGTCAGGGAAAGACAAGTGTCACATGATCTCACTCATATGTGGAGTCGAATGAACGAAATAAACTGACCAACAGAGAATATCCATGCCCGCCCTGGCCAGTGTGGCTCAGTGGATAGAGCATTGGCCTGCGGACTGAAGCGTCCCGGGTTCGATTCCTGTCAAGGGCACGTGCCCGGGTTGTGGGCTTGGTCCCCAGTAGGGGGCATGCAGGAGGCAGCCGACCCATAATTCTCTCTCGTCGTTGATGTTTCTCTCTCTCTCTCTCTCCCCCTCTCCCTTCTTCTCTGAATTCAATAAAAACATATTTTAAAAATATTCAAGAGATGCATGGAACAGGCTGCGAGTCTCAGAGGGAAGGCAGGGGAGGGTGGGAGGGTGGGAGAGACCAACGAAGACCTCGTGTGCACATATGCACAGCGCACAGGCACAGAGGACAGGGGTGAGTGAGGGCCGGGGGGGGCAGAAGGGGCCCCTGTCACCCATCAGCGAAGATAAACCAAGGAAAATGGAAAGGGACATGGGCGCGTGTCCGCCGCAGAACCTGAACCAGGCCGTGGCCCACGACTGGGTGTCCGGGCTGCAGAGGCTGGTCCTGCGGAAGGAGGAGGAGATCCGAGCAGCCGACTGCTGCCGGCTCCAGCTGCAGCTCCCGGGCAAGCAGGACAAGTGAGTGTCCCCGCCGCCGCCGGGACGACGGGCACGCGGGGTGGGCAGGCGGGACCCCCGGTGCTGCGGCCCCCGAGACCTGAGCCCTCCGTCCCCGCAGGTCCGGGCGTCCCACCTTCTTCACGGCCGTGTTCAGCACCTGCACGCCCGCATGCAAGGAGTCCTGGCTCAGCAGCCTGCAGATGGCCAAGCTCGCGCTGGGTAAGGGCCGGCTCCCCAGACCAGGCGTGTCCCCAGACCAGGCGTGTCCCCTAGACGAGGCGTGTCCCCTAGACGAGGCGTGTCCCCAGACCAGATGTGTCCCCTAGACGAGGCGTGTCCCCAGACGAGGCGTGTCCCCAGATGAGGCGTGTCCCCAGACGAGGCGTGTCCCCTAGACGAGGTGTGTCCCCTAGACGAGGCGTGTCCCCAGACCAGATGTGTCCCCTAGACGGGGCATGTCCCCAGACGAGGCGTGTCCCCAGACCAGGCGTGTCCCCAGACCAGGCGTGTCCCCTAGACGAGGCGTGTCCCCTAGACGAGGCGTGTCCCCAGACCAGATGTGTCCCCTAGACGGGGCATGTCCCCAGACGAGGCGTGTCCCCAGACCAGGCGTGTCCCCAGACCAGGCGTGTTCCCTAGACGAGGCGTGTCCCCAGACCAGATGTGTCCCCTAGACGAGGCGTGTCCCCAGACGAGGCGTGTCCCAAGACGAGGCGTGTCCCTAGACGAGGCGTGTCCCTAGACACGTGTCCCTAGACGAGGCATGTCCCTAGACGCGTGTCCCCAGACGAGGCGTGTCCCCAGACGAGGCGTGTCCCCCTAGACGAGGCGTGTCCCCTAGATGAGGCGTGGCCCCTAGACGAGGCGTGTCCTGAGACGAGGCGTGTCCCGAGACGAGGCGTGTCCCCCTAAACGAGGCGTGTCCCCTAGACGAGGCATGTCCCTAGACAAAGCGGGTCCAGGCTCCCTGCTTCAGATGAAATAAGTGTCCGAGAGACAGTCAGGTGGGGGAGGAGGCACATTTTTACTGATTTCAGAGAGGAAGGCGGGGAGAGAGAGAGAGAGACATCAATGACGAGAGAATCGTGGATCAGCTGCCTCCTGCACGCCCCCCACTGGAGATGGAGCCCACAATCTGGGCCTGTGCCCTGACCGGGAATTGAACTGTGACCTCCTGGTTCATAGGACGACGCTCAGCCCCTGCGCCATGCGGGCCGGGCCCCCTAGGCATGTTTTAAGCGGAGGTTCACCCAGCAGCAGGCACTGATGGAGCCTGTGATGGAGGCAGCGTAGGGGGGAAAGCCCTCACTGCTCCACGCAGCGGTCATGTCAGCTGCGACTGTTCACACGTGTTCCAGCCCCGAGCCTGGAGCCTGGCCCTGGGTCCCGCCGGCTCTGGGTCCCGCAGCAAGACCCAGGGTGCGGCTCGCCGCTGCTCTGTCGCCCTTCCCTGTGAGCTGGAGCGCAGGCGGGACGGGCCTCGCGTGGTGCTCCCCTCGCCGCGCCCGCCAGCCTTGCCCGTTGTGGACACGCACAGCCTGCGTATGAAACGGGCGGCTGAGATGTGTCGACGTGTGTGCTCACGTAGTTCACACGCGGGACAGGCGTCTGCTCCTCAGAGCACTGGGCGGCGGGGGGCGGGGGAGGGGGCGGCTGCGGAATTCTGTCAGACACAGTCCCAGCTGCTAGTGGACGATGAACGGAAAATAGAGGACAGCAGAGCCGTGGCCGTGGGGCCTGGGGGCCGCGCTCGACTGCCGGGAGCCGTGGCCCTGGACGGCCTGTGTCATGTGTGCGTGGGCGCGGACGGCGACATGGCTCCTTGCCCTGCGCGTGGAGGGGTCCTCTCCCGGCGCAGGGTGGCTCGCAGACAGGAAGCTGAGCCGCTTGGCCCTCTGCACGGATCCCGTGCTCACCCGCAGGGCGCAGGCTTTGGGGGTGAAATCTCACTCGGGTGAGAGACTTCCTTCTCACTGTCCCTGAACTTAAACAGCTCAGCTGCTTAAAAAAAAACGAGCAAAGATAAGGAACCGCGGGCAAGGACACGCCCTTCCCCTGGGCGCGCGCCCCCTCCCCCTCCCTCACCGGCGACCCTGTGTCAAGTGGGGTGGCGGGTGCGCCCCTGGAGGAAAGGGGGGTCCCGCTCCGGGAATGAGGCAGGGGGCTCCCATCCCCCCCGCGGGCGCCCCCTCACGCCGTCCTCCCCCCTCGCCCCAATGCGACAGAGGAGGACAACCACATGGGCTGGTTCTGTGTGGAGGACGACGGGAACCAGGTCAGGAAGGACCGACACCCACTCCTCGTGGGACACATGCCCGTGACGGTGGCCAAGCAGCAGGAGTTCAAGGTGCCGCAGGGTCTGCGTGCAGCTGGGGGTCCTCGCCCCGCTCGGGTGGGGGGCTCTCGCCCCGCCGGGGAGGGGGTGGGGGCGTCCCCGCCCCGCTTGGGGAGTGAAGGACGAGCAGGGGGCAGAGTCCAGTGCTGAGCGCTGGGTTCATGGTCAGCGCGGTCCTTCCTGCTCTGGGGTCAGTATGGGGGCCCACGCGGGATCCCCTGGTCTGAAGCTGTGCCCGCCGTGTCGTGGCACTGGGTGCTAGGGGGGTGTGGAGCGGGGTACACCCACTCCACGCACGGCAGCATCCAGGGTCCACGTGGGCCACGCTCCCGGTGCCGTTCTGTTCACGTCCCCCACGTGGGCTCAGGCGTGCGCGTGTCTGCGAGAAACAGGAGACCTTGTTTCTCACGCTGGTCTCTGGGACCCCCACACTCGGAGGCTGAGGGGGACCCTTCCCCAGGGAGAGGCAGGCGGGCGGGGAGGGGAAGGGGCCCCCCACCTCCACGCAGGACCTGAGCCCGCCTGGCGCCCAGGCCGTGACCCGTCCCAGCGGCCCTGGGTCCACGAGAAGACACGGAAGACGGGAGCGCTCACGTCGGTGTCGGCTCCCGGGCCTGGACACACCCTCCCGCCGTCCCGTGGGCTCAGACGGCCTGGGTCTCTGGCTCAGCGCGGAGCCCTGCCTTCGCTGAAGCCCCAGCCGCGCTGCCTCCCGCCCGGGGTAACCGCTGGCTCTCCCCTCAGATCGAGTGTGCTGTCTACAACCCCGAGCCCCACCCGGGCCGCGCGGGCCGGCCGGACCCCACAGGCGCAGCCCAGGGCTTCCTGTGGGTAAGACGCCGCCCGTGTCCACGCACCTGGCGGGCAGGTGTGTGGTGGGAGGGACAGGAAACGGCAGACCTGGACGTGCAAGGTGGAGGCGTGGCTGCCACTGCCCTGGGCCCGTGTCCAAACGTGGACGTCATCGCAGGCCCCGGTCGGGAGCCCTCCTGGCTTCCGGGAGCCGTGTAGGTTCTGGGGAGTAAGATGCTTCCTCCTTTCTTTCCCTGAAGCTGCAGGTTACACTCAGCCCCGAGGCAGCCAGCTAAACCCACACAGGCTCTCTTAGATATCTCATCCATTCGGTGGTGCGGTTGTGTGGGTCCCCACCCCCACCCCCCAACCTCCCAGGTCATCGCTGGCTTTTTGCTGGAAAGAGCAGTTCGAGTGCCTTTGTGCCAAAGGAAACACTGCACCTGATTATGCCACGGAGGCAGCGGGCATTTCTGGTTGGTGCATGTTGAAGCGCCCTGTGTCCCCGTGAGGACCCCAGTGTCCTACGGGCGCCCGTCCACAAAGGCCCAAAGGCTGACCGGAGCCCTTCCCTCCTGGCTGGAGGAAGGGACAGACAGGCTGTTGCCCTCGGGGTGTGAGGCCTTTAAGAGGAATTCTCCATGAACGGGGCCTGCAGCTGAGGCCTTCCTCCCTCTCCTGGCCACCCCCCCCCGCCCCCGGCCCCGGGCCCCTGGCCCCGGAGCAGGCCGGTGACCGCGCCTTTCCCCGGGAAGGCTGTGGAGCAGGAAGCCGTCTGTGACAGGAAACACAGGAAACGTAGCGCGGGCATCCCCGCATCCCCAAACCTGCTAAAGGAAAACCATCCGTGCCGCACGGCACCCTCAGGAGCCCGGGCTCCCTGTCCGTCCGCGCTTGTCCTAGCGAGGCCCGACTCCGTCCCACTGAAAAGCAATTGCACTTACGTTTACGTCGGGGAGGGGACTTGCGGGTGTCCCCGAGGGCTCTAGCGAGCGGGAGGAGGGGCCACGGGGACGTGGCAGCAGGCCAGCGTGGGCCAGGCCGCGGCACCTGCCAGGTAGATGCTGCGGGTCACCCGGGGCCTGCTTCCCGCGTCCCTCCTCTTTTAAAAAATCCTTTTATTGATGTCAGAGAGGAAGGGGAGGGGGGGGAGAGAGAGAGACAGAAACATCCATGATGAGAGAGAATCATGGATCAGCTGCCTCCTGCACGCCCCCCACGGGGGATCGAGCCTGCAAGCCGGGCCTGTGCCCTGACCAGGAATCGAACCGGGACCTCCTGGTTCATAGGTCGATGCTCAGCCCCTGAGCCCCGCTGGCCGGGTGCTTCCCTCTCTCTTGAGCAGTTTTCCTAGTTAACGGCTGGTAAGCTCGACTGTGAAATTTCCAAAAGTTGCTATCAATCTGCTTCATAAGACGTTACGTTGCGCGTGAACGTCCTAGTATAGAGTGAAGTATATGGTTTTCAAAGCATCTGAAATACGATTTAAAAAATCAAAACTCTGTGCTTGTTATCCAAATTTTAAAAAAATAACCTCTTTTTTAAAAAATAAACCTTTATTGTTGCAAGTATTAGGTATGTCCCCCTTTTCCCCCCAGGACCGCCCCCAGCCCAGGCCCTCCCACCCGGCTGTTGAAAAACCACCTAATTAACGCGTGGAAAAGAGGGCTCTGTTAGCAGAGCCTTTAAACACAAGCGTGGTGGCTCCCGGGACATTGTCCCTGGGTCAGTGCCGGTCTCCGTGGGCTGTGGGTGCTTCGTGCCCCTGTTTCTCCCCTCCTGACACCCCACCCTCCACCCCCTCTCAGATCGGAAGTTGTACGGGTCAGATGGGCCAGATCGCCATCGTCTCCTTCCACAACTCCAACCCCAAAGTCATCGAGTGCTTCAACGTGGAGTCCCGCATTCTCTGCATGATGCACACGCCCGCGGAGAGGGGCCCCCAGCCCTGCCCCGCCCCGGAGCCCGGCGCCGCGGACGGGAGCGCGCTGGGCGTCCCCACCGTCTGCCTGGGGACCGAGGAAGGAAGGTGGGCCCCCCCTTGGCCCCAGTCCCACCCCTGATGACAGTTTCACTGCTGGTCATAGTTCCGTCGCTGGGCCCGTGTGAGGCAGCGGTCACGTCCGTCTGCGAGGCGTGTGCGGGGAAGCGGCGGTGGTGCAGGTCCCACTTGTGTTTGGGGGCCAACAGCCACAGTCTGCGTTGTCATGGGCGCCCACGGACATGCCTCGGGGAAAGCTAAACGTGGCTCCTGATGCGAATTCCCAACCAACATCGGAGGGACGAGTTTCTTGGTAGCCCAATATTTCTCCTCTACTTTATTTTTTTGAAAGATACTTTTATTGATTTCAGAGAGGAATAGAGAGAGAGACATTAATGAAGAGAGAGAATAACTGATCGGCTGCCTCCTGCACGCCCCCTACTGGGGATGGAGTCCACAACCCGGGCCTGTGCCCTGACCGGGAATCGAACTGTGACCTCCTGGTTCCTAGGTTTACGCTCAACTCCGGAGCCGCGCCGGCCGGGCTAAATTTCTCCTTTCAAATGCCAGAAAGAGGCCAAAGTGGGAGAGTCTTTAAGACACGGCTCGCGTTTCTGGAAGGAGTGGGGGTGGGCGTCCTCTGGCAGTATGTTGAAGCCAGCGCGCTCGCTGTTAGGGCGTGGGCTCTGTCCGCGCGGGCGGGGAGGCACGCTCACGGCCCGCCCCTCTCTTCCAGCATCTCCGTCTACAAAAGTAGCCCAGGTGCCAAGAAAGTGCGGCTGCAGCAGTTCTTCACCCCCGACAAGGCCACCGTCATGAGCTTGGCCTGCACGCCGCGCAGCCTGTACGCGGGCCTGGTCGACGGGACCGTGGCCGTCTACGCAAAGGCACAAGGTGACGGGGTCCCGCGGGCAGGTGGCTGCCACAGCCCGTGCCACAGACGGGCACGGGGTTCAGGGGCCGGGGGTCCGAGGTCGGGCCGCTGCCGCCTGCAGAGGCCACCAGGGCTCTGGTCTCCTCCTGTTCCTATAAGGCAGAGGGGCAACGTCTGGCCTGCGGGCCACGTGAGGCCCGTGAAATCCTTTGGTCTGGCCCTACCAAGGCGTTGAGGGTGAGTTAATTAAATGTTTGACCCCATAGAGCAGCTCGTTTTTAAGTTGATCATTTTGTAGGGCCTGTGAATTCATACTAATAGAAGGGTAATATGCTAATTAGTCCAACCGGATGTCTTTCCAGACATCCTTCTTGACAAAGCCGGGGCCCCGGTGAAGCCACCGGGAGTCCCAGGTGCCTGTGGCTGGCTGGGGTGAAGCCTCCTGGGGTCCCGGGTACCTTCAGCCAGCCCAGGTGAAGCCACCAGGGATCCCAGGTGCTGCAGCCGGCCAAAGGGAGGGAAGCCCAAGTCCGGGTGCCTGGCCAGAGGAGGGAAGCCTGGGTCCCAGGTGCAGGGGCCAAGGCAGAGGCAGTTAGGGGCGATCATGCCTGCAGGGGAGCAGTTAGGGGTGATCAGGCCTTCAGGGGAGCAGTTGGGGGCAATCAGGCCTGCAGGGGAGCAGTTGGGGGCGATCAGGCCAGCAGGGGAGCAGTTAGGGGTGATCAGGCCTGCAGGGGAGCAGTTGGGGGCGATCATGCCTGCAGGGGAGCAGTTAGGGGTGATCAGGCCTGCAGGGGAGCAGTTGGGGGCGATCATGCCTGCAGGGGAGCAGTTAGGGGTGATCAGGCCTGCAGGGGAGCAGTTAGGGGCGATCAGGCCTGCAGGGGAGCAGTTGGGGGCAATCAGGCCTGCAGGGGAGCAGTTGGGGGCGATCAGGCCAGCAGGGGAGCAGTTGGGGGCGATCAGGCCAGCAGGGGAGCAGTTGGGGGCTATCAGGCCTGTAGGGGAGCAGTTGGGGGCGATCAGGCAAGCAGGGAGGCGAGCAGTTAGGAGCCAGTGGTCCCAGATTGCAAGAGGGATGTCCCACTGCCGGTTTAGGCCCTAAACCAGTAGTCAGACATCACCTGAGGGGTCCCCGATTGGAGAGGGTGCAGGCTGGGCTGAGGGACCCCTCACCACACATGCACGAATTTTGTGCACTGGGCCTCTAGTGATGTTATAAATATCCACATGGCCCTTGGCAGAACAACGGTTGCCCCCCTGCCTGGCCAGTGTGGCTCAGTGGTTGAGTGTTGACCTATGAACCAGGAGGTCACAGTTCGATTCCAGGTCAGGCATGCCCTAGTTTTGAGCTCCATCCCCAGCAGGAGGCAGCCAATCAATGATACTCCTTCATCATTGCTGTTTCTATCCTTTGCTCCCTCTACGTTCCTCTCTCTGAAATTAATAAAATATATTTTATTGAGGATGGAAGAAGGAGCAAGAGATAGAAACATCAATGATGAGTGAGACTTGATGGGCTGCCTCCTGCACACCCCCTACTGGGGATCGAGCCCACAACCTGGGCATGTGCCCTGACGGAATCGAACCCTGACCTCCTGGTTCCTAGGTCGACGCTAAACCCTAGAGCCACACCAGCCAGGCTGAAGGGATTTTTTATTGTTCTTTACGTGTCTGTTGGCTCTCACCACACACACTGGGTGATGCACCTCATGGGTGGGTCTCTGGCAGTATTTTGAAGCCAGAATACTTACTATTTCTTGGGTTTCAGCACTGAAGCAAGTTCTTCATTTTCCATGGAGATGTGTTTTCTCTCCATAATACAGTCCATATCAAGGCATATTTTTAAATAAAAGCAGAAATGGGGGTGTTTTAAAACATTTGCCAAATTATGTTGGGTACAATTCCCTTTATGATGACTGAGTCACATCATCCTACCTAATAAAAGAGTGATATGCAAATTGACCACACCTCTGCTATGCCCACAAGCCACGCCCATAAGCCAATCAAGAGCGACTATGCAAATTAACCCAACCAAGATGGCTGTGGCCACAGAGCAAGCAAGAGGCTTGGGTTTTCCCGGCAATGGAGGAAGCCTAGCTTTCCGCACACCGCACACCCTGGCGGGCTTTGGCCTCTGCTCCAGGCTACAAAGTTTCAATTGTAGAAAATAAATAAATCCCAGATACCAGGGCCTCCGCTTGGGTCGCCAGGGGGCGTGGCCGGCCTGCAAACCACCACAGGCCCCTCACCCAGGCTGCCCCATGCCTGAAGGGAACCCCCACCCTGATCCAGGACACCCTTCAGGGCAAACCAGCTGGCCCCCACCCATGCACCAGGCCTCTAGCCTATCTAATCCTATCTAATAAAAATATAATATGCAAACTGACCATCACTCCAACACACAAGATGGCTGCCCCCATGTGGACACAAGATGGCCACCACAAGATGGCCAGCAGGGGAGAGCAGTTAGGGGTGACCAGGCTGGCAGAAGAGGGAAGTTGGGGGCAACTGGCCCTTCAGGGAAGGGCAGTTTGGGGGAGACCCAGGCCTGCAGGGGAGAGCAGTTGGGGGGACCCAGGCCTGCAGGGGAGGGCAGTTAGGGGTGATCAGGCCTGCAGGGGAGGGCAGTTAGGGGCAAACAGGCTGGCAGGGGAGCAGTTAGTCATCAATCAGGCTGGCAGGGGAGTGGTTAGGGGGTGATCAGGCTGGCAGGCAGAAGCGGTTAGGGACAATCAGGAAGGCAGGCAGGTGAGCAGTTGGGAGTCTGCAGTCCTGGATTGTGAGAGGGATGTCCGACTGTCCATTTAGGCCCAATCCAGGTAAGACATACCTCAAGGGGTCCCAGATTGGAGAGGGTGCAGGCTGGGCTGAAGGACACCCCCCCCCCCGCCCCGTGCACGAATTTCGTGCACCAGGCCTCTAGTACATATATGATTATTGTAAACTAGAGGCGTGGTGCATGAAATTCATGCACGGGTAGGGTCCCTAGGCCTGGCTGGTGATCAGGGCCAATCAAGGCCGATCAGCTTCTCCACCTCCCCGCCTCCTAGCTTCCCTTGCCACTGCTGGTCACCTGCCATGTTCCGTGCCGTCCGCTGGTGGTCAGCCTTTTGGGCACGTGGTGGTATTGTCCCCCTTTGCTGAGGAGGAAACTGGGGCTTAGGGTGAATAACGTGTCCGGGATACACCTAGTGGCTGTGCTGGAGCGGGCACCGCCTGCTGCCCAGGTTGCCGTGACAACGGTGCCCACCGGGGATCTCGAGACCCCCAGAGCCCGTCTGAGCTGCGGGCCACAGCTGACACGTAGGCTCCCTGCTCTTTAGGCTCGTCCAGACCCTTTTCCCCAGTCCTGTGCGCGGCCCGCTGCGTAGCAGGGACATTAACAGAAACGCTTCCTTTTAAGACGGATCCTGGGATCCCGAGCCTCGGACGGTGATAAGACTGGGCGTGCTGCCCGTCCGGAGTCTGCTGATGGCGGAGGACACCCTGTGGGCGGCCTCGGGAGGCCAGGTTTCCACCATCAGCGTGGAGACGCACGCCGTGGAGGTGAGTGGTTGGGAGTGGCTGTGCCGAGGCGGGCGGTGCCCCCAGGACGGTCCTGGTCCCATCCCCTCCCGGGGCTGGAGGTCGGGCCTCCGTCCCGCGGCAGCGCCCTCGCCCTCCCCGGAGCTCAGAGAAGATTCCTTCCGATTCCTCAGGAAGGGGATGGCCCAGGAAGTTCCACCGTCCTGGTCTAGCCCCTAGCCCTGAGCAATTGTTCGCCGTTTCCCGTAAAGACTGTGTTCAGTGTGTACATAGTAGTCTTCAGGGGCCTGTGGGAAGTTAGCTTTCGATGGAAGTGGCGGTGTTGTTTTTTAAGCCCGCATCTAAGGATATTTTCCCCGTGATTTTTTGGAGAGAGGAGCGGGAGAGACAGTGAAAAACATCGATTTGAGAGAGACACGTCAACTGGTTGCTTCCTGCCCATGCCTCAACCGGGGACCGGGGATCCAGCCCACAACAGAGGTGCATGCCCTTGACTGGGCATCGAACCGGAGACCCCATGCTCCATGGGCCAACGCCCTAACCACTGAGCACCTGGCCAGGGCGGAAGTGGCGTCCGAGCTGTGGGGTAAATGGGTTACTCGGCAAAGGCCGGGGGCACAGTCGCCGTGCGGAAAGGGAGCCTGTGCCAGGCCCCAGCCCCATTCTTCTGAACACTCCAGGTGAGCGTGATGTTGAGAGAGAAACTGAGCGTCCGATGGATGTCCAAGGGAAGTGGGAGAAGGATTTTACCACCGGGAGTCGGGGAGACGTCCCAGGGAGACGTCCCAGGGACAGCCCGTCCCGAGAAGCTGCCGGAAGAAAGAAAGCACTAGCTGGGTGTAGAGCCGTGTCCCACATCTGCTGTGTGTGTCCATCAACCTGTTTATAGCTTAAAAACCGGGGAAACGTATGCTCACATGCTGCCTCGGGGACGGGCAGGGCATGTCCTCAGTAAAAGGAGAAGTCTTACTGAGCTGTAAGAAGAGAAACCAGGTAACGGGCCTGATCACCCAGGCCCAGACACCTTGGCTGAGCCACTTCGCTGGGCCTCGGTGATCAGATCTGTCAAATGGGGATAAGCCTTCCTCCTCAGGCGGTTTTGTGGGTTAAGGAGATTTTTTTAAAAGTCCCTACTAGGCAGCCCCCTGGCGTGGTCGTTATTTATTAGTGCAGTAAGTTATTATTTGAAGAAATATAATTTACAAGAGCCAGCAAGAACATTTTCAGTCTGAACATGGGTTTCATCTCACAGAGAAGGAACAGTAACACCACAATCTTCCTTTAAGACCTTTCTGCAGAAACAATGCGTTGATTTTTTTTCACAATTTATACCAAACAGCTGAACGAGGGTTTCCATAGCGCCCACCACGCGTTCCCGGGCCCACGTGACGTTAACAGCGTGGCCTCATTACAATCAAACATTATCTCCAATGTTCCAAAGCCTACCTAGGCTGTGCATCCTGAAGACTCAGAGTAATATATTTGGGTCTAAATAAAAGTCCCCTTTCTGTGCATTTTTAGCTCCAAAATGAGTAAGTGCATTTACAGAGAGAAGTAGAAATCTGCTTTCTTAAACAAGAAGGGAAGGGAGGGGGGAAGGGAGGGAGGGACAGAGGGAAAGGAGGGAGGGAGAGGGAAAGGAGAGAGGGAGAGGAGGGAGGAAAAGGAGGGAGGGAGGGAGGGAGGAAAAGGAGGGAGGGAGAGGGAAAGGAGGGAGGGAGAGGAGGGAGGAAAAGGAGGGAGGGAGGGAGGGAGGAAAAGGAGGGAGGGAGAGGGAAAGGAGGGAGGGAGAGGAGGGAGGAAAAGGAGGGAGGGAGGGAGGGAGGAAAAGGAGGGAGGGAGGGAGAGAGGGAAAGGAGGGAGGGAGAGAGGAAGAGGAGGGAGGGAGGGAGGGAGAGGAGGGAGGGAGGGAGAGAGGGAAAGGAGGGAGAGGAGGGAGGGAGGAAAAGGAGGGAGGGAAAGGAGGGAGGGACAGGAGGGAGGGAGAGGAGGGAGGGAGGAAAAGGAGGGAGGGAGGAAAAGGAGGGAGGGAGGGAGGGAGGGAGGGAGGCAGGGAGGGAGGGAGGAAAAGGAGGGAGGGAAATGAGGGAGGGAAAGGAGGGAGGGAGGGAGAGGGAAAGGAGGGAGGGAGAGAGGAAAAGGAGGGAGGGAGGGAGGGAGAGAGGGAAAGGAGGGAGAGGAGGGAGGGAGGAAAAGGAGGGAGGGAGGGAGGGAGGCAGGGAGGGAGGGAGGTGTTGAGTCCCTGCTGTGCAGGAAGAGCAGTGAGAGGTTGGCACAGCTCCGCAGACCTCCCCTCCAGATGCGTCTCCACCTGGGTTTGGGGGGGGGTGCTGAGAGGAACGTTCTGGAATGTGCTCTGTGGGGTGCAAGCAGAGTGGGCGTGGGCTGAGCGGGTGCAAGGGGCCGGGTGCTGTTGGAAGAAGCCGGAGGCTTTACTGTCTTCACGGGACTTGCCTGCGCTGTAGGGGTTGGTGCGTCACAGGCGGGGGTGCAGGTGCGGCCCGCTCTGTCCCCCATCTCCGAGCGCGCCACCCGGAGGTGCTGGGCCCGCCGGTTACCGAGCCCAGGGGTGGGCGGGGTGTCAGGTGGGGAGGTCGCTGCGGGATGCCCGCTGCGCACAGCGTCCTGGGCTTCCGGGCGGGAAGGTCTTCTTTCTCTCCAGCTCCCAGGCTCCCGGAGCTCCTGTAAGGCCGTCCCTGACGGGACCGCTGGAGTGCGGCAGGGGCTCCGAGCTGACCCGTCGCCTCTGGTCCTGGCAGCTGTGGCTCCGCAGGCCGGGTGCCGGGAGCGGGCGGTCCCCGGGTCTCACCGGGCGGCTGGGCATGGAGCCCTTCGCTCGCCGGTGGCGTGGGCTCCGCGGGCTCCCCCCTGAGGACAGAGGGACCCAGGACTGAGGTCCCCGCTCTGCCCAAGGGAGACGGACGAGATGAAGGAGCCGCTGAGGCTGAGGCGGCAGAGTCCCCGAGCCGAGGCCCCCCCTAAGAATGCGGGGACGGAGCAGCGGCCAGGCCTGCAGCAGATGGGCACACATGGCCAGCCAGCCGCGCCCGCGCTCTCCAGGCCTCGGCCACGGCCTTGGGGAGCAGGACGGAGGGATGGTGGCCCAGAGTTCCAGGTTCCAAACCGGAAACCCAGCTCTGGGAAGTAGGCGCACACCCACCTCGCCTCAGGGACATGATCAGTCCCACCACCCGCAGCCAGCAGGAAGGGCTCTGCATGTGCAAGGAAGGCGGGAGGAAGTCGCGGGCTCCTGGGGGTGCGGAGTAGGGGGGGTGCGGAGTAGGTGAAGGTGCGGAGTAAGGGGAGTGCGGAGTAGGGGGCGTGCGGAGTAGGTGCGGGGTGTGGAGTAGGGGGGGTGCGGAGTAAGGGGGGTGCGGAGTAGGTGCAGGGTGCGGAGTAGGTGGGGGCTGCGGAGTAGGGGGGTGCGGAGTAGGTGGGGTGCGGAGTAGGTGGGGGTGCAGAGTAGGTGGGGTGTGGAGTAGGTGTGGGGTGTGGAGTAGGTGAGGGTGTGGAGTAGGTGTGGGGTGCGGAGTAGGTGGGGTGCGGAGTAGGTGCAGGATGCAGAGTAGGTGGGGTGCTGTAGAAACGTGGAGGGGTGTCTGGGTCAGGACTGGCTCCATCACCTGCACAGCCCCGCGCTCAACACGTTTTGCAAACCTAAAGACACAGCCGCAGGCCTTCCACACGTGTGGACACGCCACGGGCAGGTCAGCTGCCGGACCCAGAGCTCCACGTGGGTCAGAGGCGGGTTTCAGCCTGGCCCCCTGCCCGCCGATGCCCGCCCATGGGCTCTCCCTGCCTCCGCAGAGCCAGCTGGAGGCCCACCAGGAGGAGGGCATGGTGGTCTCGCACATGGCCATTGCTGGCGTGGGGCTTTGGATCGCCTTCACTTCCGGGTCCACGCTGCGCCTGTTCCACACCGAGACCCTCAAACACCTGCAGGACATCAACATCGCCACCCCTGTCCACCACCTGCTACCAGGTGACCCGGCGGGGAAGGCAGGTCCGGCAGGCCGAGGGGTGGTGGAGACTGAGGGGGGTGGGGCGGTCGGAGGCAGGGGCCAGGGGCGTGGGTGGAGATGGGAGCGGTGTGGAGAGGAGGGGTGGGGTGCAGAGCTGGGCTCAGCCTGTCTCGGTTTCATGTGGGCCCCGTTCTGTCAGGGCAAGGACACCGCGCTTGCCTGGTGGCTCTCTGGATTGGTGGAGAATCAGATTCCAGTGCGGACTGTGTAGCCACCGATCCAGAGGGCGGGGCTCTCGGCATTAACTCCGAGGGCTGGGCCCTGGGCAAGGCCTGCAGCTGGAGTCAGAGGAGGGAGACTCCCTGGGTGGGCCCTGGGGGTCACAGGCAGCACCTCCCTCCTTGGGCGGGGCCCTTGGGGTCACAGGCAGCACCTCTCTCCCTGGGTGGGGCCCTCGGGGTCACAGGCAGCACCTCTCTCCCTGGGCGGGGCCCTCGGGGTCACAGGCAGCACCTCCCTCCCTGGGTAGGCTCTCAGGGTCACAGGCAGCACCTCCCTCCCTGAGCATGTGTGAACGTACATGTGTGTGAGCCCACCCATGGGTATGTGTTTATATGTGTGTGCATTCATATGTGTCTGAGTGAGTGCATTTATGCCCACATGCACGTGTATATGGGTGTGCTCGTCTACATGCATGTGTGCATGTGTATGTACACAGGTGTATGCATGTGTGCCTTGTACAAGTTCACATGCATGTGTGTGTGTGTGTGTGGATGCCTCAGGACTCTTTGCTTTACTAACAGAGTAAATGGGTGCAGAGATGACCTGTGGCATTTGCTTCGCCTCTGAGGGTGCCAGCCCGAGCGAGGCAGAGCAGGCGGGGTCCCAGCGGGACCCTGCGGAGGGGCTGCCCGGACACGCTCCCAGGGTCGGGCCTGTCTTTCTCGTCCAGTGGACAGGGTGCGGGGTGGTTAGAGCTCCCTGGAGGCTTCCTGTGGACATGGCTCTCTGCGGCCAGGGCCGTCGCGGTTCCAGACGGCACGCCTGGCCGCCTGGCCGCCTGGCCGCCAACCCTCTCTGTCCCCGCAGGGCACCAGCGGCTGTCCGTGACCAGCCTGCTCGTCTGCCACGGCTTGCTGATGGTCGGCACCAGCCTGGGACTCCTGGTGGCCCTGCCCGTCCCTCGTCTGCAGGGCATCCCCAAAGTGACAGGTAAGCAGACACCTCGCCTCCGCCTCCTGCCGGCTCACCGAGCTGGCCGGGCCCGCCCCCTCGTCCCGGCAGCTGCTGAACGACATGACGTACCGGGGTTTGGTGGGCACGGAGGCTGTGTATTTGTTCCATGACCTTCTGTCGTTCTGTCCTGCCGTGTTCAGGAGTGGGTGCCGTAGGGTGCCGTGTTATAGAACATGCAGGGCTGTCACACAGTGTGCATACGTTCCCATGTTCCACGGTTTCCCTGGCAGCCTGGTTTCCGAGCTGCATCCTTGTCCCGCGTGTGACTGGTCCATGCTCAGTGCCGGGCAGTGGCCTGGGCTCCATGTCTCACGGTCGGCCCCGGTTCTGGGTGAGGTGCGGTGCCTCCACGGCGTGGGCACAGCCCCCCTGGCGGGGAGGGGTGTCGGGCGTGGCGTCGCTGTGAGGCGGGAACATGCCGCTCGCTCAGTCACCAGGTGAGGCCCAGGTGTCTCCGGGTGGTCAGGTCCCTCCCCGCCCCCGACTCGTATCCCCGCGTCCCCGCTGCTGCGGACTCTGAATTTCCCAGCAGTCCCTCGAGGCAAGGCAGTTGACCATGGCCAAGGACCGGTAATGAGTCGTCGGCCTGGCCAACGTGGGACACCGGTGGGGCCCACAGACCTGTCTCAGCCAAAGACACGTGGTGGGCAGGGACGCGCGTCCTAGGCCAGGCCTCCTCCCCTGGGGAGCCCTCCAGGACTGGCCTTGGGAAGTCAGCGCGCAGGGCCCCGGGTCTCAGAGAAAGACCTGGAGCTTGCATCTCATCACATTTTAAGTGAAAAGTCCTCACAGAATTAAAGCCGTGGAGGTAGCTCGCCCTACACCTCAAAGCCTTTTTGTGATGAAAAATGGCAGAAAGTTCGGGCGTCTTGTTCCTAAGGCGGACGCATTTCAGACGCATAATTTTCCCACCCAGACTTAGGGAAGTGATGTTTCCTGAGAGCACGGGGAAATAGCGATTTCATTGCTTTAAAACCACCATATCAGCCCGGCCGGCGTGGCTCCGTGGTTGAGCACCGACCCATGCACCAAGAGGTCACAGGTTTGATTCCCGGCCAGGGCACATGCCCGGGTTGTGGGCTTGATCCCCATAGGGGGCGTGCAGGAGGCAGCCGATCGACGATTCTCTCTCATCATCCATGTTTCTCTCTTTCTCCCTCTCCCTTGCTCTCTCTCTCTAAAATAAAAACATGAAAGCACGAGCTACTCGAACCGAGTACTGTTGACAGAACCCAACCCCGCGTTCCCAGTGCCACTCTGAAAGCTTTCTTTGTATTGGCTGAAAGCCCTCCAGAGTGTTTTAACTTTAACTGCCACTCAGGTCGCAGGTGTCCGTGCAGGACATGGGGGGGGGGGGGGGGACACGGAGCCGGCGGGGTGGGCTCCCGGCTTCCGCCCAGGCCACAGCCCAGCCCTCTCCCCGCAGGGAGGGGCATGGTCTCCTACCACGCACACCACGGGCCCGTCAAGTTCCTGGTCATGGCCGCCGCCGCCGCCGCGCCCAGGGCCGACAAGGACAAGCCCGGGGACAGCCCGCCCCCCGGCCCGGAGCCGCAGGAGGAAGACCGGAAGGATGCCGCCCCCAGCGAGGGGGCCGGGCCCTGCCCCAGCCCGGGCGGTCCGGACCCTGCCGTGTGGCTGGGAGGGTCGCTGGGCTCCGGGACACACAGGAGCGAGCTGTCTGGGTCTTCTGGGTCCCTGGAGACCAGGCCCGAGGACAGCACCCTCCAGGACCTCCTGCGGCACCCCAGCACCCTGCTGGGGGGAGGGCGCCGAGCCCGGAGGGCCAGGGTCAGCTCGGTGCTGGTGGCGTGCGGGGGCCAGGGCCACCGGCGGGTGGGCAGGAGGCCCCGGCAACAGCGGCCCGAGGAGCTGGCCTCCTCCATCATGGTCTGGCGGATCCCCCTGCTGCACGTGTGACACGGGGACGCGGACCACTCCCAACGGCTCCGGGAAGAAATGTGCAATATCGTGGAGGGGGGCGGCGTCCCCAGCCTTCTTCCTGCGGAGAAGTGGACCAGGGCGAGAAGGCAGGGGACCAGGTGGGAGCCCGCGAGGCCCTGGGGGCTCCCCTCACTCCACGGCCACCACCCGCCAGCCAGCGCCACCCTCCACCCCCTCCCACCCCGTTGCTTAGGGGCCGTGCGGGTCCCGTGGAGCGGAGCCTCACCCACAACCCTCAACACGCCTTTGTGGTCAGAGTCGCTGTTTATTTATGCCGTGTGTCTTCGTTCCAGGGCGGAACCCGTGGCGGCGATGAAAGCCGGGGCCGTGGGGGAGGGGGTGTCACTGGCTTTCCGACGCGAGCCGAGTTTCCCAAAGGGGTATCATGTGCCTATTGTATGTTTTAACAAAGTAGTATTTTTATATTGCATTTTTTTTCTATTAAAATTAACAGCTAATTCTTAGTGAATGTGTTATCTGAAACCTTGCCTAGCTGATGTTTGCTTTGGACCAAAATGCGCGATGCCTCTCCACCTTCAGAGCCCAGCATCCGCGGCCCGTCTCACAGGCAGGAGCCGGGGGGCGGGGGGGACCCTCTCCCCCCGGAGGGCACCCTGCTTCTCGCCGGAGACGCGCAAAGAAAGCTCCTGGGCGCCTCGATGCTGTGTCTGGGCCCCTCAGCCTGAACCGCTGTTGTTCTGAGCCACCCCTGGTGCTGGCGCATGCGGCTGCACCATTGCCGGGGCGGACGGGCCCTGAGGGGGACCCCCCACCCCCGGTCCCAGGGCCTGGTGTCCCTCAGGTTCGCCCCCCTCAGGTTCGCCCGGCCGCCTGCAGCCAGCGAGGGAGCCGGTGCGAGGAGGAGGCGCAGCCGCTGCGCTTGGGGTGAACACGCGCATCAGCACGTGCTGCACGCTGCACTGGGTGATGGAAACGGAGGCGCCCCCCCGCCCCCGAAACGGCTCCCCCAGCATGTACAGGGGGCTGAACGCTAATGTGGTGACTCAGCCTCATGTTCTCCAAGGGGCTTGCCTCGTCCCCCGTGACGGTAACGCGCCACCGGCTGCCTCACCGGGTTGGCTGCTAGCTCGTTTCACAAATAAAGTGTTTTTGTTTGAAAATACAAGGTTGCGTGTTGCCTTTCCCTCCTCAAGCACAGAGGGGCGATTCCACCGGAGCGGAAGGGGTTGGGTCCTTTCAGTCCGCCGGGCCCGGGCGTCCGGGAAAGGCAGGCGGTCACGGGCACGCGTGCTCCGAATGGGAAGCGGGAGCCGGGCCGCGGGGAGGCCTGTGTCCCCGGCGGCTTTGTTCCCAGCGCCGCCTCGAGAAGCATGGGCTGCATGTCAAACAGGCAGGGTCTCCGGCGGGCACGGGCCCTGAGGAAACGGGGGTGTTTTCGGGGGCCCCTGGCCGGCCCGCAGCCACGCAGACGCCTGCCTTCGGTTAGTGCGGGGCTGGGAAGGCGTGCTGGTCCGCAAAGGTGCCTCAGTAACGCATTCCTTTTTTTCTCGGTCTCTGTAAACAAATCTTCATTGTTCAAAGTGTGACGGGCGTCCTCTTTCCCCCACTGACCCCTCCAGCCGCTCCGCCGGCCCCAGGCCCTCCCCAGACCTGTCTGTGTCCCTGGGCCGTGCATCTCTGCTTACAAGGTCCCTGGCTGATCCCCTCCCTCCCTCCCCCCTCCCCCCTCCCTCCAGGCCTTCCCTCCCAGATTCCGCCCTCTGTCCCTTGCTTCCTTGGATCCACTCCGCTCCTCACTTCATTTTGTTTCAGGCACCAGGTTTCTCACGCTTAAGTGGGTGAGAACCAGGAACCTCCCTGCCGGGCACGGCGGCCGGCGTTCTGGAGCCGCTGACGGTCCCTGCGCACGGGGGCCGGGAGTCCTGCCCACTCCGCGCCACCAGCGGTCCCTCCGGCTGTCACGTCCCACCATCACCCGCCGCCTCTCAGAGCCAGGCTCCCCCTGGGCAGTGAGAGCCACCGCGGGTGGCTCCGAGACCTGGCCGTCCACCGAGGAGACCAGTCGCTGTGACCTGGTCGCGGGCTCCGTTCTGTGCTGGGCAAGGCCAGGCCCGCTCTGTCCCTCACACCCAGCCACCCAGGTCTGAGCGGCGGGTCCACGCGGGTCCTGGTTTCTTCCCCCTTTCAGATGCCAGAGGGCCTTCCGTGGGGCTGGCCCCCAGCGCCCGGGCAGCAGCCTGCACAGGTGACGTCAAAGCCACAGGTGTGGTGAGTTTGGGACAGAGCTATGGACTGAATGTGTCCCCCCCAAACTCAGGTGTTCAATCTTAACCCCAAGGGGACGGTGTCAGGAGGCGGGGCCTGTGGGGGTGATGAGGCATGAATCCCATCAGTGTCCTTACAAAACCTCAGAGCTCCAGCCCCTCCCGCCAGGTGAGGTCACAGGACACCCTCACCCACCCCCAGTCTGCTGGCCTGGGTCTCGGACTTCCAGCCCCCAGGATGAAGGGAGGCTGCCACCCGACTGTCCCCAGCTCCCCACCAGATGGGTGCTTCCCTGCTCTGTCCTTGTTCTCCCTCCCTCCCTCTCTCCCTCCCTCCTCCCTCCCTGGCCACCTGGTCTGCACTTCCGCAGAAAGGAAGCACCTGAGGCTCTGCCCAGGCCCTTGTCCAGCAGCGGTTGCCAACAGGGGGCGGTCCATGGACCGCTGGTGGTCTGTGAGGTCCGAACGGTTGGCGACCGCTGGTCTAGGGCACCTGGGCCCAGGCAGGAGGGCCCCCCTGGCCTTGAGGGGGCAGGTCATGTCTGAGCTGAGGCTTACAATGTAAGGAGTTAACCAGATAGCATGAAGAGAGGTATTCCACACCCCACACATGCACACACACTCACACACAGTGCACACATGCACACACACGATGTGCACACACATCTACACACATGAGCACCACACACACACACCAAACACACATGCATGAGCGGGCACATCCATACGTGCACACACAGCACGCACACATGCACATGTCCCACATGCGCACATGCCTCCAGGCTCCCTGCCCCGCCCTGCAGGGCTGTGGGGATGCTGTTTACTCGGTGGAAAGGCAGGAGACAGCTGGCAGGGCCCCGGGTTGGCTGGCTGATCCCTGGGACTCTCCAATGAGCGTGGGCAGAATTAACCCTTGAGATGCAGGTCAGAGCTCCTGGGTACCTGACGGCTTTGTTGGGGTGAAGGCCCCGGCGTATCTCTGCAGCCTCCTGAGGGGGCTGAGAATGCCACCCGGACCCTGAGGTGGGGTCACAGGCCTCCCCGCTGGCCAGGCTTGAACCCAGTGCCCCTTCCACCTGCTTCTAATAAGGATGTGCAGTGGGCAGGCCACGGGCCCCCCGGGTCCTTGTCCCTGTGATTGAAGGTGACTGAGCGCAGGGGTGGGGGACAGTGGTCGGCAGCGCCCTCCTCTCGGAGCGGCCCCACACCCGACGGGGAAGGACGGGGAAGGACGGGGAAGGCGCCTCCGCGGGCTTCTCAGGGCAGCAGCTCCCCATGTCACAGATGAGGCTTGGAGTCGGGGGGTCTTGCCCACGGTGGCTGCCAGGGAGTGGCAGACGCTAAGAGCTGGGGGTGTCCCTGGGAGGCACCGAGCAGGTGCCGCGGCTGAGCCTCTGTGGTCAGGGGTGCTGACCGTCGGTGACCGAGCCGGCAGGGACCTGGGGCAGCCCGCGTCCATCGGCAGAACCTGCCAGAATCAGGGGGACAGGCTGGGATCCCAGGGGAGGAGGGCTGAGACGGGGACCCTTTGCCGGCAGCTGGGGGCTTGGCGGGGCCAAAGCGAACACACGGACATCGGGACCTCACGTTCCCTTGCGCTGCTCCTGCGGCTCGGGTTAAGCAGCAGGGACAACGGGGCGGGGGTGGGGGGTGCTGGCAGGAAAAGCCGCGCCAGACGGCCTGCGCCTGAGGCCTGGCAGAGCCGCCTCCGGAGGGGCCCAGAGATGCCACCTTCTGTCCCAGAAGGCTGTGTGGTGGCTGAAGGCCGGAACCCCCACCCCCCGCCCCCCGCGTGTGGCGTGTGTGTGGGAGGCAGGGTGGGCGAGCTGAGACGGAGGGCCATGTGCCTGCTCCGTCCCGCCTCCTGCTGTCCCTGGTTCCCGGACACCCGTGAGGGGACCCGGGCGAGGAGTGAGGCCGCGGACACACTGCGCGGGGCCGGTCAGGTAAGCCATGAGGACGCACCCCAGTAACTGCTCTTTCGTTCCTTGTTTTATTTTGTTGGGGTTTTTTGTGTGTGTGTGCTGACGTAAGGGATCCTGATCTGTCTAGCCGGTGGTTGTCACCTGGGCGGTTGTCACTCCCGGAGGGGACACTTGCGATGCCTGGGGACATGGCCGGTTGTCACTGCCAGTGAGTCCCCGGGGCATGGAGGGCGGGCCGGGGATGCTGGCAGGTGCCCCGGAGCACGCAGGGCAGCCCCAGGTGTCAGCCCGAGGCAGGAGCCCCGCTCCTCGTCATCGGGGCCTCCTCCTCCCCCTCCTCCACCCCGGAAGATCCAGCCGCTGGCCCTGCCGGGTGGAGCCAGGGGTCCCTGCTCCTCCCTGGCGTCCTGGGGTCATGCAAAGTGCGAGGCCCCAGGAAACCTGCGCGTGGGGTTCTTGGATTCCAGGGACACAGCAGGAGGACTGACTGTGAAAACACGGTGGCTGGGGCCTCGGGGGACAGCGCCGGCCCGCGGACCGGAAGTGGTCTGCAGAAGGCACCAAACTAAGGGGCTTGAGATGAGACGAGGGTCCTGGATTATCGGGGCAGCCGGGGGCCCCTGAGTCCTGAGCCAAGGGGGATGTCTGCCCGGAGAACAGGGGCACAGGGTCAGGAGCAGGGTCCCCCGAGGCTGAGCCTCCCTGATGGAGCGTCCACCCAGGGGTGATGTCGGTATCGAGCCAGAGAGCAAGCAGGGACCTTGTCAGGGAGAACGTGGAGGCAGCCAGCAGGCTGGACACAGCTCAGCCTGTTCACAAACATTTCACCCCCCAAAACCCCTAATTTTTCTGCAGTGACACACTGTTTGGAAAGACCGAGGGTGAGTGTTCCAACAGCACCACCATGTGCCGTGTCCCTGCGTGGCCGTTTCCCTGTGCAGCCGTGGCCCCTGAGTGGCCGTGTCCCTGTGTGGCTGTGGTCCCTGTGCGGCCATGTCCCTGTGTGGCTGTGGTCCCTGAGTGGTAGTGGTCCCTGTGTGGCCGTGTCACTGTGTGGCCGTGTCCCTGAGTGGCCGTGTCCCTGTGTGGCTGTGGTCCCTGAGTGGCCATGCCCCTGAGTGGCCGTGTCCCTGTGTGGCTGTGGTCCCTGAGTGGCCATGCCCCTGAGTGGCCGTGTCCCTGTGTGGCTGTGGTCCCTGTGCGGCCATGTCCCTGTGTGGTCGTGGTCCCTGTGTGGCTGTGGTCCCTGTGCGGCCTTGGTCACTGCGTGGCTGTGATCACTGTGTGGTCATTTCCCTGTGTGGCCGTGTCCCTGCGTGGCCATGCCACAGGGATTTCTCAAGGATGAGCAGCTGCTGTGTCCCCTGGTGGGACAGGCGTCCGTGAAGCCAGCTCCCTAGGCCCTGCCACCTGGGCCAGCCCTGCCCTGAGACCACAGAGGGCGTGTAAGGCTGTGAAATGTAACACCGAGGCCAGGGCTGTGTCTTCTGTTTGTTGAAGCCTTTTCCATTTGGCCAGCAAGTCGCTTTCATGGACTGAAAATAAGACAACTGTTCACTGATCACGGCAGGTGGTTTGGGAAGGACTGCTCACGCGGAAAAGATTCACAGCCTTCCCAGGGATTTGCCGGGGCGGCCATGACCCAGGCCATGGGGGCGGGGCTGCCGTGACTGAGGCCACGGGGCGATTCAGACGGCAGGACATCACCTCTCACAGCTGGAGGCCGTGGGTCAGAGGTCAGGGTGTCGGCAGGCCGGCTGTTCTGAAGGCTCCGGGAGACTCCCAGCTCTGCTGTTGGCTGGCTCCTCACTGTCCTTGGCTTGTGGCCCCGCCGTGGCCGGGCTCGGACATCACGTGGCTCATGCTCTGCGTGTCTGTGCCTGACTCTCTTCTTCTGACAAGGACACGGCCCCACAGAATCAGGGCCCCCTGCCGACTCCGCCTGATCATGCACACAGACCCGCCTCCGCCAGGGCTCACCCTGCGGTCGGGGTGGGGCCAGCATGTCTCTTTGGAGGGGACCCACGTCACTCGCAGGACCGGGAACTGGAGCGGCTCTGTGGTAAAGGCCCTTCTGCAGTGTACACTGGTAAGAGTTAGCTATTGAGAAGCGGCGAGGGAAATAGTTTAGAAACTACCGCACGCTCCTTGCTATTTCCTTTCAAGGAAGGTTTGTTAGCATCAACACGCGCAACCCTCATGGTCACGTGGTGGTTGTGCGTTTGCTCCCTTGACAAGAACGTGTTGGCCCCCCGTAGCTTCGGGCCACTGAAGGCCAGTGCTCAGCACCCAGGCGCCCACGGAGGATGCGAGAAGGGACCCCAGGAGGCGCCCCGCGGTCCACCGAGTCCGAAACCACGGAGCATGTGCGCCGCATGGCAGCGCTGGGCGGGGCTGGGGGCTGCAGGCGGGTCCCTTTTCGCATCTTCAGACAGGACCGCACGGGCCTGGGCCGCGCGCGCGGGGGCGGCCTGGGGCGTTGGCAGTGACCCACGGGCGCACAGCGGCCAGCCGTGTCCCAGAGCGCTGGGAGCGCAGCGCTGTCCCTGCCTGAAGCTCGCAGCCCCTGGCCGGCAAGACATTTGGGACAGCTCCGCCTGAGGGGAGACCTCAGGGTACTGGGGGCAGCTCACAAGAGAGGCAAGTGCGCCCCAGTTCCTCCAGCAGGAGTGAGCTGCGGGGAAGGCCGCGTTCCTTCCTCACTGAAGGACCAGCGTCAAATGCAACAGCGGCTATTGTGCCGGCGCAGCTCACAGACGGAATGCATGTTTCATGCCGGGAGACCAGAGCGCTTTGTAGCCATTGGGTCCATTCCTGACAGCTACTGGGATTTACCTGCTGCTTTTTGGAAGGGGGGTGGGGGGTGGGGGGTGGGGGAGGGGGAGGAAGGGGGGCCAGGAACTCCACGGGCGATTAAAGGCTGCGGGAAATCATCTAGGATTTGGCATCAGGACACACAGTGCTTCGTGTCTGTCCCCACGGGTTCAGAACCAGGCCCGGGACTGACAGCCGCCTCCCTCCGGTGCGTCTTGGCACGGGGCCGGCCGTGATATCTGCGTGCGGAGGTCCGTCCCCCGAGGGGCAGTGACAGGATCAGACCTGAGACGGGGAGTCCTGCTCTCTGGTTGGGCCCCCCTCTCCCCCCACCACACTGTAAGTGCAGTGCACACATCTCGGTCCTCACGGGAGGTGCCCCCGCCCCCCATTTTTCAGAAGAGAATGGTGGGGCGCAGAGAGGATAACTGTCCCCAAGTCACAGACTTGCAAATGGTGACACTGGGGTTTGAACCTCCCCCTCCCCCGTGGAGTCCCCACGTGGGCTCTCTCTGTCCTCTCTGCAGCCCGGGTTCATGGGCCTGGAACCCGTCCCTGGTCTGTGGCGTTTGGGGGTGCACACATCGCACCCAGGACAGCCCTGTGAGCTGTTTCGTTGGCCGGAACAGGTTGCTCGGCGATAGATTTGTACACGTCTTCAAGTCTACGGTCTGCAAGTGGAGACTGGAAATCGTAGCGTGTTATTGCTGTTTTATTACTGTTGAAATACTCTCGAAGCGAGTTATTTAGGGTGGGCCCTCCTCCTCCTTCACATGATCCCCCCGGTTCTGTTTTGGGGACTCCAGAGGCCCCTGTAGGCCCCGGGGCTAATTAAGTCATGGAACGCCCCTCTGCGTTTCCGCGGACGGTGCCAGGCGCAGCGCACTGGAACAGGGACATGCCCGCAGCCTAATAGCAGGCGGGGTCCCCACGCGCCTGCCTGGCTGCGTGGTTGGTGCAGGGGTTTAAGTTAAGTCGCTTAGTGTTTTCATTCTGGCCGTGAGGCGTTACTGAGAACCCAGTGTGTGCCAAGCCTGGTAACCCCAGTGGGAGGGAAAGTTAAATGTGCCCCATCCCCCGATCGCCAGAGGCATGCAGGAAGGTACAGAAGACAGGCCAGGCCGGCCAGCACCAGGAGGGGGACAGCCCCGTGGCCTGGGGCTCCCCTGCAGAGGCAGGTGAGGGGGCCAGGGGGAGCCTGAGGCTGTGGGTCCCCCCAAAGTTGCTCTTCAAAAACATGGGGGGAGGAGGGGAAAGGCATGGCTGGGGAAATGACTTTATTTAATTTATTTTATTTACTTTTGAGGACATTTTTATTGATTTCAGAGAGGAAGGGAGAAGGAGGGATAGAAACATCAGTGATGAGAGAGAAGGGTGATCAGCTGCCTCCTGCAGGCCCCTCCTGGGAATGGAACCTGCGACCCTGGCATGCGCCCTGCCTGGCCAGAGATCAAACCCGCAACCCAGACAGGGCCTGGCAAGAGGCTCCGAACCACGGATTTGTCAGCAGTGCCTCATCCCTACTAGTTAGACAAAACGACATGAACACGGAATCCCACTATTTCGGGGTCCCTAGGGGAGTGGGTGGACTTAGAAGAGAGAGGCCATGGGCAAGGCCTTCTGGGTCTCCGCGGTGGGGGCGTCCGAGGGGAGAGGGTCCTGGGCGCCCTGTGCGCAGGGGACGCGCCTCCCGTGCGTGCGCGCGCTCCTGCCGGGAGCCCCCTTCCCGCGAGAGCGCGGCGCCCAGGGAGGCTCAGAGCGGCCACCCCCTCCTCGGCCGGCCCGCCCCGCCCCCGCCCCGCCCCGCCCACCCCGGCGCGCTCCACACGGAGCCGCCCCCGCCCCCACTCCCGCAGCCCCGCGCTCCTCCCAGCGGCTGGGCCTCCGCGGTCGCGGGTGAGTGCGGGGCCGCTGCGGTCGCCTCCAGGAGCGGGCGGGGGCGGTGGGGCGCGGAGGGCGCGGGAAGTGCTGGGCGCCCGGGGCGCTCCCTGGTGCGCGGGCGGCGGGCACTCGCACAGGTGCCAGGAGGAAGCCCTGCGCACGCGCACCGCGCACCGCGCGCCGGAGACCCCGCGGGGCCGCATCCCGGGCTCGGGTGAGCGCCAGGGCAGAGGGCGAGGCGCCCAGCGGCGAGGTAGGGGTGGCGGGTGGGGACGGGGAGAAGGCCTCGGCCGGACGCCCCGGATGCGCAAGACAGGGGAGCAGGGGAGGGAGGAGGTGGCGGGGGGCGGTGGGGGGCGGTGGGGGGCGCTGATGGGGGGGCTAGTGGCCGCCCAGGACGGGGAGGCGGCGGGGTGGCAGCCTCGCGGGGGGGGGGCGGACCTCCGTCCTGGACGTCTGCGTGGAGATGGGGGCCCACGCGCGGGGACCCCCACCCCAGTGCGCTCCAGCAGGAAGCGGGGACCGCCAGCCCTCAGGCGTTTGAAGGGGGAAGGCTCCGAGGACACAGTGGGTCCCGCCACCGCTTGCGCGTCCCCACGCGCGGCCGCGGCCGTCTGACCCAGCTCGGAGGAGCCGCCCGCGCACCGCTGCGCGTCCCGGGGAGGCGGCCGGGCGCCCAGCCACGCTCTTGGCTGGCGGGTCGGGCCGAGCCGCTCGCTCCCCGCTGCCGGGCGGCGTTCCTGGGGGACCCAGGAAGCGGGGGTGAGAGGTACCCCCCGGGCTAGCACCCTGGGGCAGGAGGAGCGAGCTGGAGTTGGAGGAAGCCAGGCTCCGTGCCCGTGGGCACCTGCGTGGCTCTCGCCCCCGGAACCTCCGGTCCCCGCTCCTCCTGCGTCCCCCGCCCCCTCCCCCCGGGTTGTTCTGGGCTCCCCAAAACTGGACACTTTGTTTTCGCGGGGCCTTTGTCCCCCTGATCGCGCGGCCCGTGCGATGCCCTGGCGCGTGCGTGTGCAGCGTCGGACCTCCGGAGGGGACGGGGTGGGGAAGGGGGGCCGAAAAGTAGCCTCATTGACGCGGGAGCCCGCGTGGGGCCGGCTCCTCCTGCGTCAGGCCCAGGCCGGAGGTGCCTCTTACCCTCCTGTGGTCCCCATGTGCACCCCCACGGGTTCTGCACTGAGTTTACCCCCTTCTCCATGCCCCGTCCGCTCCGGCCTCCAGAGCAGGTGTGGGCGGGGCTCCCCCCCCCCCACCCCAACCCCCAGCAGCTCCTGGGACGTTAACCAGGGAGGTTTAAAACTGGCCCAGCCAGGTGCTCAGTGGGTCAGAGCAGAGTCCGGATGTGGCCAAGGCTGTGGGCTTGGTCCCCGGTCTGGGCACTGTTCCACAATCAACCAATGAATGACTGCATGGCTAAGTGGACCCACACATCCCTCCCTCCCCCCTCCCTCCCCCCACCCCCCTAAAACCAATTTTAAAAAATTCACCACCTCGTAGGTCCCCACACAGCCATCTTCCTGTGTGCGCCTGTCCCCTGGGTCTGTTCTGAGGGAAAAGGACAAACCGAGGCGATAAGGGGCCTTATTTCTGGAACCCGCTCCAGGCAGGTGACCCTCAGAGCCTCACTCCTGCCCCTCCCCCACCTCAGCAGCAGCCACTAGCTGCAGATTCGGGTGTTCAGGAAGTGGGGTGAGGGCTAGGGGCCCTGGGCCTTGCCTCCCAAGTGGAGGCTTCCTGGCTAGAACATCCGTCTCCCGGCATGGCCCTTGGCATTCTGCTCCTGGCATGGCCCTTGGCATTCTGCTCGCAACCAAGCAAAGAGCCGAGTGAGACAAAAAGTCTCTGAGCTTCCACTGGGCATCACAGGCCGTTACTGGGAGGCCCAGGAGGCAACTCCTGCAGAGATGGAGAGGGCAGGCGTGGCCGCAGGGGCACCGGAGCCAGAGGCTGTCCGTCCTGGAGCTGAGCTGGAGGCGGTCCTGGGGGTGACTCTGGTGGTTCTGGTTCCGGTCACACGGTGGGAGTCCTGCCCCCACGCACAGCACTCTGCCTGTGTCGGGGAGAAGGTGAGGACCGGGAGTGAGGCCATCGCTTCTGTTGTAACACCTGTCCCCAGGGCCGCTGACCTGGTTCCCCTCGGTTCCGTGTAAGAAGCAGCCTCGTCCACAGGAAAGTGGGGTTCTGCTTTGAGCTTCAAGCACGCGATTGGCGCCTTTGTCCCTCCACCCACCCCAGAGGCTGCCTGCGGCGAACGCCTCTGTCTGGCTAGCTCAGCGCTGTTTGCTGAATGCCAGCAGCGTCGGTTGCTGGGTGATAATCACTGTGTGGGAAGCTGGAAGCACAGGCAGCTGGGAGGCTGCGGAGCCCACGGCCTCTGAGGCTCCTGCTGTGGCCTGGATGGGTTTTGGAGGAGGAGCCGGCCCTGTCCTTCCCCCTGCACGTCCCCCCCTGGTGACTGGGGTGGCTGACAGCTGCCTCTCTGGAGTTGGAGGGACGCTTGTCTCCATCGAGGCTGTGATTTGGGCTTTCCTAGTGAAATGACTGTAATTACGCTAAAGTCATAGTCTCAGTGCCCAGCCCGTGTTTGCGAAATCCTTAACAACGAGCAATCGCGTGTGGAATAACATCGAAACTTCGAGGAGCTTCACCATTCGCAGCGCCCCAGCTCCTGCTGGCGGGGGTGCCTGGGACCCGGAGCCCCACTTTGTGTGTGGGGTAAACATTAACCTCCTGTCACAAATGCTTAATGAGCAGCCGCCATGGGCGGGCGCAGGGCCGCGCGCTGGGGCCCAGTGGCCAGCAGACAGACCCGGTGCCCACCCCGTGCAGCAGGGATTCTAATAAGGCGAGGGGCATTCACACGGAATCAAGTTAATTTACGTGCAATCAGCCGAGACAAGGGCTGAGAAAGCTGCGGGCAGGGGCATCCGGAGGTGAGGTCTGAGGATGAGGAGGATGAGAAGGAAGAGCAGTGCAAAGGCCCTGCGGTGAGGACCGGGCGCACAGGAGCCCTGAGGGGCGGCCAGGCAGCACCCCTCGCCCCAGTTCTTCCTTCGGATGGACTGGTGTTTCTTGTATGGAGGTCAGTGGAGCTCTGTGCTGTAGGGCTGGCTGGAGGATGCGGGACATGGATTAATTTTACAGAACTGAGGTCGCCTGAGTCTTAACGGGACAGCATCACCCAGGATGGCGTAGATACAATGTTTCGATGCTGCTGTTACTGTTTCACTGTAAGGTCTCCGAGTCGTGGGGGACTGCTGAGTGTGTGGTCCCCGGATCTGCCACCTTTGACCACGCCACGTCATCGCTGCTTTCACTGCTGCCGGCGTCTCCCGTGTGGGCTCTGCCTTCAGTCTGGTCGCTCGGTCAGGTCCCCGTACGTAGTCAGAGGGGCATTTACCGACATAAGTCCTGTCCTGGCGGCCTGCCGCGGCTCCCCGTTGTCATGGGAGACGGCCCACAGCCCTGAAGGTGGTGGCCAGAGCCTCCTTCTGGTGAGCAGTTGTTCCACAGCGCAGCCGCCCCAGCCTGCGGGCCTGCGTCCCCCAACCCCCGCGTGGAAGCCAAACCCCAGGGCGCTGGGGTTGGGAGGTGCAGAGACACGGCAGCCCCTCCCTGTCCTTCTGGTCATGCCCTTCCATCCCGTTCCTGAGGACCCGGCCAGAGCAGGTGACAGGCTGACCGACGGGCAGTCTCTCGGCCGGACCATGGAACCCCGGCTGCCGTCACGTGGACCGCGCGGCTTCTGCCGGCTCACGGGCTTTGAAGAAGTCGGTGGGTCTTAGACTCCTTTTTGCGCTTTTGCTTTTGGAATGGCGAGAGGGCAGCGGACAGGGCTGGTCTCTCAGTAGCCGGTGACCTTGGGCAGCCGCTCACCTCGAGGGTCCCAGCTCCCCCGTTTTGGGAAGGGGCGGCTTGGACTGGGCCTCTCCTCGGCCTCTCCGCACGAGCACGCTGCGAGGGGGAGGCCTGGCCTGCTCAGCCCGAGACCGTGGACCTGAGGTGCCGCGGTTTGCGGTCAGCATTTCCCCCTTCAAACCTCCAGCCTAAGCCGGGGTAGCGGCGCCCGAGGTTTAAGCCGATGCCTCTCTTTTCCAGGATTCTCTACCGGAAAGCCAGGGATGGTGGGAGTATGCCTTGGTTTTACCACGTTCTCCCACCAAGCACTGTGCTCTGTGCGGCCCGACCACTGTATTTTCTACATAACACACGTGCACACACATACCTGTACGTGCACACACATGAACACATATGCAGAAATGTATATCGATCTGTGTTCTGATTCTAAATGAAGTACGTTACAGACAACGCAGAGACCAAAACTGGTGGTGAGTCTGGCATGACCTCACTGTCGACACGCCTTTTGTTGTTTATTTATTTCACATCATTTTTATTGATGTCAGAGAGGAAGGGAGAGGGAGAGACACATCCATGAGGAGAGAGACTCATCGATCAGCCGCCTCCTGCACGCCCCACACTGGGGATCGGACCCGCAACTGGGCCTGTGGCCTGACCGGGATTCGAGCCGTGTCCTCCTGGTTCACAGGTCGACGCTCAGCCTCTGGGCCGTGCCGGCCGGGCCCCACGTGCCTTTGAACTGTTCGGCATTTTCCCGGCTTTCTCCTGCTTTCCCGAGGGTGCGCACACTCTCTCTTAGGTGAAGTGGCGCTGCTCTCTGTGCTGCCCTCGTGCCCCGCCGGGTGGGCAGGCTTTCCCGCACCGTGGGCCGCGGAGCGGGTGTGGGGCCGGCAGCCTGCTGATAGGTGCTCTGGGAGCGCCCGTCCTGACGCTCCGGTCTGAGTGTGAGCACCTGGGTGAGCTGGGCGACAGGTGGCCAGATGCACAGCCGGGGGCTCGGGGTCCCCTCAACGCTCCCCACACATGCTTTTTAAAAATATATATATTTTATTGATTTTTTTTACAGAGAGGAGGGGAGAGGGATAGAGAGTTAGAAACATCGATGAGAGAGGAACATCGATCAGCTGCCTCCTGCACGCTCCCCACTGGGGATGTGCCCGCAACCGAGGTACGTGCCCTTGACCGGAATCAAACCCGGGACCCTTGAGTCCGCAGACCGACGCTCTGCCCACTGGCCACACCGGCCAGGGCCCCATCACCCGCTTTTGATGCCAGAGGGCTGGCAGGTGCAGCCGGAGACAGTGGCCGCTCCGTGCCGTGCGCACTGGCCCAGGCGGTCCCCGTGTCCACGGGAGCCTCTCTAGCCTCACATCCCTGTGCAGGGGGTCCTGGCTGTGACGGGTGGGCTGCCCCCAGGGATCCCCCAGGGACGGGCCGACTGCCAGGGCGCATCCCCGCAGGGCCGCCTTCTGCTGGCCTTGCCCCCTTAGGGACCTGCCGGGAACGGGAGCCCGGGTGGTAGGGACACACCGAGAGCAGCCGTCCCAAGGCGAGGCTGGGCCGAGGGATATCGGACCAGGCCTGGCGCTGACCTGTCACTGCCTGGCCCTGGGGCTGCAGGCCACTCAGAGTCCCGCCTCCTCCTGGTACCCCCGCCCGGGCACCGCCGGGGTCCTGCCGTCTCGCTCCGTGTCCTCTGCAGACACCCACGTCACAGCCTCCCCAGTGTTTGGTTTTATTATTATGAAAAACTTAGTTTTATTGGTTTCAGAGAGGAAGGGAGAGACAGCTAGAAACATGAGTGATGGGAGAATCATTGACCTGCACGGCCCTCCTGGGGACGGAGCCCCAACCCGGGCATGTGCCCTGACTGTGACCCGAATCGGCTGAGTGTGGAATCGAACCGTGACCTGGTTCACAGGTCCACGTTCAACCCCTGAGCCACGCTGGCCGGGCCTCCCCATGTTTTAACTCGGTGACGCGCTGTGGTATTTGCGGGGGCGGGGGTGTTGTTTTCAGAGTAACCGCCTGTCTGAGATGGAATGAGTTCCCGCATCAGGCACGGGCCGCAGCCATTACCTTCAGACCCACGTGTAGGGGAGAATGCCACGGGACCCCTGTGCTGCGACCTTCGCCACAAACCATACCTGTCAGGTGCTGGACGGCTGTGCAAAGACAGGAAATAGCAACCCAGCGCCCCTGCATGATGTCGGGGTGAAGGCAGGACCCTTAGTGCCACACCCCAGCCGCCTCCTGCGTCCCCGCAGCATCGCAGGGCCTGCTGCCTCAAGTCCTGCAAGCGTGGACGTGGCCCGTCCGGTCACTGTGCGTGGACGTGGCCCCCATCCGGTCACTGTGCGTGGACGCGGCCCCCGTCCGGTCACTGTGCGTGGACGCGGCATGTCCGGTCACTGTGCGTGGACGCGGCCCCCGTCCCGTCACTGTGCGTGGACGCGGCCCCCGTCCGGTCACTGTGCGTGGACGCGGCCCCCGTCCGGTCACTGTGCGTGGACGCGGCCTGTCCGGTCACTGTGCGTGGACGCGGCCCCCGTCCGGTCACTGTGCGTGGACGCGGCCCCCGTCCGGTCACTGTGCGTGGACGCGGCCCCCGTCCGGTCACTGTACGTGGACGCGGCCCGTCCGGTCACTGTGCCTGAGCTCCGAGGCGGGTGGAGATGTTCGCCCATCGCGCGCTCAGAATAAACACGAGAGTGTGATTGCCTAGTGACGCTTTTTAGGTGGAAGGCTGTCTGCCTCCCTTAGAGTGGGCTGCGTTCCTGTTTCAGGATCAACACTGTAGCTGCTTCACCACCTGCGGTAACACTAGGCTGTGAGCTACAATGTTTCAGACAGGGTGTCCCAGGAGGATGCGGCCCAAGTGACCACTGTGCCCTTGACACCTTAAGTCTTTACGAAACCACCTGGGGCCCAGCGGCAGCCCGCGCCTGCCTGGCGCCCGCCTCCCAGGTGGCCAGAGCCCCGCCTCCCAGGTGGCCAGAGCCCCGCCTACCAGGGTGGTCAGAGCCCCGCCTCCCAGGGTGGCCAGAGCCCCGCCTCCCCGAGTGGCCAGAGCCCCGCCTCCCAGGTGGCCAGAGCCCCGCCTCCCAGGTGGCCAGAGCCCCGCCTCCCCTGTCCCTCCGGCGAGTGACCAGTCCTTCTCCAGGTTTACCAGGTACTAGATGGCCTCTTTCTGCAAACCTTCCAGTAGGCGGCGCTGTGTGTGAACACGGGTCTGTCTAGTTGATCCCTTTTGGTGCGGCGGTCACTTTGGCGCTGAGATGGAAGCCGACTGCGTGTAGCTGAACCAGCTCTGCGCAGAAGGACACGGCAGTGTTTCTAGAACAAGACGGGCCACACGTGCCCTGTCCTCAGCGGGCCCCAGCAGACTCCACCCCGGCCCTCGTCTTCACCAGCTGTCGGGCTGTTTCCACAGAGGGTCCCCCCTACACCCCCCATCCTCCCGCCTCACTGACCTGGAGCCTGAGGCCGCATCCCCATCAGCTGCCAGGGCTCCCTGTCTGCCGCCCGCCCGCCCAGCCCGACTCCTGTGCCCCTGCGGTGCGTCGTGGGTCCCAGAGGTGAGGGTGGAGGTGACCAGGCGCAGGCAGAGGCCTCACGCCCGTTTTCGCGCTGGGAGCTCATGGGGGGCGGCGGGGGGTGGAGGGGGGAGCCTGTCCACACAGCCTGTGCGCGCCCCCTGCTGGGAGTCACCCCACGCGTGGACTCGGGGCCCGGGTCAGCTCTGGTGGGACAGAACGGTCCCAGGCTGGGGTCTTGGCTGGCGGATGGTGTGATGAGTGACACCCGGTCAGGCCCCGCGTCACTCCTGTTAGTGCTGATACACACGGAGCCTCAGAGGGCTGGGTGCTGGCGTGATGGGACTCCTGGAGCATGGTGCCCCCTCCTCGGGGGGTCAGGGTCGGCCATGCTAGCCTTTCTGGAACCTTCTTCCTAGCAAGAGTTAAAAACCACAGGCTGGGGTCTGCTGGACGGCTCGCCAGGGCCCCCTGACCTGTCCTGGACACCCCTCAGTCTCTTACACCCAGCAACCTGCTCCCACCAGGCGCCCTGCCACCTCCCACTCCGAGGCACACACCCCCCTTCTGATGCTTCATTTTTAATCCTCAGCCCGGGATATTTTCCAGCGAGTTTCTTAGAGAGAGGAAGAGGGGGGGGAAGAGAGAGAGAGAAGCATCGATCTGAGAGAACCGATGGGTTGCCTCCCGCACAGACCGGATGGGGCGGGGATCGAGCCGCCCGACCAGGAACTGTGTCCGCGACTCACGCTCAGCCCAGGCCAGGCGCCTCCGTGGTGCCTCTTCACTCGGCACCGTCCCTCTGGAAGCAGGGGACGCCCTGCAGACCCCAGCTTTGCACCCCCGAGCCCCACCCAGCACCCGCTGCCGAGCAGGGCGCAGAGTCAGTGGGACGAGGTCTGAGAGGACCCTGTGCGGGCGGCGTTGGCCTGTGCGGGCCACACCCCTCGGGCTGCCGCTCCTGAAACTGCTGTCCCTGAGGAATGTGAATCTGGAGCGGGGGAGCCCGTGGCTGTCCTAGGGTGTGCTTAGTCAGCCCCCTGCACCCCCCCCCCCGTGCCCACGACTGCCAACTGGCTTTAAATGGACCCAAAGACCATGACACAACCAACAGCTGTGTGGGCAGCCCAAGCAGACCCTCTGTGGTCAGCCAGAAATCCCCGGGTCCCACAGGTGTCTAGGACTGGGTGCTTCTCTGGGGACTTAAGGGTTGATTAACCTCACCGTTCAGAGGCACTGCCTGGGTGACCAGCCTTTTCTGGCGCCCTGGGAGGCGGGCAGGGGGCAGGGCACAGGTGCGACCCCGCAGGTGCGGCCGGAGATGCACATGGAAATGTGCGGGTCCCGGCTGGCGTTGCCCTATGGGTTGAGCACGGTCCCAGGCACCAAAAGTCTCCTGTCCGGCCCTGGCCGGTGTGGCTCGGTGGATGGAGTGTCGGCTTGCGGACCCCAGGGTCCTGGGTTCAGTTCTGGTTGGGGGCACGTACCTGGGTTACAGGCTCCTCCCTGGCCCTGGCTCTGGTTGGGGCGGGAGGCAACCAATCTATGTGTTTCTGTCACATCGATGTTTCTGTCTGTCCCTCTCTCTCACTCTCTAGAAATCAATGGAAAAATATCCTTGGGTGGGGATTTAAAAAAAGGAAGTATACTGGTTTGATTCCAGGTCGGGGCACATGCCCGGGTTGTGGGCTTGATCCCCAGTGAGGGGGCGGGGGGAATGCAGGAGGCAGCTGATGGATGATTCTCCCATCGATGTTTCCCTTTCACATCCATGTCTCTCTCTCCCCCCTCCCTTCCTCTCTCTCTCAAAACATAGAAACATATTAAAACAAAACCAAACCACGAGGGTGTGACTGGGCACCACTGAGGAGGACTTCCTGGGGAGTAACGCCTCCTGAGAGGGTGCATAAGCTTCCTGCGCCCGCGGACAGCACTTTTTAAAAGGCAGCTAATGATCGGAGCGGAAGATACCTTGTAGCAGCGTGTGCTAGCGTAGCGAAGCGTGCTTAATTCTAAGGGAAGGAATGTCCTCATTAAATACATAGATGATGTCCACGTCAGGACGCATCCCCAGTCTTACGCTCTAAGTGTCATGTGAACAGTGAAACAAGGGGGGAGAAACTAAGCTATGTCCCGCTTAGGTGTTTACAGGGCCGAGAAGAAATCGATCTTCTTCCGGGGGTAACGCTCCAGGCGTTAGATTGAACTCAAACCTGTGCCCGCTACAACACGTCCTGCGGCCCAGGGAGAAGGAACCTGCTCTGACCTCCCTCCCCCCAACACGGCCCTTCCCCTGGCGGCTCCTTCTGTCATCAGCGGTGGTGACAGACCTGGGGGGCTGCTCTGGGGGGGTCCCATCCCTCCTGGCAGGACCCCTCAGTCAATGGGGGTTATTTTTTAAAATATGTTTTTATTGATTTTCAGGGAGAGGAAGGAAGAGGGAGAGAGAGAAACATCCATGATGAGAATCATGGACCGGCTGCCTCCTGCCCGCCCCCCACTGGGGATCCAGCCCACAACCCGGGCCTGTGCCCTTGACCGGGAATGGAGCCAGGACCCCCTGGTTCACGGGCCGATGCTTAAGCCATACCACCTGGCCCTGACAGAGGTCACTTCATGTCACTGGGACGGCTCCCGCCCAGGGCCCTCAATGGCTACCCGCGCCATGGGGCCCAGAGCCAGCACACCAAGGGCGAGGAGTCCCTTTGAACCCCGACTCGGCCGAGGGTTGCACAGCTCGGCGGACAGGAGATGCCCCGTGGGCTGACTCCTCCCGACAGCTGTCAGGGGACATGGTGGTAATGGGTCCTCCTGGGCAGGAGTGGGGGCGGGGAGACGGAGCTGCCACTGTGGAGTTTCTCCAGCACCATTTGGAAAGGACCCGGCTCTGCCATGTGGGGCCATGTGTCCTGGGAATGGGGCCGTCTGCTCTGCAGGGGGTGGGGGACCACCTTCCAGACGGCTGCCCAGGGGCAGAGGGCTGGCGGCCTGGGCACGGGTGCCACCGGCCGTCACAGCATCCCCGGCGTCGTCTGTGTGCCTGGCACCAGCCGGCTGCCTACAGGGCCCAGGGTGCCAGCCGGGAGTGTGTCGTGAGCAGGTGGGAGGAGGCTCCTGGTTGGGACCACGCGGGGACCTGCATGGGGGCGGGAACATCGGGGAGACGGGCTGGGTGACAGGCAGCTTCAGGTCTGTTCATCATGGAGCCAGAGCCCCTGCCTCAGGGCAGGAACAGTGGCTGTATAGTTGTGAGCACGTGGAGTGGTGTGTCCTTGCCATGTTCTTATTGTGCTATTTCCATGCGCACAACTGTGAGCCCACTCTTGCCCCCACCCCCACCCCCCGTGTGTCCTCCCCCGCTTCTCTCAGGCCTCACACACGGGGCGGGGCCTTTAAAACAGCTCCCAACAAGCCTGTGCAGCAGGGGTGGGGGATGTCCGGCCCGCGGGCCACACAGGGCCCTGGGAATCGTCTGGCCTGGCCCTGCCACGGCATCAGAGCGAGCTGGTGGTATCTGGCCCGCTAGAGCAGCGCATTTTTAAGTGGGTCGTGTCGTATGGCCGAGAATGAGATACATGTCCGCAGGGCCCTCGGCCGGAAACAGGCTCCCCCCTGCTTTAAGGGTGGCCCACTTCCTGCCTTGACGTTTGCGCTGTGAAGACGGGAAGACCACCCGGGACGCCCTGGGACCCTGTTCGGGGCCAAAGTGTAAAGAAAGAAGCACCGTCGGCTGAGGTCACGGTCTTCGGTTTTGCACAGAAACGTTCAAAGGGCGAGCCAAGGGAGAGCTGGCCTCTGACTTGGTTACGGTCCGTGTGCGTTTGGGGCGAGACAGCCGGTGCACTTCACGTTTCCCTACCCGATCCCCTGAACCACAGCCAGGGCCTTGGGACCAGGCCAGGAACTTGGCTCAGACCTTGGCCGGGTTCGCGTGTCATCCCTCGGTCCCTGCGGGCCGGTGTTCTCCCCCTGCAGGTGCACACGGCCACCGAGAAGGGGGGAGCAGCGACAGCATCCTGGCGGCCACACAGCTGAGCAAACAGCAGCCTGTCCCCTGAGCTCAGCGTCCCACGACCCGGGGCGGGCAGGGGTGGACAGGGCTCCGGTTACGCTCAGCATTTCTCACGGCTCCCCGTGACCTTAGACGGTGCCTCCCACATCGCAGCTACGCCGAGTTATTGTTGAAGATGTCTGGGCGAGAGAGAGAGAGAGAGAGAGAGAGAGATAGAGAGAGAGAGAGAGAGAGCATTGAATGTCGCCTTCCCAGCTCGGAGACACTTATTTCTAAGAATAATCGGAGAGTGTGTTACTAACACAGGAGCAGGAAGAGCAGGACAAGCAGACACACACACACACACACACACAAACAGCTCTGAGCATTCAGGACCAGGGCCCGGTGTGAAGAATGTCGAGCAGAGAGCCAGGAGATGCTGGGGACAGTGGCTACGTGTCCTGTCGTCTCACCTGAGGCGCAGGCATCTAGGGAGACCCTGAGCCGGGTGGGGCTGCCTCTTGCCTTTCTCCTTGGGAAGCTAGAGCACCCTGGGTCCTAGGCCGCTGCCCCCCTTCCCGGCTCCGGAGCCCCGGGAGGCTGTGCCGCTTTGGGAAAGGCCTTTTCTTGGTGTATCTTGTAATCCGCCCGCAGCGTCGTGCCTCTGCCTGCCGGGCCTTCCGGGCGTGGGGTTTATTGTTTGTTTGATGTGGGTTGGTTTCCTTTGCTGCTTTCTTGCTGCACGGGGGCTTTGGGGAAGAGAAGCTTCCCTGAGGTTCCCAGACACACAATTCCAAGAGGGGGCCATGCAACCGGCTCCGAGGGGCCTGAGGCTCTGCAGGGAGCTGCCCCGCCCTGCGCCCCATCTGCTGGGGCTGCGTGTGAGGTAAGGGCTTGGGGGAGACTGCAGCAAGTGCCACCCGTAACAAATGGAATAAGGTGCCCTGGCCAGTGTTGGTCAGTAGTTAGAGTGCTCCCCCCTCCCCACCCCGCTACACACACTCAGAAGTGTCCTGGGTTCGATTCTGGTCAAGGGCACATACCTGGGATGCAGGCTCCTCCCCCGCCCAGGCCCTGGTTGGGGCGCGTGTAGGAGGCAACTCCTCGATGTTTCTCTCACATCGATGTTTCTGTCTTCCTCTCTCTCTCTCTCTCTCTCGCCCTTTTCTCTAAAAATCAAGGGGAGAATAGCCTCAGGTGAGGAGTAACGAAAAAGGAGAACCACTGAGGAAGGTCAGCTGAGCTTCCCCGAGGAGCGCCCTTCCCCTGGAGCCCACCGTCAGGTGAACAGAAGGGACGGCACAGCTCAGCGCTTGGTCCCCCACATGCCGCCATGTCCCACCGTCGAGCCCATTTCCTGCACAGAGTTCCCCTTCACAGGCCCCCCCCCCCATGGGCGGGGGGAAGGGGGTGGGCGAGGGCATTTTTTAAATCCCTGTTACTCCGTGCGCGGTCAGCACTGTCCGGCAGGAAGAAGTCAAGGATCCCCGCCCCGCCCCGCATGGACAGCTATGACCTGAGCTGTGATGCGGGAAGCGTGGCCACCCCACTGACATAAGCTCCCAGACACGCAGGCTCACACTTCCTCTCCCCCCACAGGAGCGGGACCAGGATGCTGTGGGGTCAGAGGGCAACGCCGCCAGCCCCAGAGGAAGTGCAGGCCAGGCGGGCTGATGAGTGAGCTGCAGCTGATTGCTTCTCCAGCGCGCACCTGGCGCGTGAGGGAAGGGCTGGCCTCCCGGGGAAGGACACCAGAGCTGCTGACGCCCGGACACCAGGCCGACGCTCCCCGGCTGATGTTTCCTGACCCCCAATGACACATGGCAGCCCCAGGAAGAGGAAGCTCCCGGGGGCCTGTTTACAAAAGGCGGCGCTAAAGGCCGAGTTCTGAGTGGACGCCCCGTCTCAGACCCCCGGGGCCTCGCGAGGGGATGGAGTGTAAAGCAGTGACGCTGGACGCAGGAGGAGGGTGCCCGCCCGAGTTTGTCACGTGCACCTGACCGCCCAGGTCTGCAGAGGGGGCCCCAGAGGCGCAGGCCGGCCAGGACTGTCCTGGGCTCTAACTGGCATCGCCACCCTGCCTGGGGCTGAGCCGCAGAGACCTCCGCACAGGGCTCGCAGAGAGTCACCTTAGCGGGTGCGCCAGGGCTGACAAAGCCCTCTTTGAAGGAGAGGAGGGTGGGGAGGGGACGAGGAGAACCGCCTGGGAGCAACCAGCAGAGTGTGGGAGCGGGAGTGAAACCTGAGCGCGCGCCAGGAGAGCCCACCGAGGCCCGAAGCCCCAGGGGAACCCTCGACCTTGAGCCGCCCAAGGTCATGGTGGGCTCCTGAGGGGAGGGGCGCTGCCATGGAGAACCCGGTGGCCCCCTGTGTCCTCTACCCTGGGGATGACCCGGGCCAAGGGCCGGATCCCAGGGCCACCGTGGCGCAGGGAGCCCGCGGCCAGACGGGGGGAGGCGGCAGCGCGCCCGAGGCTCCGGGAGAGGGCAGCCTGCAGCCGCCGGACGCGGCCTGGGGGGAGGGTGCCGCGTCCCCGTCCCCGGCGCAGTCACCCTGCAGCCTGGGCGCCTCCCTGTGCTTCAGCTCCGGGGACGAGTCCCCACTGCAGTCCCGCGCTTCCGCCGCCAAGGGCGCAGCGGCCTCCCCGCCCCCGTGCCGCAGCGGCCGGCGGGTGGTGGAGAGGCAGTGGGAGGTCTGCAGCGCAGCGTCGCCGGAGGAGCCCTCGTCCCAGGAAGAGCCCTCGTCCCTGGAGGAGGCCGCGTCCCCGGAGGAGCCCGCATCCCCAGAGGAGGCCGGGGACCCCGCGCCTGTGCCCCCCGGCGTCGGGCCCGCGCACGGGGAGCCGGACCTGGTCATCGAGGTGTCTGGTCGCCGGCTGCGGGCGCACAAGGCGGTGCTGGCGGCGCGCAGCGACTACTTCCGCGCGCGCGCGTCCCGCGACGTGCTGCGGGTGACCGGCGTGGGCTGGGCGGCGCTGCGGCTGCTGCTGGCCTACGCGTACAGCGGGCGCATGGCGGGCGTGCGGCCCGACAACGTGGCGGAGGTGGTGGCGGGCGCGCGCCGCCTGCAGCTGCCCTGCGCCGCGCAGCGCGCCACCGAGGCCGTGGCGCCGCAGCTGAGCCTCGCCAACTGCCTGGAGGTGCTGAGCGCGGCCAAGCGGCAGCGGCTGACGGAGCTGCGCGACGCCGCCTACCGCTTCATGAGCGACCACTACCTGGAGGTGCTGCGCGAGCCCGCCGTGTTCGGGCGCCTGTCGGGCGCCGAGCGAGACCTGCTGCTGCGCCGCCGCCTGGGCGCCGGCCGGGCCCGCCTGCTGGCCGCCGCGCTGGGGCCGGCCGGGGAGCGCGCGGGCAGCCGGCCGCAGAGCCCGTCGGGGGACGCGGAGGGCCGCGGGGACGCCGCCGTCTACTGCTGGCACGAGGTGGCCCGCGAGTGGCGGGAGCTGACGCGGCTGCCCGAGGGCGCGCCGGCGCGGGGCTGCGGCCTGTGCGTGCTCTACAACTACCTCTTCGTGGCCGGTGGCGTGGCGCCCGCGGGCCCCGACGGCCGCGCGCGGCCCTCGGACCAGGTCTTCTGCTACAACCCAGCCACCGACCGCTGGAGCGCCGTGCGGCCGCTGCGCCAGGCGCGCTCGCAGCTGCAGCTGCTGGCCCTGGACGGCCACCTGTACGCCGTGGGCGGCGAGTGCCTGCTGAGCGTGGAGCGCTACGACCCGCGCGCCGACCGCTGGGCCGCCGTGGCCCCGCTGCCCCGCGGCGCCTTCGCCGTGGCGCACGAGGCCGCCATCTGCAACGGCGAGATCTACGTGTCCGGGGGCTCGCTCTTCTACCGCCTGCTCAAGTACGACCCGCGGCGCGACGAGTGGCAGGAGTGCCCGGGCAGCAGCGGCCGCGAGCGCTCGGCCGACATGGTCGCGCTGGGCGGCTGCATCTACCGCTTCGACCTGCGCGGGGCCCGCGGGGAGGCGCAGGCGGCGGGGCCGCCGCAGGCCGGCGGGGCGCGCGTGCTGCGCTACCACTGCCTGGCCAAGCGGTGGAGCTGCCGCACCGCGCACCTGCGGCTCCCCGGCGCGCCGTCGGGGTGGGGCCCGCAACCCTTCCGCTGCGCGGCGCTGGGCGGCAGCATCTACTGCGTGAGCCGCGCGGGCACCTGGCGCTTCGTGCCCCCGCGGGACGTCGAGCCCGGCGAGGACGTGGGCGCGGAGGACAGCGTGGAGGCCGAGGCGCTGAGCGGCCCCCTGGACGTGCGGGGCGCGCTCTTCCCCTTCGTGCTCAACCTGCCAGAGAAGCTGGACAGAGGCGAGGAGGGCGCTGCTTAGGATGGGCCGGGTCCCCTGGGCGTCTCCTCCCTCCCCCCCCTGGGCAGCCCTGGGCAGGGAAGGCCTCCTGGGCCCAGGTTCCCGCCAGGAATGGAGGGGGTGGGGGAGAGTCCCGGGTAGGGCGCGGCCACCGGGTCATTTAAGGCTTTGGAGTTGAGAGCTGGCAGCTCGGCCTCCAGGACTCTGCGCTGCTGCTCTAAGGCCCGCCTCCCCGTTGCGCATCGCCTTTCCCTTCGCTTTGCTTAGCTCTGCCCTTGGCGCCAGGTGTAGGCTGTGCGCAGACAGGCAACCTCCCAGAGAGACAGCGTTGGGGGGGGGGGGAGGGTGATCAAAAGGGGATGCCTCAGGGCGGGCCAACCGGCACCCATGGGGCACCCAGGGGTCCCAGGTGTACAGGACACAGACTGGGGTCCCAAGGGCACCTTGGCTTACTGGTGAGCAGCGTGGGGAGTTGAAAGGTCAGGTTGGCCCAGGTGAACTCTATCCGCGCAGCCGCAGAGGAGCCACACCTGTTTGGGCTGGAGGGTGAAGGAGGCAGCTGCTAAGTAAAGCTCTTACGCCCTTTCTCACCCACCAAGTCCGAGAGGTTCCTGCCACCGCTGCTCCTGTTTCGGTGGGCTCCCCTAGGCAAGGGCCCTTGGTGAGCGCGCTCTCTCTCGCTTTCTCTCTCGCTCTAAAATATTTTCATAGGTTTCAGAGGAAGGGAGAGGGAGAGCGAGACAGAAGCATCAGTGATGGGAGAGAATCATTGATGAGCTGCCTCCTGCACCCCCACCCCCCTCCCCCCACTGGGGATGGAGCCCACAATCCAGGCCCGTGCCCTGACCTGGGAATCGAACTCTGCCCTCCTGGTTCATAGGTGGTCGCTCAGCCCCTGAGCCACCGGCCGGGATGCTCGGTGCGGATGATGTGATCCTGGGGAGGGGGTGGATTCTTAGAAACGTCATCCTCAGAACACGTGGCAGAGCGACAACCAGCCTGTGGGCCATCACATGCACGTGCACGGCGGCAGGTCTGCAGGTGGACGCCCGTTTTTCCTAATGGTTCAGGCGACACTCGCTGCTTCGCAGAGCACGGGGACTGGGAGCCGGTCGGCTCTCCCTCCCTGGTCACGTGACGCCTGACATCTCAGAGGCGGACAGACAGGGCTCCCTGTCGGTGGCAGTGGGAGGATGAAATACTTGCTCCGGTGACCGCATGCCCAGCTCAGCATTTACTTCCCTGTTGGCCCAGTGGAGGGAGTCACGTGGCGGACTGGGTGTCCGTCCGTGGGCAGTGGGAAGGGCTGGGCTTCGTAAGGTCTGTGGTTACGAGAGTTCTCGGTTGATACGTTTGGGCATGATCAGCTTGATCGAAGCGGAAGCTTGTGCCGGAGGGAGGGGGTGGCTGACAATTCAGTCAGACCTGAGGTGGCGATGCTGGCGAGTCGGGTCCTCGTCTTAGGAAGGAGGGACACAGGCGTCGTGCGGCCTGGCTGCGCTGGCCTTCATCGCGGCGGCGGGAACCCCACGGCGGCGCTCCCAGCGCGAGGACACACATCGTGTTTGTCTACGTACCCCCTTTCCTAGCGCAGCACCCGTCTCTGGAATCTCACGATGGTGCGAGCGTCTTTCTATGACGGGGACCAGGCTAATGTTTGCATTCCTGAGTAGCGAGCCCACACGGCTACCCCGTGATGCTCCTCGGGAAGGAGTTCCTAGGAATTTACCGTTGCGGGCCACGGGGACCAGTTTGTTTTGCTTTTGGGGCAGTTCCGGGGGGTGAAGCCGCAGGTTTGCGCCAGCGAGACCGGAAAGTGCCGGCCTGGCGTGTTGATTGGAGATGCTGGGTGGGGAGAGGGGGGGTGGGGAGACAGGTGCTGGGCGCGGAGCACCGATGGCCCAGGAAGGACGTGTCCCGTGCAACGTGATGTTCTTAGCCCAGACCCAACCCAACTCTGAACATCGGTTGGTGTAACACGATTGCCCATCCTGGATCAGTCGTCCAACGGGGCTAATGCGTTCATGACACCCCCCCGCCGGGGCGACTGGGGACCGGGGCGTGATCGGTCCACGTGTGGACAAGCAGTGACTTTGTGTTGTCAGCCAAGGTTCACGTGGAGCCCAAGGGACCGGCCGGAAGCGTCTTCGTTTTCCTTCTGTTTTTGCCCCTGGACTTGGGACCGGCCCCAGCCCTGCGCTTGGAACGTGGCGATTTCACTGGCGCTTCTGGCCCGTGAGGAGAGCGGACGCCGTGGAAACCCTTTGCGGCTGAGTAAACACCTGTGCTACCTGCACTCGCTTTGCTACAAACGCTGGAGAACGCCAATCGCCTGCTCCGTTTCTGTTCGTCCCGCGGTCACTCAGGAAAGCCGGGGGCAGCGGGCTAACCTGCTGGCCCTGGTCACTGACCTGGGAGAGGGGTGGAGGGAGGTCCTGTGGCTTCCGCCTGGTGGGGTGGATTTCGGGACCTGACCTGTGGTAACCCCTGAGTGGCTGAATGTAAACGAAAGTGTTACTTTGTGTCCTGTCTTGTTTCAAACCCTTCCCGGCTTACAGAGTGCTTTATTTGGGGTTAAAAAGCTAAAAAGCGGGTGTTCTTGTTCTCCCTCCGCGTTGCTGTTCTTCAGAGGAGCTGGGGAGAGCGAGGGGGTGCAGGTGCGTGGCTGCATCTTGACTTGGTGTGGGTGGCGCGTCCGCTCCTCACCCAACCAGGGCCGCGCCCGGGCTGCACCGCACCAGCCCCAGCGCCCAGCTGGCCCCCAGGCGCCTCCCACGGGCTTCGGGACTCGCCGTGAAGGGACCGGACACAGAAGGCTCGGCGCGCTCACGTGGGCTGAAGTCTCCCACGAGGCCCAGGCTCCACACGGCCTGCCGTGTCGCCGCTCATTGGACGAGCTCACGGTTAGGGCGAGTGTCTCGATCATCGCTTCCTCGTTTCACCCGGGCCCATGCGGTGACACCTGTGTGTCCGTTTCTGGGAGATGGAATAAATGGTTGGAAAATGCCAGGGCCCCTGAGGTGTGTGCGGGGGGCGCAGCCCTGGGCGAGGTGTCTCCTGGAGACCTGGCACCTGGGCAGCCCGCCTGCAGGGGCTGGCGCCCGGTGGGTGAGGGAGGACTTTGCTGACCCCTGAAGGTCCTTCCAGCGGCAACTGCTAAGTCAGGGGCCTCTGAATGCCGAAGAGGTGTGAGCCAGGCCCCTGCCCGCTCCCTCCTGCCCCGTCCCCTTGGCCTGTGGGTGGTGCCCATCCCAGCGCACCCGTGTGCCCCCACGCAGCCTCCTACCAGGGAAAGGCGTGCGTCACCATCTGCAGACCCAAACATTTCCTTCCACAGCTGGCACGCGGTATCCGCAGGGATCCCATGCTCCTTTCGTGTTGTGAGGGTTCTTTATCTTTTTCTCTGAAAATCTTTACTCCTGGGCGAAGTTGCTAAGAGAACATGCTTTTTAAAATATGAGTTTGAGTTGATTTTTAGAGAAAGGGGGAGAGAGAGAGAGAAACATCAGTGATGAGAGGAACCTTGATCGGCTGCCTCCTGCACGCCCCACGCGGATCGAGCCTGCAGCCCGGGCCTGTGCCCTGACCGGGAATCGCACCCTGACCGGGAATCGCACCCTGACCTGGCTCCCGGGCTGGCGGGGAGGACAGGCTTGTTTTCACGAAGAAGAGCTCACTGTGTGCGGGTCCTCAGAGCCACGGGCGAGGCAGGTTGGGGACCACCCTTTGAGCCCCGTGTGCCCCTGGGGCGCTGAGGTCGGGGGGAGGGGCTGCTGCCGGGCTCAGGCGGGAGCAGCTCTCTCCACAGGCCCCGCAGGTGCCCCTGCCCCGCACAACCTGCCCCACGCCTGGCGGCTCCGAGTCCCTCCAGGTGTGAGCGGCCCCAGAGTCCTGTGCGTCCCCACATGGGGACCTTGTTCCACCGGGACCCGGGAGGGGGCGAGACTCCCCTCCCCCACCGAGGGCCCCAAACCTTCTCAGTGGTGACCCTGGTGCACCCACTCCACAGAGCGCCCGAGTGCCTGCTGGGTGCCAGGTTCTCTCCTAGGGGCTGGGGGGCGCTGAACCCCGTCCTCGGGCAGCTCCTGCCAGTTGGAGAGGAAACCCCACCGTCACCACCAACGGTGACTGCTCTCCTTCCCGATGGGGCCCAGGGCCCATCCCCCCCTTAGGTCGGGGCCCCCATCTCCCCCTGAGGTCAGGGCTTACCATCCCCCCTGAGGTTGGGGCTCACTGTCCACCGCTGAGGTCGGGGCTCCCCGTTCCCCCCTGAGGTTGGGGTCCCCCATTCCCCTTGACGGGGCCCCCCACTTCCCCTGAGGTCAGGGTTCACTGTCCATCCCTGAGGTTGGGGCTCCCCATCCACCCCTGAAGTCGGGGTCCCCTGTCGGTCCCTGAGGTTGAGGCCCCTGGTCCACCCCTGAGGTCAGGGCTCCCCGTCCACTCGTGGCAGGAGATCTTCACACGCAGAGGCGCACGAGGCGATGCCCCGCGTCAGCCAGAATCGGAAGGTCGGTTCCTTGTGGGGTCAGGTGACCACAGGCCTGCAGGACCAGACAGCCAGTGCCTCGGTTTCCCCACCTGCAGATGGTGGAGGCCCCGCTGTGATTCGGGCTGTCACGGGCAGGGCCGCTCACTGGCCGTAAATGAAGGCCATCCTTGTGAAATCTCTGGGTCTCCCCCGTGACTCACAGGCTGCGAGACTGAGGGGGTGACCCTTGAAAAGCAGTTCACGAGGGGTCCTCTGCTGTCGGGGGGACCGGAGGCCGGGGAGCGTGCCTGTCTGTTCCTGTCGATGCGGCCAGGGCTGGGGGCTGGCTGCTGTGGTCACTCAGTCACTCAACAACCACCTCTGTCTTCTCAGCACCAGGCCCTCTGTTCACACGGAGGCTCGTGCCGCCACCTGGGTGCCCGTGGGCAGGACGACGGGCAGGGACCATCCTCCTTCCTCCAAGCCAGGCGGGCCTGTCCTCCCCCATGACGACTCCATCTCGCTCCCTGCTCTGGGCGTTGGAGGCCCTTCCCTCGCCCGCACCCCCTCGCCCAGGGCCAGCTGTGCCCCCGGGCACCTCCCACCCCTCGGCTGGACACCAAGGCATCTCCCTGCCCGCCGGACCTTGCAGCTGCGGGCCAGCCCGGCCCGGGTCCCCTGCCGCCTCCCCGCCCATGAAGGCCTTTTCGGAGCTGCGCTGGGCCTGCTGGTGAGCTGCAACCCGGCCTGCTTCTCCCTGCACACGGGGCACAACTCCAGTGCACCCGGAAAATGCTGCCCAGCCCAGTGGGATGCCCCCACCCCCAGCAGGGACACAGCGGGACGCCCCCAAACCCGAGCAGGGACACAGCGGGACGCCCCCAAACCCGAGCAGGGACACAGCGGGACGCCCCCAACCCGAGCAGGGACACAGCGGGACGCCCCCAACCCGAGCAGGGACACAGCGGGACGCCCCCAACCCGAGCAGGGACACAGCGGGACGCCCCCAAACCTGAGCAGGGACACAGTGGGACGCCCCCAACCCGAGCAGGGATGGCATCCTGGGGCTCAGTGCAACCTGGGAAGCAGTTTCCCCACCCCCACCCCTTAGCTGAGGGTGAGCCTTGCAGGGCCCCACACCCCGTCTGAGGAGCTGGACACGGATTTCCCCAGGAACAATGAGGTCAGGGGTCAGGTTCCTCTTCCAGTGACTGGCTGCCCAGCAGCTGCTGCATTTACAAGGGTTTGCTCTGAAAAACGGGGCCCTGTGTTGATGTGGTCCTGGGGTTCCCCTCAGCGATGGCGAGGCCACCTCTGTGCTCTGAGCGCAGGTGTGAGGAACGTGAGGGCCTGAGGGGACAGGGACAGGGATGTGGGAGCAAATGCGGGCTCACGGGGGTGGGGGAGGGGAGGGGCCTGCAGGACATGGGAGCAGTGGGAAGGCTCACGGGGGGTGTGGGGGGATGGGGGGTTGGGGAGGGGAGAAGGCCTGTGGGGACTGGGGAGCAGTAGGTGGGCTCACAGGGGTGCGGGGGTGGGGGAGGGGAGGGACCTGCAGGGAAGGGGGAGCAGTGGGTGGGCTTAGGGTCCAGTGCATCCTGGTTCTGAGGGCAGCCGGGCAGGGAAGCTGCTCCCACCAGGGCCCAGGACACGCGTGAACACCCGGAGGCCGAGGCTGGGCACTCGCTGGCTGGCGGCGTGCCCGGCGGGGGGTGGTGGTGGTGGCCTGTGTTTCCTCCGGCTGTTTGTCCCCTGTTCCTGCTTCCTGTCCCGGGAAGGACGCCCAGCCGTGATCCCCGCCTCCCCGGAGCCTTCTGTGCACAGATGTCGCATCTTGCTGGTCACACGGGGCCAGAGGGACAGTGCCTGCTGTCTTCCTGCCTGCGCGGCGGGGCAGTGGGAGCGCCGGGCGGACAAAGGCCCTTTCTCCCGCTGACCGCTGACCTCCCGCTGGCCGCAGGTCCGTTTCCTGTGGTTCCCAGCCCGGCTGGCGGGGTCCAGGAGGGAGCGGGAAGCCGCAGGCGCCCTCTGCTGCCGAGCGAGGACACGGCAGCGGACAGAGGCGCGTGCCACTGCCTCACCGTGTGGGGGAGCAGCTAAAGGTCCCCTCACTGCTCACTGTGTTCTCAGCAGAAAGCCTAGGCCCGAGTAACTTCTGAGTGGAGACGCTTGGCCTGAAGAATGGATGCAGGCCCTGCCCAGCGACACACCTTCCTCGCTGCTGTCTGACCAGACACCTGGGTATCACTCCCAGCCGGGGGACACACGTAATTAACCACACAATGCATGTGCGTGCACACACACACACACACACACGCACACACACCTGCTTTTTGAACATTTAAAAATAATATTAAAGTGTTTTTTCAGTTAGAGTTGCGGTACAGCACAATGTCAGGCGCACAGCCCAGTGATTGGACGTTGATGTAACTCACAAAGGGATCATCCGGCAAGTCTCGTTCCATCTAACCCCAGGCCTCGTTAGCATAATGTCACTGACTGTTTCCCATGCTGTACTTGGCATCCCAGACTGTTCTGTGCCTGCTAATTTGTACTTAAAATAATTCTTATTATTGGAAGTGCTACCTATGTCTCCCTGTTCCCCCACTGGCCTCTCCCAGCCCAGGCCCCGCCCCCTGTGGTCCGTGTGCATTGGTTCTGCTCATATGCGTACAAGTTCTTTGGTGGATCTCTTACCCCCTCACCCATCCTCCCCTGCCTTCCCTCTGAGGTTTGACGGTCTGTTGGATGCTTCTTTGGCTCTGGATCTATTTTTGATGTCAGAGTTGTTACAAATCACTAAACGGCCATCACTCAACGTGGAGTTTTCCAGACGGTGTCTGTGGGAAGATAAAATTACTGTGACTGTGATGAGCCAGAGCCAAGTGCGGATTCATATAATTTTTCCCCCAAAATGGGAACGATTATCGGCAGCACAATCATTAAACGTTTCCCCTCTCCCATGACATTGCTTTTGCTTTTCTTGCTGCAACCCACAGATTTCCCCCTGGGGCGGGGGAGGAAGATGGGTCGGCGGGCCAGGGCGCCATCTAGTGGGCATAAGCTGGATGCTCCCTTTGGGGACCGGCTTTCTGAAGCCTGTGGTCCAGCGTCCCACCATCTCGTCTCCCAGCGAGTCCAGGAGTCCACCTGGTCTCCGTACCTGTGCCGGCCCCGGTGGCCATGCTAACGCCACGAGGTGCGCTGTCGTCTGAGGGGACGGAGGGGGTCTGTGTACTTCCGTGGCGTCACTTTGCAGATGGAGGGCCCGATGGGACGGATCCCGCCCCGGCGAAGGCCCACGGGGGCGGGGCAGGTCCTAGGGTTTGTTAATCTCGCCCAGGACATTTTCCCATGGGCTTTGAGGGGCGCCACTGAGCCACACGGAGCACCAGCAACTGTTCTTGTCAGCACCCTTTGTGGCCTCCTCGGGGATCCTAAGCCCTTAAGCACTCCAGAATGGAGTCCTGTCGGCACGGCGGCCTGTGTCCTGACCCGCGGCGGGCCTGTTCCCCGTCAGCAGACTGACCTGCCTGCCATTCATGCCCTCCCTGGGCACGGCCACCCGGGAGGGAAATCGCCGCGCAGCGGGGCGTACGCGAGGATCCTCTAATCCAGCCTCACTTTACAGCCCGGGAGGCCAGGGCCAGGGCCAGGGCCATGGCAGGGACGGTGCCGGGTCACGCAGCTTCCGCCCCAGATTAACAAGCGGGAGCCAGGCCTGGCGCGTGCTGGAGGACATCGTGGAGATAAACTGCCCGCTAACTGAGGGCCGGATCTGTCAGCACGAAGCTGTAAATAGCGCCCCAGGGCAAAGCCGTCCGGGCACATTTGATACGAAGGGCCTTTGCTGAGCTTGGCGGTGGCGAGGCACTAAGCGAAGGCACGGGCTGAACCGAGCGCCATGCCGAGCGCGTCACGGTGGTCCACGGGGTGTGGGCAGAGCAGGGCGCGGCCCCGTGGGCAGGGCTCAGGTTCCACACACACGGTGCACACTGGGGGGCATATTGCACCCCATGTCGTCCAGGGGGAGGAACCGCGCGGCCTCTCCGACTCCGCAGGACTTGTGCCGGGCTTCCTCCTCCCACGCGGCTCCGCGGGCTTCCTCTCTGCTAGGAACCTCTGCGCCTCTCACGGTCCCGATGAGCCTGCGAGTCCAGAGGACACGTCTCCCCTCTGTGTGTCCCCGTGGCTCCGGGCATGCAGCTCCCAACACCCGCCCTCGCTGAGGTCGTGCCCACAGGCACACGTGAGCCTGCCAGGCTCCCGGACGTGTTTGGATCACAGATCATGGAAAAACTCCGGGCTCCGTTCCAGACACGCTGGGTAACCTGGTTACCTGGGTGTTTGGGGTGATAACAGTGTTCCCACCACCCGGGTTCTCGCTGGCGTGCAAGGAGGCGTGCGGCTCAGGATTTTGCTGTATTCGTGCAGAGAGATGTCTGCTGGGGGGGTGGATGTGGGCCTCGGGGGTAGTTTTAATCCTCACCTGAGGATATTTTTTCCATTTATTTTTATTTTTATTTTTATTTTTAGAGAGAGTGGAAGGGAGGGAGGTGGGAGGAGAAAGAGAAACATCGATGTGAGAGACACATCGACTGGCTGCCTCCCGCACATGACCCGTCCGGGGCCAGGGGTTGAGTTTGCACCCAAGGTCAGTGCCCTTGACTGGGAATCAAACCTCCAATCCTTTGGTCCATGGGCTGACGCTCTAACCACTGAGCTAGATCGGTCCGGGTCCGAGGATAGCATTGATGTGAGAGAGAAACACCAATTGGTTGCCTCCCATACACACCCTCACCGGGAATTGAACCTGCAACCCAGGTACGTGCCCTGATTGGGAATCGAACCTGCCACCTTTCTGGTGCATGGACGATGCTCCAAGCAGCTGAGCCACCCGCCAGGGCTTGTGTGCAGGTTGTCCTGGGACTTCCTGGCCAGCAGACACCAGGGCTCACAGTCTGGCTGGTGGGATGGATGGGCCCATCGCTCACTGAAGGGGTGGTTTCTGGTGGGGGTAAAGGCGCACACAGTAGGTATATCTTTATTTTAAGGCATAAACAGCTGTGAGGGGTGGAGGTGACTGAGCAGATTGAGGTTCTGAGACATTGACTTGGAGATCCCAGGCAGCAGAGGGGACAGAGGCCTAGCCCTGGCCAGAGGTCACCCAGCTCGGGCCGTGGGGATGGAGAGGAGGCAGCAGGGGGTGTGTCTGGGAAGAAGAAGGGCAGAGTCCCTGGGGCCCAAGACTCAGCTCGCTCGTGCTGCTCATGGGGTGGGGACGCTGGGCAGAGACCAGATGGGGAGCAGTGGGAGAGCCTGACCAGCTGAGTTTAAAGTACTTTTTAAAATTGTGTTTGTGTTGATTTCAGGGAGGGAGGGAGAGGGGGAGAGAGAGAGAGAGAGAGAGAGACATCCATGATGAGGGAGAATCATTGACCGGCTGCCTCCTGCACGCCCCACACTGGGGACTGAACCCACAACCTGGGCATGTGCCCTGACTGGGAATTGAACTGTGACCTCCTGGTTCATAGGTCAATGCTCAGCCACTGAGCTAGCTGAGTGTAAGGTCAGCAGAGGGGGTGCGGCAGCGTGACACAGAAGCCCAGCTTAGCTGTGAGTCTGCCCGGCGCTGGGCCTACCCAGGGTGTGATGTCATTGGGGGAGAAGGGGACAGAGTCAGGGTGTAGATGAGAAGAGCGCCTGGCGGGAGCTTCAGCAGTAAGCAGGGTCCTTGGGGCAGCTTTGGAGGGTGACGTGAAGGGCCTGGCAGGTGGGGTGTTGTTCTCAGGTTGGGGGGCTCAGGCTGCCTGTCACTGCGTCTAATAACGAAGGCAAGATTGAATCGTATAGACGTTTACTGAGCCAAACAAGAAGGCATGGCGCTGACAAGCATTCGAATCCTGTCTCGCAGCAGGGGCAGGGGATGGGACTATAAAGGGGAAGGGGAGGCAGCCCCAGGGTCTGCAGATGTCAGCTACTGTCCTCAGGTATCAGGCATCACGCAATGCGATGATGGTGAGGAGATGATGTGGATGAGATGATGTGGATGAGATGATGTGGATGAGATGATGGTGAGGAGATGATGTGGATGAGATGATGGTGAGGAGATGATGTGGATGAGATGATGGTGAGGAGATGATGGTGAGGAGATGATGTGGATGAGATGATGTGGATGAGATGATGGTGAGGAGATGATGTGGATGAGATGATGTGGATGAGATGATGGTAGGAGATGATGGTGAGGAGATGATGGTGAGGAGATGATGTGGATGAGATGATGGTGAGGAGATGATGTGGATGAGATGATGGATGAGATGATGTGGATGAGATGATGTGGATGAGATGATGTGGATGAGATGATGTGGATGAGATGATGTGGATGAGATGACGGTGAGGAGATGATGTGGATGAGATGATGTGGATGAGATGACGGTGAGGAGATGATGTGGATGAGATGATGGTGAGGAGATGATGTGGATGAGATGATGGTGAGGAGATGATGGTGAGGAGATGATGTGGATGAGATGATGTGGATGAGATGATGGTGAGGAGATGATGTGGATGAGATGATGTGGATGAGATGATGGTAGGAGATGATGGTGAGGAGATGATGGTGAGGAGATGATGTGGATGAGATGATGGTGAGGAGATGATGTGGATGAGATGATGGATGAGATGATGTGGATGAGATGATGTGGATGAGATGATGTGGATGAGATGATGTGGATGAGATGATGTGAATGAGATGATGGTGAGGAGATGATGTGGATGAGATGATGTGGATGAGATGATGTGGATGAGATGATGGTGAGGAGATGATGGTGAGGAGATGATGTGAATGAGATGATGTGGATGAGATGATGTGGATGAGATGATGGTGAGGAGATGATGTGGATGAGATGATGTGGATGAGATGATGGTGAGGAGATGATGTGGATGAGATGATGGTGAGAAGATGATGTGGATGAGATGATGTGGATGAGATGATGTGGATGAGATGATGTGGATGAGATGATGGTGAGGAGATGATGTGGATGAGATGATGTGGATGAGATGATGGTGAGGAGATGATGTGGATGAGATGATGTGGATGAGATGATGGTGAGGAGCTGATGTGGATGAGATGATGGTGAGGAGATGATGTGGATGAGATGATGGTGAGGAGCTGATGTGGATGAGATGATGGTGAGGAGATGATGTGGATGAGATGATGGTGAGGAGCTGATGTGGATGAGATGATGGTGAGGAGATGATGTGGATGAGATAATGTGGATGAGATGATGTGGATGAGATGATGTGGATGAGATGATGTGGATGAGATGATGTTTTGACTCCTGGTGGGTCAGTCTGACCCTGCTTATGGCTTCTGCTTGCTGGATTCACAGCTGAGTCACCTCCTCAAATGCTTTCTACAAGCCTGGCAAAGGAAACTTAAGAAAAACTTAACCCCCCATTCACATGTAAGAAACTTAACCCCCTGTTCACATAAGTACATGTGTTCTAAGATCTAAAATAATACGATTACTTTTCAGATTAATTCAGGTGCTCCCTATTAGGGTGATGGGCCAAGGGGTGGATGGGAGTGAATGTGCAGAAAACCCGTCGGCCAGGAGGGAGCGATGGGCTCACCACCTGGCCCTGTGGGCACTGGACCCCACATGTCTGGCCGTGTCCGTCCCCTGTGACCTGCGCTCCTACTGCCCCGGGACATGGGGGCTGGGCTCCCCCGCATCTCCAGGCGCACCACCTGGCTGGGGCATCCCCTTCGTTTCTGAAAGGGCATTTTTGTGGCCATCGGGTGGTCTTGGGATACTGTTCTGGTTTGCATCGTTTCTGACGGAAAAGTCCATGTCGTTTGTGCACAGTGTGACTTTCTTCTCTATCCTCCGAATCACTAGCCGTTGGCAGTTCCATCAGGACGCGACTCGGTGCGGTTTCAGTTCTGCGTGCTCGGCTGGGCGGTGCTGAGCCCCGAGTGCCTGCGGGTTTACAGGTTCCAGCAGCGGCAGCTCTGTCCTGACTCAGTGCCCAGGCCGTGCCGAGCCGCCCAGGACCCCGGGGGCTGCCTCCCACATCCCAGGTGCAGGCAGTGCCCGAGTCTAGATGAGGGTGAGGAGCGGCGGCCCTGGTCCCTGCGGAAGATGTCCCTCCTGGGAGGGAGGCTGTGTGCTTAGGAGGAGCTGGGACCCGGCGCGCGGACGGAGGCTGATGGGCAGGAGGCGGGCGTGGCGACTGTCCCAGGGTGAGTGACCTCCCGGGAGAGGCAGGACCGGTTTCCCAAGCGAAGGGATGTGGATGACAGAAGTCACCCGTCAGCAGCGGCGTGTGCTTGCTGCCCACTCAGCATCTGGAATGCAAGGCTGGGCCCTCGGGCGTGAGGGGGAATGGCTCACACGGTAAATGCGTGTAGTCCGGGCCCTTGTGCAGGGGACTCTCAGAGGGCCAGCCAACGCCTCTGACCGTTGACTTGGTGACGTTTAAGCGATTCCTTTGTCGACCTGTCTTGCCGGGCTCTGGCCGTGTTTCGGATCCTCGCTACCGGGGCACGTGGAGGGCTCCAGAGCTCCCAGGACTTTCCATACGTTATTTCTCCTGGTTTCTGCCACACACGTGCAAGATGGTGGTTATTACAGAGGCTTCACAGGTGGGAACGCAGAGCCCAGCGGGGGACCAGCTGCCCAGCTCTGGGCCACACAAGCCCGGTGCCAGCCATGCCGTGCCAGTGCTGTGTTATTTATATTTGCACATGGGCTGGGCAGGACGGACACCCCGCCACTGGGGGGTTGGGGGGGAGAGGGGGTGCGCAGTGTCCATCTGTGGCAATAACTATAAATAAGACGGAGCTGACACGGGGCGTGGCTCCCCTCCAGGCAGGCCGTGCTAAGTCCACCAGGAGGAAACCTGGCGGCTGTTGAAATGAAAACAGACAGATGAAAATTACCAGTAGCCACGGAGGCCGCCCCTCCCAACCCTTGGAGTCCCGGCCTGCCCCGGTCACCATGGTAACCGCGTGAGCCTCTGTCTCAGAGGCCTGTGGCGGAGACTCCTGGGCCTGTCCCTCTGTGTGCCTGGGGAGCTGTCCCTCGACAGGCTGAGCAAGGAGTGGGATGCCCGTGCCGTCCCTCTGGGCCGCCAGCAGCGTCGCCCGTTTCCAGGGAAAGAGGAGCCCCTGGTGAGGGCCCCTTTTCCATGGGATTTCCCTCCAGAACAGGCCGTCTCCTTCCAGGACCGGCTGTGATTTACGGTCCCTGTCAGTTTGGGCGAGAAGCCATGTGTCTATATATGGCAGGTCCTTGGCCATAAATGGGGCGGGACGGGCTCTGCCCAGAGCACTGGGCACTGCATCCTAAGCTGGGCATTGCGTCCTGAGCCGGGCACTGCCGTCCTGAGCTGGGCACTGCCGTCCTGAGCCGGGCACTGCCGTCCTGAGCCGGGCTCTGCCGTCCTGAGCCGGGCTCTGCCTTCCTGAGCCGGGCACTGCCGTCCTGAGCCGGGCTCTGCCGTCCTGAGCCGGCCAGCACTGCTTCCCCTTTGCACCGTCCTTCCCTCTCGGTGAGTTTCCTTCTTCTTTCCTCTCCTGGTCTCTCCTTTCTGGGGGGACGGGGCCTCGTGCACAGGCTGGGTCCCCCCAGCTTCCCCGGGGCCCGGTTCAGGGTGGAGACCAGTTAACCTGCCCAGACCTGAGGTCCAAGTTTCTTGGTCAGATTTTAACACCGTCCGTATTTCCCGTCCGGTTGTGTCTGCTGTTAGTGTCCCTGAGTCCCTCCCCTGCACCCCACGGGGACCCCGATCTGGAGCCCCTCCCCTCAGGTCCCCAGTCCATGCACTGAGGTTGGAAACTGTGGTCTCGGAAGGAAAGGGCCTGTGACCAGGGTGCAGGCGGGAAAAGGGGCGAGTGACATCGGATGTTTCCCTAAGGGAACACGGAGCTGGGTGTCTGCCCCCCAGACGGCAGCCAGGGGACGCAGACAGGACAGGCGCCACCGCGGGTGTGTCCATGCCCCCGGAGCAACGGCTGGCTGCGGGGTCACCCGCAGAGGTCAGCTCGGTGCTCCAGAGCCGGGCTCCTGGTCACGCTCCGGAACCAGAGAGGTGGGGTCCCTGCACCCGAGGGCTGGGGGCAGCGAGGGTGGGGAGTGGGGTGTGGAGAGTGGGGTGTGAAGACAGGGGTGCGGGGAGTGGGGTGTGGGGAGCGGCGAGGCCTCTGCCCCTCCCTCCTGGCCTCGCGGTCCTCTCTGACAGAGGTCAGTCATCGAGGAACAGGGGTGGCGCAGAGGTATCTTTAGGGAACGGGTCTGGGCTCCATTTGCCAGGATCTCCCTGAAGCGGATGCTGGGGCGGCTGGCGCCCCGTGGGGCGTTGGGAGCGGTGGTCATAGTGCCCATCTGCTTCGCGTCCTGTCAGTGTGTGAGCCATCTGGGTCTGAGCGCCCGGGAGCGGGTGAGAACCCCCTGGGCAGGGCATCCTGGCTCCCAGGGTGACAGGGCGGAGGGTGAGCTGCCGGAGTGCACAGCGCCTCCCTGGCGGCTCGGCTGAAGCTTTGAGAATCAGTTTGCTCTGGCCGGAGCTCGGGAAGAGCGTCATCCAGTGCAACCCAAAGGCTGCGGGTTCGATTTCCCACTGTCAGGGCACATAGCTAGGGTGCGGTTTCATCCCTGGTCAGGGTGCATATGGGGGCACCTGACTGCTGCCCCTCCCTCCCTCCCTCCCTCCCTCCTTTCCTTTCTCCCTCCCTCTTTTCCTCCCTCCCTCCCTGGTGTCCTCCCTCCCTCCCTCTCTCAAAAAAATCAATGAAAACACATCCTGGGTGAGGTTTTAAACAAACGTCACTTTGTGCTCCATTCTCTGTCCTCCTGGTGGACGTAGTTTGGGGAAGCTTTGGGGCAGCAGCTCCCATGAGTGACTCAAGGAGCCGGTGCTGGGGCCCAGGCCATGTTCCCTGGGGACTTGGTTACCTGGGGGGTCTGGTTCCCCGGGGGCCAGGTTACCTGGAGGCCTGGTTCCTCAGGGGCCTGGTTACCTGGGAGCCTGGTTACCTGGGGGCCTGGTTACCTGGGGACCTGGTTACCTGGGGGCCTGGTTACCCGGAGGCCTGGTTCCCCAGGGGCCTGGTTACTTGGGGGCCTGGTTACCTGGGGGCCTGATTTCCTAGGGGCCCGGTTTCCTAGTTCCCTGGGGGCCTGGTTACCTGGTTACCTGGGGGCCTGGTTACCTGGTTACCTGGGGGCCTGGTTACCTGGTTACCTGGGGGCCTGGTTACCTGGGGGCCTGGTTCCCTGGTTACCCGGGGGCCTGGTTACCTGGTTACCCGGGGGCCTGGTTACCTGGGGGCCTGGTTACCTGGTTACCCGGGGGCCTGGTTCCCTGGTTACCTGGGGGCGGCCTCCTGCAGGTGCTGCGAACCCCTCCGTTGTGCGAGAACAGCTGTGAGTTGGGGTTTGTGGACTTGGGCATCTTCCGTGGCCCAGGCGGGCGTGTCTTGGGTAACGGACGTCAGTGACTGCCGCTGCCATGTTTCCAGAGATTAAGTCCCTTCTCGGCCTTGGGAATGGGGCCGGGAGTTCCTCACAGGAGGGCATGAGGCCTCAGCGTGTCACAGACGCGCCTTTCCTGGACGCGAGGACGCGAGGATGTGAGGGCGCAAGGACAGGCTCATGCTTCGTGTTGCGGCCACAAACGCCAAATGTGCGCGGGGAATGCGGGGCGGGGAGGGAGGGACGGAGGGAGGCATTCCACCTCAGCGTCCTCGCAGGTCAGGGCGAGAGTGGAGCCCGGACAGGCTGCGGTCAGTCGTGTGGCAGCGTGTGACCTGGGCACAATCTGCTGAGAAGCCGCAGCCCGTGCTTCGGGTGGTCAGTGCTCGCGATGGCTGCGGCCTAACCGGGGTCACAGGCCCACACAGCCCTGGAGCTGAAGGGACAGGAGCCCCATTTCTCGGCAAAGCAGGCTGAGGCCGAGAGCTGACGCCGGGAGCCGGGGCCTCCCCAGGGCCGTGGGAGGGGAGCACCCCCCCGCCGGCACGTCTGTGGGAGGACATCTGGCCGAGTCAGAGGTCACTTTCCTTGGAAGACGGGGGTGTGTTCTGGCGGCTGCTGGGCCCCGCCATCCCCTTCTCTTTCTAATGTCACACATCGTCTGTACACAGCGAGTCTGGCCCAGTTCCCCGGGGTCCCTCCTAAGGGCCTGTGGCTCCAGGGCGGCGGCTCCGGCATCTGCTGAGCCCAGGGAGCCCGCTTCCTGGGGGCTGGTCTCCCGCCTGGGCCTCGGGGGTCCCGGGCAGTCCATGAGGCGAGGGGAGAGGGCCCAGCACACACGTATGGCCGAGGTGTCCTCGAGCTGCCGGTCCTGCTGTGTGGCTGCTTTGGGTGTGAGATTGGTGAAAGCGGTGAGGGCAGGGGCGTGGAGGACCACGGGTGCAGGATGGGGCGCGGGGCCAGGCGGGGGGCCAGGCGCGGAGCCGGGAGCCCCTGCATCTGGGCGAGGGCACTGAGCCCGCCCTCCTGGGCCCGTGGTCCGTGACCAGGCTGGCGGTGCCCGGCACACACGTGTGGCCGAGGTGTCCTCGAGCTGCCGGTCCTGCTGTGTGGCTGCTTTGGGCATGAGATTGGTGAAAGCGGTGAGGGCAGGGGCGTGGAGGACCACGGGTGCGGGGGGCCAGGCGCGGAGCCGGGAGCCCCCTGCATCTGGGCGAGGGCACTGAGCCCGCCCTCCTGGGCCCGTGGTCCGTGACCAGGCTGGCGGTGCCCGGTAATGCCCACATGCTGTGGAATGACAAGCAGGTAGAGCGGAGTCCGTGAGCCCTGGTCTGGGTGAGCCCTGGTCTGGGTGAGCCCTGGTCTGGGTGACCCCCGGCTCGATGGCTCCTAAGCGAGCGGAGATGGTGAATGAGCGCCGAGAGCGTCCTGGGCGTCTGTGGCGTCGGCCGGGCAGAGCGGGGAACCGGGCCTGGACCGTCACGGATGGTGAGCTGACGGGGCCCGGGCCCTGCGCAGGACACGGGGACCAGGAGGGAGGCTGCCGTGGCCCCGAGCATTGCACCCTCAGATGCAGCCCGGTCCCGCCCGTGCGGACCACCCACTCCTGGGGGCGCCGGCGGCCGCAGAGCAGACTTTTGGAGACGGCTTGTCCTCTCCTGTCATCCAGGCCAGGTGACAGGACCTTCCCTTTGCCAAGAAGCGCAGCCAGATTTGAGGCTTACGTCAACGCAGACCGAGTAAGCGCAGGGTGGGGGCGACCGCCAGGAGGGTTCCGCACTCTGCTGTGGGGGGAGGGGGGGGGTCCTTCCGGCCCGGCAGGTGCGAGTGGACGTCTCCGAGAGGAAACCGGCCCAAGCTGGCGGATTGTGTCCCTGACACGGGTCTGACCTCGGGTCCGAGAGCTACGCCGGCACGGCGCGGGCGGCCTCCGGGGCCAGCACACGGCCTGCCGGGTCCCCCACTCCTTCAGGGAGCCCAACTGCCTCTGGTTTGGGGGAAATTTCACCCAAACGAGCACGCTTCCCCACGCTCCCCGGCTCTCCCTGTGGCTGCGGCCTCCTGCCTGCCGTCCATCCACACGGGTCTACAGGGGCTTCCTTTCCAGCCGTGTGACTCCGGCGGGAGGCACGACGTCGTGTGTGTGGATGTGTATCCACAGGGATTCCTCCTCCCGCCTCAGCTCCTCCAGCTCCGTGTTTGCTCAGGGACGCCCTTCCTTCCTTCCCCCTTGCCTGTCGGCCCACCCACCCTCGGGGCTCGCCTCCGATGTCCCCCACGCGGGGGGCTCGCTGAATCCCCCCTTGTTACACTACACCCCCCCCCCCGCCCCTGCTCCCCGGAGCACTGTGCATCTCCCTGCTCCTGTATTCCAAGTATGTGTTCACTTCTCTACCCTGTGTTTTAACTATTTTTATCCTCATTACCCACGTGGCCTTGAACAAACCAGGCGTTTTATAAATATTGGTTGCGTTTACAAGGAAAGGAAACGCATAGGCCTGGCCAGTTTTCTCAGTGGCTGGAGCATCGGCCCTAGGCCCGAGGGGTCATGGGTTTGATTCCCCGTCAAGGGGATGTACCTCAGTTGCAGGCTCGACCCCTGGCCTTGGGGTGCAAGCGGGAGGCAGCCAAACAGGGTGTCTCTCTCACATCAATGTTTCTCTCTTTGCCCCCCTCCTTCCTCCCCTCCATTCTCTCTCTCTCTCTCAAAAAAAAAAAAAAAAAAAAACAATGAAAAACATATCCTTGGGTGAGGATTAAAAACAAAACAAACAAAAAAATGAAATACATAGTCCAGTGTTCTTTTTCTTTTCCTCCTCACCCGAGGATAGTTTTCCATTGATTTTTAGGGAGCGTGGAAGAGGGAGGGAGAGACAGAGAGAAACAATGATGTGAGAGAAACACATTGATGGGTTGTCTCTAACCAGGGCCCGGGCCGGGGAAGAACCTGCAACCAAGGTACGTGCCCTTGCCCGGAATTGAACCCGGGACCCTTTGGCCTGCAGGCTGATGCTCTATCCGCTGAGCCACACTGGCTAGGGCCCAATGTCCTAATTGTATAGAAGCAGACAAAAAGTGAAATCGGGTCCGGGACCCCTCATGCGGCATCTGGACGGCTGGTCGGGACTATTCACGCGCGTCCCATCGAGCCTTCACCGCCCGTGGGTTTGCTCCCTGGACTTGATTTCCCCCTTTGCCACAATGCTTGGTAGACAGCGTTCGGGAGACGCTGTTGCAGGACCACGTCCAGAAGGGACCTCACGCTGCTTGTTGCTCTTCGTTCGCAGGTGAAGCCCAAGATGTCCCTGGTCACCATGCCTTTTTACCAAAGGAGACACAAGCACTTCGACCAGTCCTATCGTAATATTCAGACCAGATACCTTATGAACGAATATGCAGCAAAAATGTAAGCTGGCATTCGCTGACTAGACCGGGGGTGGGAACCTTTTCTCTGCCAAGCGCTATTGGGGTATTGACACCACCACCCACGGGCCATACAAAACTCTCCACTTAACAGCCACCCGCTCTTTTTGGTCAAACACTGAATAAACTCACCCCTCATGCCTTGGCAGGGCCAGGCCAAAGGACTTTGCAGGCCTCGTGTGGCCCTTGGACTGGACGTTCCCCACCCCTGCCTTAGACACATAGAACTTCGATTATGGGCATCCCCCATTCAAAGGCAGGGAGCTTCACCTGCTCCCCTGGAGCCTGGAGTGACATGATTGGGGAGGGTCAGGGGTGGCAATGATCCCTCATGCCCATCTTCAGTGCCAGAGGGGAATGTGGCTGATCGGCTGGGCAGTGAACTATGTGTGGAGTGCTACCTGGCATCCGGGTAGACCCTGGTAGAATTTGCTAGGCCTGCTAGATCCTGGTAGGTCCTGGTGGACCCTGGTAGACCCTGGTGGATCCCGGTGGACCCTGTAGATCCTGGTGGGTCCTGGTGGACCCTGGTAGATCCTGGTGGATCTTGGTGGATCCAGGTGGACCCTGTAGATCCTGGTAGCTCCTGATGGATCTGGTAAATCCTGATGGATCCTGGTGGACCCTGGTAGATCCTGGTGGATGTTGGTGGATCCGGGTGGACCCTCTAGATCCTGGTAGACCCTGGTAGCTCCTGGTAGATCCTGGTGGACCCTGGTGGATCCTGGTAGACCCTAGGTGGACCCCATAGATACTGGTAGATCCTGGTGGACCTGGTAGATCCTGATGGATCCTGGTGGACCCTGGTAGATCCTGGTGGATGTTGGTGGATCCGGGTGGACCCTGTAGATCCTGATGGACCCTGGTAGCTCCTGGTAGACCCTGGTGGATCCTGGTAGATCCTGGTGGATCCTGGTATACTGGCTCTGACCCTGGGTTAGATCAGGAGGGGTGGGGACTTTTTAGGAAGTGTTCATTGACTTTACCCTTCTTCATGCATCTTCTAGAAAAGGAATTTAAAAAGCCACCAAAAAACAAGGGCAACGGGAGGGAAACAATGGGAAAGATGCCAGTGGCAGAGAAATGATGGGATGGCAGAGTAAGACGGGTGGAAACCTTGCTGCGTGAATAGTAAATGTAACAGGGAGTGAAGTGACTGCCTCACAGGCTGGGGTCATGCCCCAACGTCCTCTGCGAGTTTCTCAAGTCCAGCACCCTCAGGGGCCTGCAGCTCCCGCCCCATGGACAGCAGAGCGGCAGCTCCAGGGCACGGATGGGAAGGTTGGGCTGAGAGCGAGAGCTGCTGGGGGTTGGGCTGCAGCCTTAGGTTCCTTGAGCATGTCACCAGCACCCTATATTTAGAAATGCCTGGGGTCCTGGGTCCAGTTGCCATCCCCATAGCAAACAAAGGCAAACACTTGCAGCCCCGCCCAGCCGCCTCAGGGAGCCTCGGTCCCTGCGGATATATATAATCCTGGTGCTGGGCCAGAGCTGTGGGCACAGGCTGACACGGCAGGGGCACTGGGGGAGGAGCTCAGGTGACAGTGTCCCTCTGAGTGTGGGGAGCCGGGTGCAGAGGGATGTAGGTGCGCGCGCGTGGGTACACATGCATGTGCATGTGTATACGCACATGTGCACGTGCGTACGTGCGCACATGCACAGTGCGTAGGCATGCACACACATGTTTGAGTGCACAGACAAGGGTGTATGCATGTACACATGTGAGAATGCACACGTACGGACACATTTGCATAACGCAACACACAAAGGTAATGTACAGGTACGCATGTACACACATGAGCCTGCATTGCGTGTATGTGTGTGCATGTGTGTGCATGTGTGTGTTTCCAGCGTGGTTTGTGGTGTACGGAGAGCGCAGTTTCCTAAGCCCTCACTTCTCCGTGTTCATCAAGGCGCTCGTCCTCCCGGTCATCGTCTTCCCAGCAGTCTCTCACCGAGCAGGCGTCTTCCCAGCGAGCTTCCAGCCAGAAGCTGCTGTCACAGGGAGGCACGGTCTGCAGGCTCTGCGCCAAGAGGGTGAGCTCCGAGCAGGAGGAGAGCGAGCATGAGAACAAGAGAAGGTACGCCCTGGTCTCCCTCCGGCTGCCTGGGTCACAGGTCGCAGCGCCTCCCACCGGGACAGGGTCCCAGCACATATCCCTCCGCCCCGGGGCAGGGCAGGAGGGGAGCGCGGGGCGGGGCTGACAGGGAGCCTGGGAGGACAGGCGGGTGACAGGTGAAGTCAAAGCTATATGGTCCAGTGTCCTCTCGGCCCTGAGAATGGGCGCCCATGGCCCGGAGTCCACGCCCCACGCCCCCCCCACGCCCCACGCCCACGCCCCATGCCCACGCCCCACCCCCACCCCCACGCCCCATGCCCACGCCCCACCCCCACACCCCACGCATGGTGCCGCTGGCTTTGGTCTCAGGTCTGCAGCCGGTCCACCCGGCACTCGGCCTCGCCACACATGTCAGGAGGGTCACACCTGATGGCACAGGACTAAGGGTGTGGAGTTTATTTTGAATTTCCACCACCAGCCTCTTCGCTTGTGAATCGTTCCCGGGAGGGTGGGGGACTCTAGCAAGTGGGTTTCTCACAGCGGGGCGGGGTTCCACCCGCGGGGCGGTGGCTCTTCCCACTCCACCTTTCGGACGGAGGGCTCGGCTCCCGGGAAAAGGGCAGAGGAGTGAGACGGATTAGTGAGAACGTCCGTCCGAACGTTATTGCGGGTCCCAGAGAGACAGGTGGTGATCCTCCTCCGGTCTTTTCGGGTCAAAGTAGTTACACAGCCGGCGGTCGCTTCCCATCACATCTGATGCCCGCTCCCCTCCCCACGATGGAATAGGGGTGTTTCCTCTAAACACATCCATCCTGAAGGGAAGGCAAGACGGGAGAACAGGCTTCACGGTGGGGGCTGCCCTGGGACGAGGAATTCGCCCACAGCCGCGTGCAGCTGAAGAGAGAGTCCTCATTGTGCGCCACCGGAAGCACGCTTTCAGCTGCCTCGTGGGGACTTGCCACGCACATTCATTTTATTGCAAAGTGAAGGCTCACCGTGCGCCCATTGGAAAGTCTGGGCTTTCCGAGTTGGATCAGGAAAAGAGGGTTCCCCCCTGTATTTAATTGTTGGCACAGGGAGAGGACTTGAGTTTATCATTTAAGGTTTACCAGTTAGTTATACCTGGTGTGACCTAGAACGTATCATGAAAACTTCCCATTCCTCAGTTTCCTCAAGGGTGCAAGGGGAGGGTGAACAGCATTTAATCTGAATCTCCGGGGACCGGGCAGTTCACGGGGTTCCAGGGAACTCACTTTGAGGATCTGGGCTGTTAGAAATCTCCCTAAAATGCCTGGTGAACCCGAGCATGTTTTATCTCTGGTGGTGGCGATAGTCCCCCCCTGTGTCCAGCCGTCGTGGTAGGTGCGGGCCAGGCACGTGTGGGGGAGGCAGGTGCAGGCCAGGCAGGTGCGGGGAGGCCAGACAGGTGCGGGCCAGGCACGTGTGGGGCAGGCCGGTGTGGGGAGGCAGGTGCAGGCCAGGCAGGTGCGGGGAGGCCAGACAGGTGCGGGCCAGGCACGTGTGGGGGAGGCCGGTGCGGGCCCCTGGACGAGCGCCTGGCCTTGCCTCCCCCTGACCAGGCCCTGCCTGCGGCCTGCCCTCCTCCTCCCCACAGGTACGAGTCCCAGGTGGCCTTGTACGGGGAGGCCAAGCGGGAGCGCTTCCTGCGCGAGCTGGCGGGGCTGGAGGACAGCGTGCACCTGGCGCGGGCCCAGGCGCGGGAGCAGCTGGACAGATACGCCGCACAGCAGGCGGTAGGTAGGGCAGGAGGCGGGGTGGGCGGTGGTGCGTCCATCCGCGGGACGTTCCGTGGCCTCGGGGCGGAGCCGTTTGCCCACGCGTGTCCTCTGCCCCGCGCTGACCGGCCCCGCTCCGCAGGCGGAGGACTCGCTGGCCTGGGAGCGGAGCGTGTTCGAGGAGCGGATGAGGCGCGCCCCCGAGATCCTGGTGCGGCTGCGGTCCCACACCGTGTGGGAGAGGATGTCCGTGAAGCTGTGTTTCACGGTGCAGGGCTTCCCCACGCCCGTGGTGCAGTGGTGAGTGGGCCCTCCTGGCCGAGTGCGGGCGCAGCGCGGGCGTGGGGACCCGCGAGGCTCCACAGTGGGAGGCGGAGCCAGGCCGGGAACACGCCTGCCCCACGCCACTGGGTGGACGCCTGCTCGAAACCCGTGGGAACACGTGGATGAAACTCGGGGTCCCTGGTGAATGTGCACAGGCCCCTCTGTCTTAGGGAGAGGGGCGCCCCGCTTCGCAGGGTTTTTCTCTGAAATGAGCCCTCGGTGCCAGGCTGAGGGGCCGGCTTCCCGGCCAGGGCCAGGGTCGGGGTGGACCCACGGAGCTCTCACACACCTGGGCTGTGCCGAGGCCAGGGAGGTGGTCTGGGACCGGCGACATCATCCGTCTATTTTCCGATGGGAAGGACGTAGACCCGGAATTCCCTTCGGAGTCCAAGGAGACCTCGGACGCCCCCACTCCCGGGCCGAGCAGCGCCCAAGGTCGGAAGTCAGCACGAGCCGCTCTGTCCTTACACAGGCAGACATGTGGCCCGGGCGGCCCCAGGCGCCCTCACCCTCCGCCTGTGATACTGAGAGTCCCCTGCAGAGGCGGGCGTGGACACCCTAGGAGGGGCACAGCTCCAGCCCCCTCGCCCTGACACGCGTCTCCTCCTGCAGGTACAAAGACGGTATCCTGATCAGCCAAGCGGCCGACCCCGGCAAGTACAGGATCGAGAGCAAGTACGGTGTGCACACGCTGGAGATCCACAGGTGAGCCTTGTGCACAGGTAGGAGACCCCCAGGTGAGGGCCATGTGCACACTCCGGAGATCCACAGGTGAGGGCCGTGTGCACACGCCGGAGATCCACAGGTGAGGGCCGTGTGCACACGCCAGAGATCCCCAGGTGAGGGCCGTGTGCACAGGTAGGAGACCCCCAGGTGAGGGCCGTGTGCACAGGTAGGAGACCCCCAGGTGAGGGCCGTGTGCACAGGTAGGAGACCCCCCAGGTGAGGGCCGTGTGCACAGGTAGGAGACCCCCAGGTGAGGGCCGTGTGTACAGGTAGGAGACCCCCCAGGTGAGGGCCGTGTGCACAGGTAGGAGACCCCCAGGTGAGGGCCGTGTGCACAGGTAGGAGACCCCCAGGTGAGGGCCGTGTGCACAGGTAGGAGACCCCCAGGTGAGGGCCGTGTGCACAGGTAGGAGACCCCCCAGGTGAGGGCCGTGTGCACATGCCAGCGATGCACAGGTGAGGGCTGAGGCAGGTCAGTGTCCCAAACCTCAGGTGGGGCCACTCTCCGTGGACGGGCATCCCAGGCAGCGTTGCTGATCTCTCTGAGTTGGTGTATGTGGCTGCGCTTCAGGGTCAGGCTAGCGGGGCGCACACTCCCCAGCCCCTCTGGGCTCCGCCCGGGAACAGAGAAGCCGAGGTGTCAGGGGAGACGGTCCCAGGTGCGCGGCTGCGCGAGGTGCGGAGGGCCGTGCGCACACCTGGGTAGCGGCGGGCCGCGTCTTGTACCAGGTTGAGCAAGGCTAAGCTCACACTCTTCAAAGAAGCATGGCCTTAATTTTTTCCTCATGGTAAGTTGGAAAAATGTAGAAAGTATAGATAAGTAAAAGAAAACAAAAACTGTTCACACTGCTCACACCCAGTGGCTTTGCTTTTTCCCTGACACAGCACACAGGGTTCGGTTTTTTAAACTAAAGCGAGGTTCTCTTGTTCTTTTTAAAAAGAATGTATTTTTATTGATTACAGAGAGGAAGGGGGAGAGAGGTAGAAACATCAGTGATGAGAGTCACTGATCGGCTGCCTCCTGCACGCCGCCCACTGGCAAAGGAGCCCAAACCCAGGCCTGTGCCCTGACCGGGGATCGAGCCCTGACCTCCTGGCTCCTGGGTCCACACTAACCGCTGAGCCACGCCGCTGGGCCGAGCTGTGTTTTCACAATTGTTTGAAAAGGAAAAGCCGTTTCCCTCTCCCGCATCTGAAAGGCGTGGCCTCCGCGCAGTGCGGCCGGTGGGGCGGTGACGGGGCCGGGAGCCGGTGGGCGGCGGCTCGGACCCCCGCCCCCACGCCCTGGGCCGTGCACGGGGCCGAGGAGACCCGAGCCGAGCTCTCAGCAGAGCCCTAGCCTGAGTTGGGGTGTGGGTGCAATGGACTCCGCTTCAGAGGAGGACCGGGGGAGGGGCGCGTGGGCGGCTCTCAGCTGTCTCCCTCATGTGCTGAGTCCCCGTCATCGGATCGGAGGGCCCGGGCCGGCGTGGTGTGCGGCCCAGGAATGAGCCTCCCTGTGGCAGGAGTGACAGGTGCTCCTAGGAATGTCCTGTGGCCGCGGCCCCGGATTCTTGAGGCGCTGAGAGCAGCGTGGGGCCCGCGCGTCCCCCGGGCCGCTCGGATTCCGGCCCAGACGGGCGCCGGGCGCTCACACACCCGCTCGTGGGACTCCCAGGGCGAGTCCTGTTTCCCCACAGAATTCTAATTGCCTGGCGCTGGGAGGAAAGCGTCCTGGACGGTCTCGCCTGTATTTCATTTGGAGCTCCCTCCACCCACCCTCACCCCACCCCACCGCACCACACCTCCACCCACACCCCACCCTCACCCCACCCCCACCTTCACCCCACCCCACCTCACCCCACCCCACCGCACCACACCTCCACCCTCACCCCCACCCCTACCCCCACCACATCTCCAACCCACACCTCCACCCACACCCCACCCTCACCCCACCCCACCCCACCACACCTCCACCCACACCCCACCTTCACCCCACCCCCACCTCACCCCACCACACCTCCACCCATACCCCACCTTCACCCCACCCCACCTCACCCCACCACCCCCACCACATCTCCACTCCACACCTCCACCTTACCCTACCCCACCTCCACCCCACGCCTACTTCACTCCCACCCCACCCCCCTCCACACGGGGACTCCGGGGGTCCGGTGCCCCTGGAAGTCGGTCTGGCCCCTGCCTGTCCCGGGAACCCGTCCAGACAGGAAACATGACCCGTGGCTGTCACCGCCTGTGTGCGGTTCTCCAAGCAGGAGCCGAGGCTGGGCGGCCTCGGAGGGGGGAACGCAGGTCCCACAGCACGGTGAGGCATGTGGCCAGCACCCCGTCCTCATGTCACCCCCGTCCCCACGTCACCCCATTCCCACGTTACCCCGTCCCCACGTCACCCCCATTCCCATGTCACCCCGTCCCCACGTCACCCCCATTCCCACGTTACCCCCATTCCCACGTCCCCCCGTCCCCACATCACCCCGTCCCCACGTCACCCCCATTCCCACGTCACCCCGTCCCCACGTCACCCCATTCCCACGTCACCCCGTCCCCACGTCACCCCCGTCCCCACGTCACCCCCGTCCCCACGTCACCCCCGTTCCCACGTCACCCCGTCCCCACGTCACCCCATTCCCACGTCACCCCCGTCCCCACGTCACCCCATTCCCACGTCACCCCGTCCCCACGTCACCCCCATTCCCACGTCACCCCCGTCCCCACGTCACTCCATCTCCATGTCACCCCGTCCCCACGTCACCCCATTCCCACGTCCCCCCGTCCCCATGTCACCCCCATTCCCACGTCACCCCCGTCCCCACGTCACCCCATTCCCATGTCACCCCGTCCCCATGTCACCCCCATTCCCACGTCACCCCCGTCCCCACGTCACCCCATTCCCACGTCACCCCGTCCCCACGTCACCCCATTCCCACGTCACCCTCATTCCCACGTCCCCCCGTCCCCACGTCACCCCCATTCCCACATCACCCCATTCCCACGTCACCCCGTCCCCACGTCCCCCGTCCCCACGTCACCCCCATTCCCACGTCCCCCCGTCCCCACGTCACCCCGTCCCCACGTCACCCCATTCCCACGTCACCCCCATTCCCACGTCACCCCGTCCCCACGTCACCCCGTCCCCACGTCACCCCATTCCCACGTCACCCCGTCCCCACGTCACCCCATTCCCACGTCACCCCCGTCCCCACGTCCCCCGTCCCCACGTCACCCCCCATTCCCACGTCACCCCCGTCCCCACGTCACCCCATCCCCACGTCCCCCCGTTCCCACGTCCCCCCGTCCCCACGTCCCCCCGTCCCCACGTCACCCCCATTCCCACGTCACCCCGTCCCCACGTCCCCCCGTCCCCACGTCCCCCCGTCCCCACGTCACCCCGTCCCCACGTCACCCCGTCCCCACGTCACCCCGTCCCCACGTCACCCCAGGGCAAGGTGCTCAGTTAAAGTGTCCTCAACGCCCTTCACTCCCCACCCTCCCGGCAGCCCAGGGCAGCCCTCCCTGCACCGAAGTTGGAGGGTGCGGGCTCCCCCCTCCGTGCAGGTGCGTTTATTTATAACCGTCCATGACCTCCGGCCGAGATAGGTCACACCTTGCACAACAGTCACCAAGCAGGAATGCAGAGGCGAGCGGCAGGGCAGGGCCGCACCAGAGCCTCCTGCTTGCTGTCCCTGCAGCCCCTGCCCGGGGGGCGGGGGAGGGGGCGGTGGCAGGCAGGGGTTCAGAAGGCTTGGGGGGCTGTGGCCTGTGCACAAGCCGCCGGCGGGGAGCTGAGGGCCCGCCCCCCTGCAGGGCCAGCGGGCACAGGCGGCACAGAGGCCCCGCTGCAGGCCGGAGGCCCGGCTCCCCCCAGCTGCTGCGCTCCCAGCTGCTCCGCACTCAGCCGGTGCTAATTGGGGAGCTCACGGTGCTGAGTGTTAGGGCCTCGCCCATCTTAATGCAGAGTCAGGTGAAAAGCAGGTTAAATCCCCCGAGAAGCTGTGGGGGGTGGGGCTTGGCAAGGCTCCTCCTGGCTCCCTGCAAGCAGCTCTCTCACCTCACGGCCCTCCCCTGGCACACCCGCCTGGCAGCGGGGGGCGGGGGAGGGGGGACAGGAGCAATGAATCCTGGTTCTCAGAGCTCCGAGACCCCCGGTACCGCTGGGGTGTGGAGGCCCTGGAGGAGACGGAAGCGCATCTTTGAACTTCGGGCCCAGGAATTCAGTGGGTGCTTTTTAAAGAACAGGCAGAAACAGCCCCAGCCTGTGTGGCTCAGTGGGTAGAGCGTCAGCCTGTGGGCCAAAGGGTCCCGGGTTCGATCCCGGTCAAGGGCACGTACCTCGGTTGTAGGCTCCTCCCCAGCCCGGGCCCTGGTCTGGCCTGTGCAGGAGACAACCAATGGGTGTGTTTCTCTCACATTGGTGTCTCTGTCTTTTCCTCGCTCTGCCAGTCTCCCTAAAAATCAACGGAAAAATATCCTCGGGTGAGGATTAGCACACACAAAAGCACGTTAAAGTTGCAGGGCATTTTCAAATGCATTGTTTTATCTAATCGCCAAAGTCCCCCGAGTGAAGTGCGGTACTCGATAGGTGTATTCCAGCAGCTTAGAATACATACTGTTTAGCCCTGGCCAGCTGGCCCAGCGGTTAGCGCGTCAGCTGGCGGACTGAAGGATTCCTGGTTTGATTCCGGTCAAGGGCACGTACCTCTGTTGCAGGCTCCGTCCCGGGTCCTGGTCAGGGGGCATGTAGGGGGCAACCAATCATTGTGTGTCTCTCACATCCACTTTTCTCTCTCCGTCCCTCCCTCTCCCCTCCACTCTCTCTCCAAATAGACGGAAGAAATATCCTTGGGTGAGGGTTAACAAAAACAATACGTGCTGTTTATCCTCTACAATAACAGGCTGATATGCACACTGTCCCCTTGGGAGTTTGACGGGGAGACTGGGAGTTCTATCGCTCACTGTGACATGCGCTGACCGGCAGGGGGTGGGGCGGAGCATGGTGGGGAACCGGCGGTGATGGCAGTGGCAGGGCACCGAGGGAGTGAGGGCAGGAGGAGGCAGGGAGGCGGGGCAACCTGATGGGCCCCGGTGGCCGGCCAGGCCAAGGGACCCTAGCCATGCACGGATTTCGTGCACCGGGCCTCCAGTGTGTGACGAGGTTGGGAGCAGACCTCGCCGGCGTCGGCACTGAGCACCGGGTCCCTGGACAGAGCTGGCGTTATTCTTGGGCACACGTTTTGCGAACAAGGATCAAGGCTGCGTGGCTGCTTTCAAGGACGCTGTGCTCGGAGGCAGGTTGCTGCTTCCGTGGGACGGCCGACAGGCTTGCTTTTTCTCTTCAAGGGCAAGCTTTGACGACACCGCCACCTATTCCGCCGTGGCCACCAACGTGCACGGGCAGGCCTCCACCAACGCGGCCGTGGTGGTGAAAAGTGAGTGAGCGTCCCCGGGGACAGGGCGGGGGGTGAGGGGGCACGCCTCCACGCCCCGGGCTCTCTCTGCCCATCACCCCGTTGCCTTTCAGGGTTCCGAGGGGAAGAGGAGCCGATCCACTCTATGGGACTCCCGATTGGCTGTAAGTCCACGCTTTTCCCCTTTTGGGCAGAAAAGTGTATACTGACGTAGCACATAGTTTAAAAATTCTTCTTCTTGTTTTAACTGTATAGATCTTTACTGATGTCCGAGAGGAAGGGAGAGGGAGAGAGAGAAACATCAGTGATGAGAGAGAATCATGGATCGGCTGCCTGCTGCACGCCCCCCACTGGGATCGAGCCTGCAACAGGGCATGTGGCTCTGACCGGGAATCGAACCCTGACCGCCTGAGCCACACCGGCCGGGCTAAAAAATTATTTTCTAAAGGTCAATTTTTTTTAAGTTCGAAAGGCCCTCCGAGCTGCAGCGTCTGCCGGCGCGTGCTCGGTGCGGTCCGTGGGGAAACGTGGCGCTTTCAGTTGGGAAACAGCTTGACTCCACATCCTGGACCGGCCTTTTTCCCAAGCCCCGGCTCACTTGGAAGGCGCAGCGGACCCGGCCCTGAGCGGCGCCAGGCCCGCCTGCACGGTCACGGGTGAGGCCCACACGTGGACGCACCTGCGCCTCCGCCTCCGCCTCCTGCCGCCCGTCACTCACGCCACATGGTTCCCTTTCCTCCACAGCCGTGTCCCAGGCAGTGAGCGTGTGTCCCCCGTGTCCCAGGTGGAAGTGAGCGTGTGCCCCCCACCCCCCGTGTCCCAGGCAGTGAGCGTGTGTCCCCCGTGTCCCAGGTGGAAGTGAGCGTGTGCCCCCCACCCCCCGTGTCCCAGGCAGTGAGCGTGTGTCCTCCGTGTCCCAGGCAGTGAGCGTGTGTCCCCCGTGTCCCAGGTGGAAGTGAGCGTGTGCCCCCCACCCCCCGTGTCCCAGGCAGTGAGCGTGTGTCCTCCGTGTCCCAGGCAGTGAGCGTGTGTCCCCCGTGTCCCAGGCAGTGAGCGTGTGTCCCCCGTGTCCCAGGTGGAAGTGAGCGTGTGTCCCCCGTGTCCCAGGCGGAAGTGAGCGTGTGTCCTCCGTGTCCCAGGCAGTGAGCGTGTGTCCCCCGTGTCCCAGGTGGAAGTGAGCGTGTGTCCCCCGTGTCCCAGGCAGTGAGCGTGTGTCCTCTGTGTCCTAGGTGGAAGTGAGCGTGTGTCCCCCGTGTCCCAGGCAGTGAGCGTGTGTCCTCCGTGTCCCAGGCAGTGAGCGTGTGTCCCCCGTGTCCCAGGTGGAAGTGAGCGTGTGTCCCCCGTGTCCCAGGCGGAAGTGAGCGTGTGTCCTCCGTGTCCCAGGCGGAAGTGAGCGTGTGTCCTCCGTGTCCCAGGCAGTGAGCGTGTGTCCCCCTGTCCCAGGCGGAAGTTCTGCGTGTGTCCTCCGTGTCCCAGGCAGTGAGCGTGTGTCCCCCGTGTCCCAGGTGGAAGTGAGCGTGTGTCCCCCTGTCCCAGGCGGAAGTTCTGCGTGTGTCCCCCGTGTCCCAGGTGGAAGTGAGCGTGTGTCCCCCTGTCCCAGGCGGAAGTGAGCGTGTGTCCCTGTGCCTGACCCGTGGGCCCTTCCTGTGACCGTCCCTTTCCTCCGCAGTGCCCTTGCCGTCCGTGGTTCCGTACATGCACTTCGATGTCCAGTTTCTGGAGAAGTTTGGGGTCACCTTCCGAAGAGAAGGCGAGACGGTCACGCTGAAGTGCACGCTGCTGGTGACGCCGGACCTGAAGCGGGTGCAGCCGCGCGCCGAGTGGTACCGGGACGGTGAGCCAGGGAGGCTGCGGCCTGGGGGGCCTCCCTCCACGGGAGGAGACCAAAACTTTTGTTGTTGTTCATCCTCAACCGATCATGTTTCCCTGGAGTTTTAGAGGGAGCAGGAGGCAGGGGGAGGGACAGACGGAGGAGCACACAGGTGAGAGAGGCACATCGATCGGTTGCCTCCCACATGCACCCTGACCGGGGCCGGGGGTAGAGCCTGCAGCCCAGGTAGGTGCCCTTGTATGGAGTCGAACCCGAGACCACGCAGTCCACGGGCCGGCGCTCTATCCCCTGAGCCACACCGGCCAGGCCTGGGAAACCAAAGGACGGGGGACTCGCTTTTCTTGCCCGCGCCAACCTCTGCCCCTGGGGCGGCCCCCGCGTCCCCGTCGCTGCCTCGCTTTCTCGCGGGCTCTTTGTGAACCTGGCTCTCGGGTCGCGGAGCCCCGGGGCCGCCCCGCGTGGGCACGGTACCGGGACGGTGAGCCAGGGCGGCTGTGGCCCAGGTGGACCGGGCAGCTGAGCGCTCAGGTGCTGACCCCCGCCTTCCCTCGCAGACGTGCTGCTGCAGGAGTCCCCGTGGACGCAGATGTTCTTCGGGGAGGGCCAGGCCTCGCTGTCCTTCAGCCAGCTGAGCAAGGACGACGAGGGCCTCTACACCCTCCGGGTCCTGTCCCGGGGCGGCATCAGCGAGCACCGCGCCTTCCTGTTCGTCAGAGGTCGGTGGGCTCCGGCCGGGGCGCTCCGGGGCCTGGGTGGCGGGGGTACCTCGGGGCTCAGGGAGAGGCAGGCTGGGGGGCGCTCCGGGGCCTGGGTGGCGGGGGTACCTCGGGGCTCAGGGAGAGGCAGGCTGGGGGGCGCTCCGGGGCCTGGGTGGCGGGGGTACCTCGGGGCTCAGGGAGAGGCAGGCTGAGGGGCGCTCCGGGGCCTGGGTGGCGGGGGTACCTCGGGGCTCAGGGAGAGGCAGGCCGGGCGGGCAGGGGTGGGGCGATGGTTCGCTGTCCCAGGGCGTCCCGAGAACTTTGAATGGGACGGAAACGCTTGGCTCCCTGTCAGGAAGCCTCAGCTTCTGGTCGCTGAGGACGGAGCAGGACGGTGACGCTCAGGGCGGGTGGGAGCCCAGGTTCCCCTGGACCCGGGCACCGAGGTCTCCGCGGCTCTGGGGGTCCCGCCGCCCTCGTTCAGCTTCAGAACGGGCCCTCCCTGCACGGTGGTCGCAAACCAGCGGGCTGAGCGGGCGGAGGGCGGGCGGCCCACACATTGGCTCCGAACTTGCTGAAAACAGCCGGAAGGGTTTCTGCTCTCTGAGGACCTGGACGTAGCGGAGTGTCCACGGTCACAGTTCCCGGGCGCTGGAAAGGACACATGTTTGCTTGTTGTTTCTTCTGTGAAATTCTTTTCCTTCTTTTTCGTTTTTGTTTTCTGAGAGAGAGTGGAAGAGAGAGGGAGAGGCAGAGAGAAACACGGATGTGGGAGAAGCACTGCAATTGGTTGCCTCTTGCACGCGCCCGGACTGGGGAGGGGCCTGCAACCGAGGTGCCTGCCTTTGACCAGAATCGAACCCGGGACACTTGGGACCGCGGACCGACGTTCCATCCACGGAGCCAAACGGGCTAGGGCCATTTTTTTTTCTTTAATCCTCCTCCAAGGGTATTTTTCCCATTGATTTTTAGAGAGAGTGGAAGGGAGGGGGAGCAGGTAGAGAGATTAGCGTGAGAGAGACACACTGATTGGTTGCCTCCCGCACACAACCCGACGGGGGCCTGGGGATAGAACCTGCGACCCAGATATGTGCCCCTGATGGGAATCGAACCCGAGACCCTTTGCGATGCAGGCTGATGCTCTCACCACTGAGCCACGCCGGCCTGGGCTGTCCCCTGAATTTTTGACAGCACGACGCGGCGTGACAGCAGGCTTTCCACGGGACGCCAGCCTCAGTTCGGGACCCAATCACGGAAATGCAGAGTCGAGCACGTTACAGAGGGCAGAAGGCGCTGCATTCAAGAGCGCCTGTGTGTCTACCTGGCCTGTCCCCATCCATCACAGCCAAGGACGCTCAGCCATTGGGTGTGAGGGTTAGACGGGGGTCCCGTCGGGCAGCGGGGCGTCTGAGTTTGAAGAAGGTGTCATCAGGCTTTTTTTCCCTCTTTGTAATATGTTTTTGTTGATTTTAGAGAAGAAGGGAGAAGGAGAGAGAGTTAAAAACATCCATGATGAGAGAACCATGGATCAGCTGCCTCCTGCACGCTCCCCACTAGGGATGGAGCCTGCAACCTGGGCCTGTCCCCTGCAACCCGGGCCTGTGCCCTGACCGGGGATCGAACCGTGACCTCCTGGTTCCTAGATCGACGCTCGACCACGGAGCCACACTGGCCAGGCTCAACAGGCTTTCAAATGTCCCCACCCAGGGACTCTCACCACAGGTCACCTCTCCTCTCCCTTCCCCACCAGATGCGGACCCGCTGGTCACGGGGGCTCCTGGCGCGCCAATGGACGTGCGGTGCCACGATGCCAACCGAGATTACGTCATCGTCACCTGGAAGCCGCCCAACACGACCTCCGAGGGCGCCGTCATCGGCTACTTCATCGACCGGTGAGTGCCCGTTGCGTCCTGACAGGTGGGGTGTTCCTGAATGTTCCATGAACACTACATGGACAAGGTATTGGATTCCTGAATGTTCCATGAACTACGTGGACAAGGTATTGGATAAGATTTCCTACACTCGGCTCACGACACCATTCTTTAAATAGATTTTTAAATTGATGTCAGGGAGGAAGGGAGAGGGAGAGAAACATCAATGAGGAGAGAGAATCATTGATTGGCTGCCTCTTGCACGCCCCCTACAGCGAATCGAGCCCAAAACCCGGGCATGTGCCCTGACCAGAATTCCATTAACTTTCTTCGCCACAACAAAGCTACTTGCTTAGCTAAAATGTTCATGTCATCCCCTGGAGTCAGACCTGAAGCACGGTGGGGGTCGGGCAGGGTTTACCTGGAATTAGAAAAGCAAAAAACAAGAGCTGTTTTCAGTTTTCCTGCGACATTTGATAATTTCCCCATCTCTCTGGCCACGTGGTTTCATGCACCGTCTCAGGTAATAATCCCCCATTAAAAAGATGAAGGTACAGCCCAGCCGGTGAGGCTCAGTGGCTAAGCATCAACCTATGAACCAGGAGATCGGGGTTCGGTTCCTGGTCAGGGCACATGCTTGGGTTGTGGGCTCGATCCCCAGTGGGCAGCGTGCAGGAGGCAGCCAGTTGATGACTCTCTCTCATCATGGATGTTTCTAGCTCTCTCCCTCTCCCTCCCTCTCTCTGAAATCAGTAAAAACATATTAAAAAAAAAAAACCCTTAAGAACACAGAACTTGGCTGCAGCTGGTTAGCACGTGTGGGTCAGAGGACTTTCATCAAAAATTCTGCCTAATTAGGGAAAAGAGAATGGATTCCTTTTTAAAAAATATATTTTATTGATTTTTTTATTTTTTACAGAGAGGCGGGGAGAGGGATAGAGAGTTAGAAACATCGATGAGAGAGAAACATCGATCAGCTGCCTCCTGCACACTCCCTACTGAGGATGTGCCCACAACCAAGGTCCATGCCCTCAACCGGGATCGAACCCGGGACCCCTCAGTCCATAGGCCGACGCTCTGTCTACTGAGCCACACTGGCCAGGGCGAGGGTGGATTCCTTTTGAAATGAAGATGCAGCCCTGACACTGAGCTGCTCAAAAGGCTGTTTTTTTTCCAGCTTAATTTCTCCTGGGAAATCCGACGTGAAGTGTTGGCACTTAAATACCTCTGCCTTTGGGAAATGGAGGTCCATCATGTCCAGATTTCTGGTCAGGACTTAACGTTTTCTGTCATTTTTGGTTGATCTTCACCTGAGGATATTGTTTTCCGTTGATTTTTTAGAGACAGTGGAAAGGAGGGGTGAGGGGAGAGAGAGAAAGAGAGAGAGGGAGGGAGGGAGAGAAACATCGATGGGAGAGAAACATCGATTGGTTGCTTCCCCACGTGCCCTGACACGGGCACAGTATCGAACCCACAACCCCGTGCCCTTGACAGGGAATCGAATCTGCAACCCGCTGGTGCGTGGGTCACGCTCTAACCGCTGGGCGCACTGGCCAGGGCAGGACGTAATGTTTTCGGGAGACGTCCAGCTTCCACACGAGATGCCTGCTGGAAAGATACGCCGTACTGTTACTGGAGGGACGGGGAGCCAGCTCAGGGGGACCCCTCTGGGCTTGGTCGTCGGGCCCCACCTGGGGCCGCGGGGCGCAGGGCCGTTCCCCCTCCGTAGCCCGGGCAGCAGATGGGCCAGGGAGCTGGGGGCACCTGAGGTTTTGTGACGTGAGTTGTTCAGGAGCTACCGAGGGAGGGTGGGTCTGAGACCCGAGACACTTTTCCCGGGAGCCAGGAGCGGGTCCCAGCCTCTACGCTACAGAGGCTCGGGACCATGCTCTCATCTCCTAACTAGCTGTCTTCTAAGGTGTGTTCATGCGGTGTGTGTGTCAGTCGATGTTTTGATGGCATCAATTGTGCCCACGTGAGGTCTTTGCCTTTTATCATTGTCATCTATGTGTATAAAAGCCAAAGCAACCGTTTGACCATTCCACCAGTAGCTGTGACGCGCACTGACCACCAGGGGGCAGGCGTTCAACGCACAGGTGTGGAAACGTGGAACAGACTGATGAATCTCAGAGGGAACGGGGGAGGGGAGGGTGGGAAGAGATTAACCAAAGATCTTATATGCAGACTAGAGGCCGGGTGTATGGATTTGTGCACTGGGTGGGGTCCCTAGGCCTGGCCTGTGGGGATCGGGCTGAAACCGGCAGTCCGACATCCCCCAAGGGGTCCCAGATTGCGAGAGGGCACGGGCCAGGCTGAGGGACCCCGCCGGTGTACGAATCCATGCCCTGGGCCTCTAGTATATTATATATGTCCAAATAGGTAGACACTCCTAGGTATTCATTACGCTGATGTAGTTGCTACTCCGGACTCTTTTTTCTTTGAAGGTGTGAGGTGGGAACTAACAATTGGGTTCAGTGCAATGATTCCCCCGTCAAAATCTGCAAGTACCCCGTGACAGGGCTGTTTGAAGGGCGGTCGTACGTGTTCCGCGTCAGGGCGGTCAACAGCGCCGGCGTCAGCCGGCCGTCCCGAGCCTCGGAGGCTGTGGCTGCCCTCGACCCTGCTGACCTCAAAAGGGTACAAGGTAGGTCCCTAAAAGGTCAGGGTCCGGCTAGGACTGGGGCACATGGGGCCGTGCGGTGTGATTCTTCCTTTCTCCCTCCCCCCGACGGTGACTGAACCTTGAGGACATGGTCCTGGGTGGGGAGGGCCAGAGAGGGCCCAGGTGGCCCGGGGTCTCCTGTGAATGCCCTGGGAGAGCGGAGGTGGGCCGTGGTTTACACCTCAGGGCACCTTCCTGCCGCTCTCCGCCAGAACCCAGTTACCTGGAGAATTAGGCTTCGCCACGCCCACGGCGGGTATGGTTTCAACACACGAGGAGGCAGGTATTGAAACCAGGCCACTCCATTTTGGAATTTTAATTTCCCACGATGCAGCTTCCCTGATGGGACGGGACCCTAATTATGCTCTTAAGGGAGCCCCTGGGGGCCCCTTACCTGCACGGCCTCTCGAGTCCACTGCAAAGGACCATTTCCACAGAGGCCACCCTGATGACCTCAGGGCAGGCAAAGATGCCGTCCTCATCGGAGCAAAGGCAATGCATGCCTCATAGGCAGCAAGGGAAATGGTGCTTTTTAAATGTTTCTGTTGATGTCAGAGATGAAGGGAGAGGGAGAGGGAGAGAGAAACATCAGTGATGGGAGAGAATCATTGATCGGCTGCCTCCTGCACGCCCCCTTCCGGTGATTAATCCCGCAACCCGGGCATGTGCCCTGACCGGGGGAATCAAACCGTGACCTCCTGGTTCATGGGTCCTTGCTCAACCTCTGAGCCACGCCCGACGGGCAAAATAGTGCTTTTTAAAGGGACCTTTGGATGTCAAATTTAGCATCAACCTTTCTCTCTGCAGCCGTCCGTTTGGGGGAAGATAAAGAAATTGTGATCTATCAGGATGACCTGGAAGGTGAGCTGCTCTCACACCTCGCGGACTGCGGTTGTAATTCGAGGCGGGAGAGAGAGGGAAAGCACTTGCATGGCAGGGACACTCTTACAGGTAAACAGAGCACAGGCGGTCAGACCTGCCAGCTTAAGGCCCGGGGAAGCTGGAAACCATACAAGGCAGAGCGAGGGAGCGAGGATGGGAGTCCAGATGGGCCGCGTCGTGGACACTGCTGGGTGATGTGGGGTCCAGGAATGCGTTCTTTGGGGGACAGGGAGGGAAGCCACCAAACCGACCCCGAGGCCTGAGGACTGGCCAGAGCCGGCTCCCCTCTCACACTGTCCGTTCCTGGGTGAGGGCTCAGTATTGTTTAGGCAGAAGTTTTACTTCCAATATTTCGCTAAGCGGACTGGCCTTACCCGTCCAATCACGTCCCTGCTAGACTTTATACACTTCCTCGTGTTCCTCCCATAGACGTCCAGAAAGGTTGGCTTACCCAGAAGGAGGATCTAGCGTTATTGGTCCATTGCCTAAAAAGTTGGGCCCATAGTCAGAGGACAAAGCATGAACATCCTATATAATAAAAGCCTAATATGCAAAGGGTCCCGTCGTCCAGTCGGCCATTCAACCAATCAAGGCGTAATATGCTAATGATATGCTAAGGCCACTCAACCGCTTGCTATGATGTGCACTGACCACCAGGGGGCAGATGCTCCAACCGGTAGGTTAGCTTGCTGCTGGGGTCCAGATGATTGGGACTGAGCGGGACGGGCCGGACCCACCCTGGAGCCCTCCTGCGGTCCCTCCCAGGCCCCAGTCGTGCACCGGTGGGGTCCCTCAGCCTGGCCTGTGCCCTCTTGCAATCCAGGACCCCTCAGGGGATGATGTTGGAGAGCTGGTTTCGGCCCAATCCCGCAGGCCAGGCCGAGGGACCCCACTGGTGCACTAATTCGTGCCCCGGGCCTCTAGTCCTCTATAATAAAGAGGTAATATGCAAATGAACCATCACGCCCTTGCACAAGATGGCTGCCCCCATGTGGTCACAAGATGGCCACCACAAGATGGCCGGCAGGGGAGGACAGTTGTGGGCAATCAGGCCAGCAGGGGAGGGCAGTTGGGGGTGACCAGGCCTTCAGGGGAGGGCAGTTGGGGGCGACTGGGCTGGCAAGGGAGCAGTTAGGTGTTGATCAGGCTGGCAGGGGAGCATTTAGGCATCAATCAGGCTGGCAGGGGAGTGGTTAGGGAGTGATCAGGCTGGCAGGCAGAAGTGGTTAGGGGCAATCAGGCAGGCAGGCAGTTGGGAGCCAGCAGGCTGGGCTGAGGGACACCCTGCCCCCCTCCCCCCCGCCGGGGCCTCTAGTGTAAAATAAAAATAAATCATTACCGTGGAGCTGCCACCTAAGGAGATACACTTGGAGCTCCTCTCCAAATGGCCTCGGTCCCACCGTGTCCCCAGAGGCCCCCACGGGTGAGTCCGCTGGTCGGTTTTCCTATTTGCCCCGAATGGTGCTCGGTGGCTGTCCCTTCTCGAAACCATGCCCTAGGGCAGCCAGGGCTGCGGTGAGCTTCTTGTGGCTGATCCCCCACCCCCACCCCCATGCCCGGCAGGAACCCTGGCTGACTGGCTGGCTCCTGTCCTGGGAGCTGGCTTGGGGCAGAAGCAGGAGTGCGGTGGTCCTCACTGGGCCTGCTGCCTCAGCTCCGGAACAGTCTGCTCAGCGTGCCGACTTCCCGCATAGACGTGCGGCTCCTCCATGGGCCCCACCCGGTGGCCGGGCCTCACCTGCACTCACCGCTGTCTTTCCCTCCAGGCGACGTGCAGATCCCGGCCCCCCCCACCAACGTGCACGCCTCCGAGGTCAGCAGGACCTACGTGGTCCTCAGCTGGGAGCCCCCTGCTCCCCGGGGCAAGGAGCCCCTGACCTACTTCATCGAGAAGGTACGCCTCCCATCCCGAGACCGTCAATCGCTGCGGCCGCGCTGTGCCACGCGGTGGGCCTTAGAGACGGGCTGCTACCCAGTGCCCGTCACAGAGCCCCGTCACATTCTAGGAGGGTAGCTCCTGCCCAGCCCTGCCTCCCTGACACCCCCGCCCCCCCGGTGAGCAAGCCCATCCCGTCCCCTCCCGTCAGGAGGCCGAGTCCCCACCTATAGGGAGGCACCGGATTTAGTCTTCCCCCCAAATGCCAGGCTGCCAGGCCCCAAGGAGGATTTGTTTAGGAGCCGCGTGGCCACTGGGTGGTGACCCTGTAGAGGGAGTCACACTTCCGGTGGCCGCAGGCCAGGCAGGCCTGCTTCTGGACAGATACCGAAGCAGCTGGTGGCCCTGGCCAGGCGTTCCCGTGGTTAGAGTGTCCGCTCTGGGACTGAAGGGTTGTGGGTTCAATTCTGGTCAAGGGCGTGCACCTCGGTTGCAGGCTGGATCCCCCTCTTGTTGGGGTGCGTGTGGGGAGGCAACCAGTCGATGTGTATCTCTCACATCGATGTTTCTCTCTCCCCCTCCCTCCCTCCGCTCTCCCTAAAAACCATGGGAAAAACATCCTTGGGTAAAGATGAACAACAAAAGCAAAAACAATGAAAAGAGGAAAGAAATAGCTGGTGTGCTGTGGCCCTGGGAAACATGTATCATGCATGCTCACACAGATACACATGCACACACAGACGCACATGCACACACAGATACACAGTGTACACAGACGCACATTAACACAGAGATGCACATGTGTGCACAGATGCACATGCACACACAGATGCACATGCACACACAGATACACATGCACACACAGATACACATGCACACACAGATGCACATGCACACACAGATGCACATGCACACACAGATACACATGCACACACAGATGCACATGCACACACAGATACACATGCACACACAGATACACATGCACACACAGACACACATGCACACACAGACGCACATGCGCACATAGATGCACATGCCCACACAGATGCACATGCCCACACAGATACACATACACAAATACACATGCACACACAGATACACATGCCCACACAGATGCATACACAGATACACCCCAACAAAACTTACACCCTTTCCATGTGCCGTGCATCCCGTCTCGCAGTCATCTGTCTTGCTCTCGAAGCGCAGGTGTCAGCGGCTGATGTGGGGTGACAGCCCTGGGCTGCGGGCCGCCTGGGCAAAGCCTCTGTCGTCACGAGAAGCTGTGACTGTGTCTCTGGCCCAACCAACGTTACGTTACATAATTACTCGCTTTCGAATACGAATTCTATTGGTCAGCATTTTCAACTTTAAATAATTTCTTACCTCCTCAAGCCGGCTTCCCTTTTCACACACATCAGTCATAAAGGGTGTTTCCAGGGCCCGGTGTCGGAGCAGAGGATGGGCGCCCCACCGTATGACGGACGGTTCCCTCCGACCCGTGATGGGGGTGGCCGGCCCCGTCACAGTCCCCTTCTCCCCACAGTCCATGGTCGGGAGTGGCAGCTGGCAGCGGGTCAACGCCCAGACGGCGGTCAGGTCGCCGCGCTACGCCGTCTTTGACCTTGCAGAGGGGAAGCCCTACGTGTTCCGAGTTCTGTCTGCCAACAAGCATGGGCTGAGCGACCCGTCGGAAATCACGCCCCCCATCCAGGCCCAGGACACCATAGGTGAGCTGTTACCGCGCGGCCGGGGGTCAGGACGGGCCCTGAGCCAGACGGCAGCGGGTGCCCGCGGCTTTGTGTGACGAAGACGCTAGCGCCGCAGAGGAGTGATCGTTCCAGGGGCTGAGCGTTTCATTTGACCGGAGAGGAGCGCTCCCGCGGCCTCGCTTTGCTCAGTTCTCAACATTTCTCCCAAGTCTCCTCGTATGAACGGATGAATGACTTAACACACACGTTTAGGCAATGGTCACTTAAAAAAATCCCAGTCCCACTGGGCAGGCAGTGGCTCCGTGGCTGAGCATCGACCTATGAGCCAGGAGGTCACGGTTTGATTCCCGGTCAGGGCACAGGCCCGGGTTGTGGGCTCCATCCCCAGTGTGGGGGCGTGCAGGAGGCAGCCGATCAGTGATCCCCTCTCATCATAGATGTTTCTATCTCTCTCCCTCTCCCTTCCTCTCTGAAGCCAATAAAAATTATATTTATAAAAAAATCCCAGTCCCTGGATGGACTGGAGTTTTTTGTCTGTATGGTGGAGGTCCCCTCTCTGGCCATGTCAGATGCTAGATGAGGTGCAAACCTCTGAGTGCCTTCGGAGATGCACAGGTGGGGATGGTGCCTGATTGCCTTACAGTCGGCCGTCTTCCATTTCAACCAAGTGACTACTCAGCCAAAGCGCGAGTGTCACCGGAAGATCCCTCAGTCGTCCGGGCGGAGGGGACGGGTGATTTCAGGATTGTACCCTCTTCCTGTGGGGTCAGGGGAGGCCTCCGCAGGACAGAGAAGCCTGGCAGGCACCCCTGGGCCCTCGGAGGGTTCGCCCACCCTCGTGTTCCTCCTCCCCGTCCAGATATTATCTACAGGCCCACGCTCGGGCTGCCACTCCCTGTGGACAGAGGGGCTGGACGGTCGTGGTGTGTCTTCTGAAACTCCAGTGTCACTGACCGTGTCCCGATCCGTCTCCCCTGCGCAGTCACCCCCTCGGCGCCCGGCCGGGTCCTTGTCTCTCGGGACACAAAGACGTCGGTGGTGGTGGAATGGGATAGGCCGAAACATGAAGAGGACCTACTCGGCTACTACGTGGACTGCTGCGTGGCGGGATCCAACGTCTGGGAACCCTGCAACCACAAGCCCATCGGCTACAACAGGTGTGGCCCCTCTCCCCGCCTGCCCGAGGCCCCAGACCCCTGCCTGAGGGCAAAGTTCAGGAAACAAAACGGAGCTAGGAGCCACAGGGCACCGCGGGCCGCGTACCCCGCAGGAGACAGGCCCTGGGAAGGCTGCACACGCTGAGCCTGTCGGTGCCCACGGGGTGCGGGTTTTGAAGTCCTAGGCACCCGGCTTAGCGGTGTTCCTGCTGATGGAGAAGGTCGCAGCACTCTCTTCTCTGACCGAATCAGCATTTCAGATTTTTCCTTGGATGGAGAGTTAAAACAGCAGCCGTGATGTGAGAGGTGTTTTGTGTTTCCGTTTTAACTTCCCGAACGTTTAACATTGCTCTGTTCACAATAACTGGCCGTCTCTTCTCTAGCCAGCAATCGGGGTAAACCCCAGGGGCCTGGCTCCTCCCCGCGGGGGGCGCCGGCACCTCCATCTCCGCTCCCACCGTCCATTCTCCTGGGCTTCACGCGGAGTGGGCAGGGGCGTCCGCGTGAGTTAGGCATCCCCAGGGCACACTGTCCACGGTGGCCCCGTGACCAATTGTGGCTCAGCTGTCATTCCTTTTCAAACGTTTTAATTTTTTTGCGAAAATACTTGGGAAAGCTGTGGCTAGGGAAAGATGAGATGTAATGGAGGAGAATAACAGATTTACCTCACTGTCCTTGGCTAGAACACAGGAGGGTGCCTCAGAGCAAAACCCTCTCCACAGTTCTCTGGCGGAGGGGTTTTATAAATGGTTACAATGTTGCAGACTCCATAAGATACATGACACTTTATAAATTATAATTTAAATGATAAATTATACATTTACGGAGCACTTACCACAGGCAAAGCACCTGTGCTGAGGTCTTTTTTAAAAAAATATATATATATATACACACACACACACATACATGCATATACACTGAGTGGCCAGATGATGATGATTTCTGAACACATAATAATCTGGCCACTCAGTGTTTATCCTATATAGTAAAAGGCTAATATACAAATTGTCCCCTCCACCAGGAGTTCGACCAGCAGGCAGGCTGGCCAACCACCCATGTCCCCCCCACCTGGCTAGGCTGGCCGGACCCCACCCATGCACGAATTCATGCACCGGGCCTCACACACACACACACACACACACACACACACACTGAGTGGCCAGATTATAATGTGTTCAGAGATCATAATAATCCGGCCACTCAGTATATATATATATAGCTTAAATATATTTTTATTGATTTCAGAGAGATGAAGGGAGAGATAGAGATAGAAACATCAACGATGAGAGAGAATCACTAACTTAAAAAATAAAATAAGTCTTCCCAAACCCCATAATGGCCTGTTTTTGTGAAGGAGGGTAAGGCCACGCCCCGCAGCCACGCCCCCATTTCCCCAGATTCGTGGTGCACGGCCTGACCACGGGCGAGCAGTACATCTTCCGCGTGAAAGCCGTGAATGCCGTGGGGACCAGCGAGAACTCGCAGGAGTCGGATGCCATCAAGGTCCAGGCCGCGCTCAGTAAGTCACGCGCTGCTCCGTGTCCCCGCGCCAGGGCGTGGGCTTCTGCACGACACACACGTGTGCTGCCGTGTGCAGTGTCACCAAGCAGGGGTAGCGTGAATCGCCCCCCAGAGAACGTGGGGTTCTGCGGGAACTGCCCATCCAGCCTCCTGCCTCGGAAATGTCTGTGTGCTGATTAGCCACACGCTAACAACATGCCAAGTAAAGACATCCCCGCTCACGTGCCCACGTTAAAGTGTGTGCTGCGGGCCCGGTTTCTCCCTTCCGCCAGAGGCTGAGGCCAGGCAGCACCAGTGGCCTTCGGAGCTGTCCTCCGTTTAAGGGGCCTCAGTAAATGGCCCCTGGGGATCTCAGGCGTTTACCTAACTTCGTGGCTTTGTTCCCAGTCACCTAGAACTTTGTTATTGTGATGGAACTGACCAATCACGTCCCGGACTGCAGGACGGGGTGGGGGGGGGGCACTGCGGGCGTGTGAGCTGCTGTTCAGTGACTGTCACGTGGGCTCCAAGAGCTCAGCACAGGCCTGCGCACAGTCAGGAGGTTCTGTGACTGTCACGTGGGCTCCACAGAGCTCACCACAGGCCTGCGCACAGTCAGGAGGATCTGTGACTGTCACGTGGGCTCCAAGAGCTCAGCACAGGCCTGCGCACAGTCAGGAGGATCTGTGACTGTGACGTGGGCTCCAAGAGCTCACCACAGGCCTGCGCACAGTCAGGAGGTTCTGTGACTGTCACGTGGGCTCCAAGAGCTCAGCACAGGCCTGCGCACAGTCAGGAGGATCTGTGACTGTGACGTGGGCTCCAAGAGCTCACCACAGGCCTGCGCACAGTCAGGAGGTTCTGTGACTGTCACGTGGGCTCCACAGAGCTCAGCACAGGCCTGTGCACAGTCAGGAGGTTCTGTGACTGTTGTCATGTGGGCTCCACAGAACTCAGCACAGGCCTGCGCACAGTCAGGAGGTTCTGTGACTATCACGTGGGCTCCACGGAGCTCACCACAGGCCTGTGCACAGTCAGGAGGTTCTGTGACTGTTGTCATGTGGGCTCCACAGAACTCAGCACAGGCCTGCGCACAGTCAGGAGGTTCTGTGACTGTCACGTGGGCTCCACAGAGCTCACCACAGGCCTGCGCACAGTCGGGAGGTTCTGTGACTGTCACATGGGCTCCACGGAGCTCAGCACAGGCCTGCGCACAGTCAGGAGGTTCTGAGACAGGCCGCTGCACAGCCACGTTTGGGTCATAGCAGGACCTTTGCATTTCTGAGAAACACACTTCGCTATTTAATTATTTTGTCTCTGACGCAATTTACCATTTTCAGCAATTAAGATCTCTCTTCTGAGGATCATGTTTCCAGAATGTCAAGTCTGATAACACGTGGGTGGGCAAACATAACAACAAAAGCGAATTATCGCTTTGTCTCAGGGTCATCATTCTAATCTCCGTTCTCCTTGGCGGGGACTTTCAGACACTTGCTCCCCTTTTTAAGTCATTCCGGTGAGCGGAGACTCAGTTATTTAAGTTCTCATCCTACATTCCGGCGAGCGGAGACTCAGTTATTTAAGTTCTCATCCTATATTCCGGTGAGATGAGACTCAGTTATTTAAGTTCTCATCCTACATTCCGGCGAGCTGAGAATCACTCATTTAGAATCTCATCCTATGCTGGGAAGAGCTTGCTCACAGCTCCCCTGAGTCTCAGGTAGCAGAGGGCGCCCGATGTAGGTGACTCAGTGTTGGGGTGAAGGGGGAGCAGAGACACGTCCTCTCCACCTGTGAGAGAAGAGGGTCCCGCTCCCAGCCGGGGTTCACACGGGAGCCATGACCTCATTCTCGCCGGACGAGCCTGAATTTGATGACCGTGCAGGAGAGGGAGGCTCAGTGGGCCCCGCTGGCCGTGGGCGGCTGCCGCTCCTCAGGGGGCAGGGGGAGGGGGGCAGCCCCTCCAGGCTTTCCTCGCCGGCGGGGCGAGTCCCGTTTCCGTGTCCAGGCCACTCTGACGCCATCGTCACCCTGGAAGCGTCCGAATAGTGGGGGGCGCGTTGGGAAGTAGCCAGAGTATCTAGGAGAGGGTTTTAAATAGATTTTATTGATTTCAGAGAGGAAGGGAGAGGGAGAGAGAGAAACACCATTGGTGAGAGGCAATCATGGATCAGCTGCCCCCTGCATGCCGATACTAGGGATCGAGCCCGCTACCCAGGCCTGTGCCCTGACCGGGAACCGAACCCTGACCTCCTGGTTCATAGGTCAGCGCTCATCCACTGAGCACACTGGCTGGGCTCTGAGAGCATTTTCCCACTTTCTTTGAAAAGAGAGAGAAAAACAAAGATGGTTCAAAGATTTCTTTCGCCAAGAAAGGGGCACAGGGCCAGCGCCCAGGGCCACATCCCGTGGCTGCCGCGTGGGCGGCGCGGTGCACGGAGACAGGGCCGCGGAGGTGGTGACGCGCGTGTCCCCGCAGCCGTCCCGTCCCACCCGTACGGGATCACGCTCCTGAACTGCGACGGCCACTCCATGACGCTCGGCTGGAAGGCGCCGCGGTTCAGCGGGGGCACGCCCGTCCTGGGCTACTTCGTGGACAAGCGCGAGGCCCAGCACAGCAACTGGCACGAGGTCAACGCGGCGCCCGTGAAGGAGCGGCTCCTGACGGTGGGTGTCGGCTTCGTGGGCTCTGCGGGGGCAAACCCGGATTACACTCCGCCGCCTCCGGGGCCGTGGGGCCATGGCCGTGGGGCCGGGAGGGTTTCAGAGCCGTGGGGCCGTGGCCATGGGGCTGGGAGGGTTTCAGAGCCGTGGGGCCGTGGCCGTGGGGCCGTGGGGCCGTGGGGCCATGGCCGTGGGGCCGAGGCCGTGGGGCTGGGAGGGTTTCAGAGCCATGGGGCCGTGGCCATGGGGCTGGGAGGGTTTCAGAGCCGTGGGGCCGTGGCCGTGGGGCCATGGCCGTGGGGCCGAGGCCGTGGGGCTGGGAGGGTTTCAGAGCCGTGGGGCCGTGGCCGTGGGGCCGTGGGGCCGTGGGGCCATGGCCGTGGGGCCGAGGCCGTGGGGCTGGGAGGGTTTCAGAGCCATGGGGCCGTGGGGCTGGGGCCGTGGGGCCATGGCCATGGGGCTGGGAGGGTTTCAGAGCCATGGGGCCGTGGCCGTGGGGCCGTGGGGCCGTGGCCATGGGTCCGGGGGTGGGTGGGTCTCGGGGCGTTTTCCTTTCTTTCTGAGAAGCAGCGCGAGGAGGAAAGGCAGGTGAGTGAGTGGCCGTCAGCCGGTAGTGACGCCGCGGTGACCGGTGCCCAGGCCCCGGCGTGACCCCGGCAGGTGCCTGACCTGCCGCGATGGGGGGCGGTCAGGTGAGCCGGCAGGCCCCGCCTCGCGGTCGCTCTGTAACCCACGGGTGCGCTGCTCTGCGCGGCCGGCAGGCGCGTTTCCTCCGCGTGTGAATGACTCCCGCCATCTGGCAGGTGGAGGGCTTGACCGAAGGCGCATCCTATGAGTTCAAAATCGCCGCCACCAACCTGGTGGGCATCGGGCAGCCCTCGGACCCCAGCGAGCTCTTCCAGTGCGAGGCCTGGACGGCGCCGGAGCCGGGTAGGGCTGCTCCCCTGGACCCCTCCCCCCCACCCGCCTCGCACCCGGGGGACAGCGGGAGGGGACTCCCTGCGTGCAGGGGGGCTGACGGGACCCCCCGCTGCTCCAGGTCCCACCTACGACCTGACCTTCTGCGAGGTCAGAGACACCTCGCTGGTGCTGCTGTGGAAGGCGCCCGTGTACTCGGGCAGCAGCCCCGTGTCCGGGTACTTCGTGGACTACAAGGAGGAGGGCTCCGAAGAATGGACCTCGGTCAGCGAGGCGCCCACAGCCCATCGTTACCTAAAGGTGAGGTGCCCGCTGCCGCTGCCTCGGGGATCAGGGGCTCGGTGCCGTGGCAGGCCAGCGCCCGGACCGTGGGTGCCGAGGGGACCCTCAACGCCGCGGCTCTGGGGACCGTGGCGCGAGCTCCGTGTCTGCCCCGAGCGCGGGTTCGGCGCTGGACGGCGCGGAGTGAGGGGGCGAGGGACTCAGACCTGCCTGTGTGCGGGCGCCGTCCACGCCTCCCACGGGGCGTGGATATTGGTCAGTCTCCACGCCCAGGCCCCGCATGACTGTGCTTAGCTCACGGATTGCTAATAAAGGCTTTTGAAGGAAATATGTTTTTGTAGAGGTCAGAGAGGAAGGGAGAGGGAGACACACCCATGATGAGAGAGAATCAGGGGTGGGCTGCCCCCTGCACGCCCCACGCTGGGGATCGAGCCCACAGCCCAGGCGTGTGCCCTGGCCGGGAATGTGCGTGCACGTACAGACCTACACACACGCACACATCTTTACAGTTTCACCTCTGGCAGAACTGTGAGGGGTGTTGCTCTGTCCTCCCTGCAAATTCCTCTATTTCAGCCCCTCCATTGGCCGGTGGCCGGGTCATGTGACAGCCGCCCTGAGCCCCGTCCCTGGCTCACAGCCTGGCCCGGCTGTGACTTTCTCTTTGGATTGTGGGCTCAGGGTGCGACTGGTAGGATGCCATGTGTCCGCCCTCAGAGACAGGCCGCGTTGCGCCGGGCACTCGGCTGCACCCCAGGGTGCACAGCGGGCGTGGCAGCCACTTCCGGAAAGCAGCTGACGATAAAAAACGACGTCCGTCCCTTTGGAAGGAATAAACCAGCCTCTACGAATCTAGCTGAGCCGACTCGTCAGGCGTTCAGCAGATACACATTCCCTGGTGGTTGGTTATCCATGCGGGTCACAGCGCCCATGGCGAGCATCCGTGCGACAGGACACTGACCCGGCTGTGGTGGCCCCAAAGGGTGGGACATGGTGCCCAGCTGAAATGCACGTCAAAATTCCAGTTAGCCCCGTAGGGTTATGTTAAATGACTCTGCACACCAGATTAGAAGCTGGAGGATAGGATTTCAATTCTGCTTTAAAATATACAGAGAAAAGAGAGGGAACGTATCAGAACCGTCACCAATCGCCCTGGCCAGCGGGCTGCGTTGGTCGGAGCACCCTCCCTCCTCCACCCAGGCCCCCTGTATGCCAAAAGGTCACGACCTTCATTCCAGGTCAGGCACGAGCCTGGGGTGGCGGGTTCGATCCCTAGTCGGGCGCCAACAGGAAGCCACAGATGGATGTTTCTCTCTCTGTCTCCTGCCCTTTCTCTCTCTCTCTCTCTCAAATCAATAGAAGCACATTCTCCTGTGAGGATCGAAAACAAACAAAAAACGTGGCCGACCTGTGTGTGGTGCAGTCAGGTCACGAGGGGGAGTCTGTCCGGCCGTCTGAGCTGACGGCCCACAGTGATTCCAACTGGAGGAGTGTGATTCTTTTTTAAAATGCAGACGTTTTTATCGATTTCAGGGAGGGAGGGAAAGCAGGAGAGAGAGAAAAACATCAATGAGAGAGAATCATGGATCTGCCTCCCGCACGCCCCGCCCTGGGGATGGAGCCCGCAGCCCAGGCCTGAGCCCTGACCGGGAATCGAACCCTGACCTCCTGGTTCCTAGGTCGGTGGTCAACCCCTGAGCCACGCCGGCCGGGCAGGAACACGTTTCTTTATTTTTTGTGAAAAAGAAAGCATATTCACCACAAATTGTGAAAACGAGCACCGTTCCCTTCATTTCTCTGTCCTCATGGTGTTTCCCCACCGCCTCCAGGTGTGTGACCTGCACCAGGGCCAAAGCTACGTCTTCCGAGTGCGGGCGGCGAACGCCGACGGCGTGGGGAAGCCGTCGGACCCGTCGGAGCCGGTGCTCCTGGAGGCCAGGCCGGGTGAGCTGGGACGGATGGCAGGCTTAGGGCGAGGGGACCCCGAGGTACCCCGCGTTACGGCGTGAATGTGGGCGAGCCGCCACAGGTTTGGAAGCTGTTGGAGGGCGGGGACCTAGACCCAGTTCTCAGGGCCGCGGGCTCTCCCGCTGGGACAGGCGAGGGCCCGTTGGGTCCGGGCAGGCGTCGGCGGGACCTTTATTTGACCTTGAAGCAGCGTGAGCGCGTGATGGCGGCTTTGCCTCACCGGGGATTTGCGCAGGAAAGGACACGGCCCTGGTGGTTTCCCGTTGCAAGCAAGGAGGCCAGGAGGTGGCCCCCACAGGGACCAGGGACGTACGTCTTGGTTTTTATTTTTTGGCTTTATTTTGTTAATCCTCGCTCAAGGGTATTTTTCTCACAGATTTCTTTAGAGCAGCGGTTCTCAACCTGTTTAATGCCGCGACCCGCAGGTGGAGAACCGCGAGCAGGGTCGCCTGAGACCATCGGGAAACACAGCTATGTACACTGCGATTCCTAATGTTGTGGGGTGAACCCTGGAGTCAGAATAAGACCACCGGAGGCTGATGATTGATTAAAAAAAGCAGGCAAGGATTCACTGAGCTGGCCAGGACGGCCGCGAGGGCACCACAGGCAGGTGGAGTCCACCCTCCCGACCGCGCCGTTTCCGGTGTAGGCAGTCCTTTTAAAGGTCCAAACCGCAAACATTTTCCTTTGTCCTCAATTCTAAATCCTAAAGGCTGGGAACAGCCTGCAGGGTCGCTCCCAGCCACATCCTGCTGGACATAGGATTGGAATGTGGACCTATCTTGTGAAAGCAGATTGTACAGAAGCAGAATTGAGCCAAGTTAATAGTCTCTAAAAGTTACCTACAGTTTCTACTCCTGGAGCTACGGAGTCAGTGGGCATCAATCTCCTGTAGCTCTGGTCCACGGGCACAGGAAAATTACCTTTGTGATGTGGGATGGGTTTATGTGAGTTTCCAGGTCTCCGTCTGGAAGCTGAGGTAACTACCCTATTGTTTAAGCAAGTGAGTGCGCGCAGCAGCCAGAATAGCAGGGTTAAAATTCAAACAGCAGTTTTTACCTGCGATGAGTGTATGAATGTTCTTTGAAGTCTTATTTCGATAACAGTAGCAGAAGGACAGTTACAAAGTAGCCACGGAAATGACTGTATGGCCGGGGGTCGCCACAACAGGAGGCGCTGTGTGAAAGGGCCGCGGCGTTGGGAAGGTTGAGAACCGCTGACCCAGAGGGAGAGGGAGAGCCGGAGAGAGAGACACTGATGTGAGAGAGACCCATCGGTGGGTGGCCTCCGCTGGCGACCGGATGGGGCCGGGGTCGAGCCCGCACCGAGGCCCGTGCCTTTGGCCGGGAGCGCAACCTGAGGCCCTGGGGCCTGAGGGCCAGCGGTCTGACCGCGGAACAGCCGGCCAGGGCCAGGGCGTACTCGTGGGGGCGACGGGTGCTTGCGGGAGGCGGAGGGGGCGCCTGAGCGGCGAAGGGGTAGAGCCCGGCTGGAAGGGCGGGTGTCCCTCGTCCTCCGCTCCCTGGGCATCGGCGGCATGGGGTTCGTCCCGGCTCTGTGCCTCCCGTCTCCCCGTCTCCCCGGCTCCCCGTCACCCCGTCTCCCCGTCTCCCCGTCTCCCCGTCACCCCGTCTCCCCGTCTCCCCGTCTCCCCGGCTCCCCGTCTCCCCGGCTCCCCGGCTCCCCATCTCCCTGTCTCCCCGACCAGCGGCCTCTGTGAGCCTGGCCTCAGCCCCTCACCCAGAGGCAGGGCGTCTCCTCCGTCCTAGTCCTCGGAGGCGGTTCTCCCCGGCCCGGAAGAGGGGGCCAGGTGTCCACCTTGGTCAGAAAGTAACCAAATAGCCTCCTCTCCCCCCTCCAAAAGGCTGGGCCGAGAGGAGCAGGGGGGCGGGGCGCGGGGGGGGGGGAGGGGGGCAGGGGAAATCCCTGGTGTGGCCGTGGCCGCCTGGGCCCTGGAGCGGCCAGGGGTTGACCTCAGAGAGATAAGGATCTTCGGGGCCGGGAGTGACAGCCCCCAAGGTTACCCCGCTGTCCTGAGGGCAGGAATGTGGAGACTTAGAACAAACCGCAGAGTCCCCCCTGCCCCCCGTCTGTGTGCAGCCCGCAGTCCGTGTGCGGCCCCCTCCTCTGTGTGAGGCCCCCATCCGTGTGCGGCCCCCCGTCCGTGTGCGGCCCCCCATCCGTGTGCGGCCCCCCGTCCGTGTGCGGCCCCCCGTCCGTGTGCGGCCCCCCCGTCCGTGTGCGGCCCCCCGTCTGTGTGCGGCCCCCCGTCCGTGTGCGGCCCCCCATCCGTGTGCGGCCCCCCGTCCGTGTGCAGCCCGCAGTCCGTGTGCGGCCCCCTCCTCTGTGTGCGGCCCCCATCCGTGTGCGGCCCCCCATCTGTGTGCGGCCCCCCCATCCGTGTGCGGCCCCCCATCCGTGTGCGGCCCCCCATCCGTGTGCGGCCCCCCCATCCGTGTGCGGCCCCCCCATCCGTGTGCGGCCCCCCATCCGTGTGCGGCCCCACCATCCGTGTGCGGCCCCCCATCCGTGTGCGGCCCCCCATCCGTGTGCGGCCCCACCATCCGTGTGCGGCCCCCCATCCGTGTGCGGCCCCCCATCTGTGTGCAGCCTGCGGTCCCTGTGTGGCTGGCGCGGTTGGCTCTCCCCGGCCGTCATGTCCTAGGTGGACGGTGAGCAATGCTGACGATTCCCTGTCTGGGTCAGGCCCCCGGGTCAGGCCCTCTCTGAGAGAAGGCCCACAGGACAGCGTGTCCCTCGGTCCCGCGTGGTCACCTCGGTCCGTGCTCCGCAGGCACGAAAGAGGTCAGCGCCGGGGTGGACGAGCAGGGCAACATCTACCTGAGCTTCGACTGCCCGGAGATGACTGACGCCTCCCAGTTCACCTGGTGCAAGGCCTACGAGGAGATCGCTGACGAGGGGAAGTTCGAGGTGGAGACCGTGGGGGACCAGTAAGTCGCACTGGCCGGTGCTGGCCGCGCCCCTCAGCCCTGGGACGAGCGGGAGCCCTGACGCCGGTCTGCTTGCCCACAGCTCGAAGCTGTACTTTAAGAACCCGGAGAAGGGCGACCTGGGGACCTACTCGGTGTCCGTGAGCGACACGGACGGGGTGTCGTCCAGCTTCGTGCTGGATGAAGCAGGTAAGGGGTGCGGGCTGGCGGGGGGGGCCTCTTTCGAAGGCGGGCTCTGAGGCCCCCAAGACTCGTTTCCTTGGGAAAAGGGGGTGTTTGTGGGCGGCGGGGCGGGGACCACGCAGAGACGCCGGGTTCACTGAGAAGTTACACCAGCTCCGGGCCTGTCCTGGTCCTGCACCCCGCCGCTTGGACAGCAGGGGGCGCACTAGCGCGTCCGTCCGTACAGGGATGCCAGGCCCCCCCCCCGGGCCCCTGGTCCTGCCCATCGTCCAGTGACGGGGGAAGAGAAAGCACACCTGTGCATGTCTCCTGTGTGTGAAAGCCTGTCATGGCCGTAGCGGGCCTCTCCCTCCCTCACAGCGAGGAGACGCCCGGAAGAGAGGACCGTCCCTCCGTTCACCGTGACCCGGGGAGAGGCAATGGCTTCTGAGGGTCGTCGGCCCGGCTCAGAGGCCGATTCGCTCTCTGCCTGGGCTCACTCACCTGTCCGACCCTCACCTGCCTGTTCTTCGGGGGAGGGACAGCCATACTGGTCCTTTTTAAAAAAAAAAAAAATTTTTAAAAATTGATTTCAGAGAGAGGGAGGGAGAGGAAGCTAGAGAGAAACATCAGTGATGAGAGAGAATCATGGATCGGCTGCCTCCTGCACGCCCCACACTGGGCATGAGCCCGCATGCGTTCTGACCGGGAATCGAACCGTGACCTCCTGGGTCATAGGTTGGTGTTCGACCACTGAGCCGGGCCTGCCAGGCAGGTACCATTTCTGTAAGAGAACCGTCAGGGAGGTGGGCAGACGGGCAGCTGTGGGCAGGACCCTCGGGTCTCCACAGCTCTGAGGTCCAGGCCTGGGCTGCGATGCCCGCCCTCTGGCCGCCTTTGATGGGGCAGGAGGCCCCCCAGCAACTGCATCCCGGTGGGCAGTGCTAAGAGCTGGTCCTCAGGAGGCCTGAGCCTGGACGGCTGCAGGGTGGGGGGAGTGGGTGGTGAGGGGGCAGGCCAGTGTCTGGGCAGGAGGTTGCATTCTGGTGGCCGCAGGCACCTGCAGGGAAGTCGGGCGCTCCTGCAAATGTCACAGGACTCAGCAGGGTAAGGGGGTCCCCTGTCTGCTTTCCGGGGTGCACTGTGCACCAGCCCTGGATCCTGCTCTCTAAGCTGCCTCTTCTGACCCCAACGCAGTGGTCTTCAAATACCCCCAAACATCCTGAAAAGTTTCTGGAAAGCGCGCCCCTCTGCACCGTTTCAGAGGTGACAGGTGACCTCTGAGCCTGAGCTTTAGCTCGTTGCCAGGGCTGACATTTATCGCATCCTCTTTTTAAAATACATTTTCATTGATTTCAGAGAGGAAGGGAAAGGAAGAGAGAGAGAGAAACATCCATGAGGAGAGAGAATCACGGATCGGCTGCCTCCTGCACGCCCCCCACTGGGGACTTGTGGAGGTGTTCTCTCTTTTCCGCGTCAGCACGGAAAAGGAACGGGTCCGATTCCGAGTGGAGGAGCTGGGGATGAAGAAATAAAAGGAAGAAGGAGACCAGACAGGAAGATAGAAACAAAGCTGGGAGCCAGGCGGGACGCCATCCTCTCTGATGGAGAGGCAGGGACCCTGAGTCCACGCAGCACATGTATTTTATACCCCCACATCCCAGGAAGCATCACCAAAGCTTAGGATCAAAGGAGCGTATTTGCATTCTTGAGGAGTAGGCCCCAGCATGCCTGGTGCTCGCCTGGATTTACATATCAAAGCCGCTCGGGACACCTGGGCTGAAATGAGGCCAAGCTGATAGCACTCTCCGCCTTCTTGGGGAGGGTGTAATCCAGAGGAGATGACTCTGCCAGCCGCCTGGGACTCAACTGACAACAATTTAAAGAAATGCCCATGTGCCTTCCCAGGCGGCCCTCTACAGGGACTGAGCCCGCAACCCGGGCATGTGCCCAGTCTGGCCCCGCCCACACGGAATCGAACCCGGGACGCATTAGTCCGCAGGCGGTTGCTCTATCCACGGAGCCAAACTGGCTAGGGCTATTGCATCCTTGCTAGTGAGCACGGATGGTACATAGACTTCAGGCGACAGCGGGGCAGGCTCAGCTCCTTGTCTGTGGCCGTCCCCACTGAGCCCTGATGGGGGGCGGGGGTCCGGCCGCCCCAGACCAGCCCCAGCTGCTCACCTCCGTCAGGAACAGCCTGGCTTCAGCTCTCAGTTCAGACACACGTGCTCACACGCGGCTTTGTGGCCAGATCTCATTCTAAATCCCGGTTAGAGGGAAGGGAGGGAGCACGGGAGGAAGGGGCAGGGGAGGCGCGAGGGGCTGGGACCTTCCGTCTTTGGAACTTGCCCCCGGCCTCTCAGGAGCAATGCTCTGCCGGAGGGAGGGGTCCTCGTGGTGACACCCTGGGTGGGACTCTGGGGCCAGAGACGCTGAGGGCGCTCAGGAGGGAGGCGGCAGCCGCCACCACCAGCCCCTTGGCAGCCAGGCCAACCCGAGGGCAGAGTTCCTGTGGAATTCTCCCGGGGCTCTTCCCGGCCCCACCCCACGCCCCTGCACCCCATGCCCCACCCACATGCCACGCCCAGTCTGGCCCCGCCCACACACCCCACCCACATGCCCTGCACCACGTGCCCCCCCACGCCACACCCATATACCTGCCCACGCCTGGCCCCGCCCACACACTCCTGCCCATGCCTGGCCCCGCCCACACGCGGCCTGCCCCACGTGCCCCACCCACGACCTGGGCCCTGGCGGGTCTGAGCGGGCTGTGGTAAGTGGGCACTGACTCCTGGGACAGCGCCGCCTCCTTTCCCTTCCTTCGCGGGGATCCCTTCGCGTCCTCAGTTAAATGTGGAGGCGCGCTCTGCCGCCGGCAGCCTCCTAACCGTGTGCACACGAGTGAGCTGGAGTCCACGGCCACGGGCACGTTTCTCTTCCTTGCAGAGCTCGAACGTTTGATGGCGCTGAGCAACGAGATAAAAAATCCCAGTAAGTGAGGGGGGTCCGGGGGGGGGGGGTGCAGCGGCTGCGTGGGGTGGGGGGGGCGGGGCGACCGGCTTTGTGGGGGAGGGGCCCCTTCCCGCTCAGCCCACAGGCCGGCCCCCTGCTCACTTAAAACCGATGCCAGCTTTGTGCGGGGCGCAGAGAGTGCACCCTCGGGGTCAGGGGACCCCCGAGAAGGCTGCCCGCAGGCATGCCCGCCCGCAGGGTCCGAAGGTGGGCCGCTCGGAGCGGGGCCTTGGGTTTCTGGGTTCACAGTCCCCTTCACCCCGGGGGGTCATGCTGGGGAGTCTCCAGCAGCAGGACCTCCTGCAGTGACGGCCCCTCCCCGCAGCCGTCCCGCTCAAGTCCGAGCTGGCCTACGAGGTCTTCGAGCACGGCCAGGTCCGCTTCTGGCTGCAGGCCGAGCAGCTGTCCCCCGACGCCAGCTTCCGGTTCGTGATCAATGACCGGGAAGTCTCCGACAGCCCGGTGAGTGCGTGTGTGAGTGTGCGCATGGGTGCCTATGCGTGTGTGAGTGTGGTGTGTGTGAGTGTGCACACACAGGTGTATGCGTGAGCATGTGTGTACGTGTGCATGTGTGCACACGTGTGCGAGTGTGTCTGTGCAGGCATGTGTGCATGTGTATATGTGAGTGTGCACACAGGTGTATGCGCATATGTGTGAGTGTGTGTACGCACACATATGTGCACGTGTGTGCGACTGTGTGCCTGATTGTGCATGCATGTGTGAGAGTGTATATGTAAGTGTGTGCACACATGTGTATGTGTGTGTACATGAGTGTGAGTGTGTACGTGTGAATGTATGTGGGTGCATACGTGTGTGCATGTGTGAGTGTGCATATGTGTGAGTGTGTGTACGTGTGTGAGTGCATGTGTGTGTGGTTGTGCCTGTGTGTGCCCTGGCTCCCCAGTGGCCAGCTTTGCTTTGGTGAGTCCCTGGCTTAGGTGCCCTTGTGTGTGTCTGCGCCCCGTCTGGCCTGTGGAAATTGGGGTGTGGGAGGCTGGCAGGATGGACGAGAGGGTGGCTCGCGCGGCGGGAGGGCAGGTCGGGGTTAGACAGGCGATCTGGTCGTGGTCCAGGCCTGGGGGAACGGTACGTGACCGTCTGTTTCGGGGATGACCAGCTCGGTTTTGTGAGCAGATTCAGGTTCCAGGGGTGGTGCCTGTGGGGGGCCAGGGCACTGACGCTGACTGTGGCCGTGGAGAGCGTCCACAGAGGCACTCTCTGCCGCTCCCCTGGGCCCGGCGGCTCTCCCGCAGAGCCGGGCAGAGGGCAGGGAGCGGCTGCGGGCGCACTGTTTGCCGTGCTGCGAGCACGGGGCTCTGCTTGCGTTCAGGAGCGAGGCTTGCAGTGTGGCCGCTCCCCACCGGCTGTGGAGCACTGATGCTTCTGGGGCTCTAACCCTGGCACCCTGGGCCCCGCGAAGGCGCAGCCTGTTGGGCGGGACTGTTCCTGTCCAGTGGTGAGCGTGGGGTCCCTGGAACCCCGTCCTTCCTCCTCTGCCCTGTTTCACGACGCCTCGCGTTCCGTGTCCCTGGCGGCCTGCACTCCCTGCTGAGCCCCAGACACCACGTCCACGTGTCCTGTGCACAGACATGCGCGGAGCGCGTGTGGGGTGGCTTCGGTCACTCCACGGCGGCCCCGCTACTCCTCTGAGCCGGGTGCCCATTCCTGTCCATTTCGGAGCTTGGACGGACGGTGTCGGGCAGAATCCTGGGTGGACAGGATCATGTGTGGCTCCGCATCCCAGTCCCCTCCCCACACGACAAAGACCCCTTAATGCTCGTGCGCAGTGGGCCTGGCTCCCCTTCCTCCCGGCGCAGAAAGGCCGACGGGGCAGTGCCTGCGGGGCCAGGGCGCCTGCGGGTCTCCTCGGGCAGAGGTCTCGCCGTGAACGGGCGGAATTGGGAGGAACTGCGCGTTCCCTGCAGAACGCCCTTTGATTCGAGTTTCCCAGCTGCTGCCGAGCGCTAGCCCCGAACGCCGCGGTCCCTGTCACCTGCCGGCCCGGGGGCGGTGGCTGTGCTGTCCACCTTCGCAACCACTTCGGGCGACTCTGCCGTGGGAGCCGCATAAAAGCCAGAATTGACGCACCTTAGCCTCGTAGGGCTTCCCCCTGCATGAGGGCGAGGGCGGAGCCCCGTCATGCCTAGGACCTGGCGTGGCCACGGGGTCGCTGAGGAGCGAGAGGCCCTGTGCGGAGACCCCTTCCCTAGGGTCCCCCTCCCTCCTCAGACCTCCTGAGAGCAGCTGGGGGGGGGGGGCCTGGGCAGAGGCTGGCAGGAGGCTAACGTCTCGCGGATGAGTTTGCGGGGAGTGTGGGAAGCGTAGGTGCTGGGAACGCACACGCCTTCCTCCTGCCTCTTCCAGAAAGATCCCTGTCCCTCACAGAGGCTTCTCGCCCAGGTGGGCGCCGGCTCGGAAGCCGTGGCTCAGGGTCCCGGGAGAGGAGGACGTTGCTGTGCCGGTGGCTGTGTTGTGGCTGCATGTGCGTCTGTGTTCTTTACCCCACGCGTGCGATGGTCTCAGGTTTGGTGCGTGTCTGCCGGCTGCCCCCCTGCCCCCCAAGACACACAGGCCTGGGGTCTCCCCCGAGCGCACGTTCGTGTCCGGCGTTGGATGTCTGGTTTGCCGTTGGGTGTCGTGGATCCATTTCATCGTGCTTGCGCGTGTCCGGTCCCGAGGCGTGAGCTGGGGGGCGGGAGTGTCACTGCGCATTCTGTTCCCTTTGTGGCTTCCAGACGCACAAAATCAAGTGCGACAAGTCGACCGGCATCATCGAGATGGTGATGGACCAGTTCACCGTGGAGAACGAGGGCACCTACACGGTGCAGATCCACGACGGGAAAGCCAAGAACCAGTCCTCCCTGGTTCTCATCGGAGACGGTAGGCCGCCGCGCGCGCCCGCGAGAGGCTTCCAAGCCCGTGCTGTCGGCAGGAAGACGCGTTTCATGTCCTCCCCTTCCTGTTGCCTGTAGCGTTCAAGGCTGTCCTGGACGAGGCTGAATTTCAGCGGAAAGAATTTCTCAGGAAACAAGGTGGGTGCCGGCCCGCCCGCCCGCCCACAGTCGCACGAAGCCCAGGGTTAGGGGCTGAGGGTTAGCTAGGCCGACGCCGCCAGGCCCGGTGGCCCGAGGCGGTCTCGGTGGCCGGGGCTCGGGCGTCTCGGCTCCAGACACTTGGGGCCTGTTCTGTCCTTTACCCTTTTCCCAGGAACTTGCTGTTTGACTCAAAACCAGGGGAACGTTTTGGCTTTTGCATGTTCTAACTGCAAACGGGCCATGTTAAACACACTGCTTTTAAAAACGCGTGCTCACTGGACACAAAGTAAAACGGGTAAATTTTAGAGTCTGAAAAATAGCGCAAAGGCTTAATTTTTTTAATGGGGTTTTTATGTGGGATTTCTCTGCCTTTTGAAAAACATTAGAACATGGGTTATAAAATATAACATCAAGACGTTCTTTTTAAGTTCGTTGTTTTTAGTTGTTTTTACTTTTCATAGTAAAAAATACTTTATTTTACCCCTTTGTCCATTATGAGCTTTTTAACTTTGTAGGATATAGTCATTGGAAGAATTCAACAAATACTTTCTGTATCTGCCTTGCATGTTTGCGTTGCATGACATTGCTGTCAGTGTATGAATTACTTCTAAGTTTCCTTCAAACAAACACACTATTTTAAAAGACAGAGAAACCCACGTTTGAATTGAGAATATTATGTGTTTACGATGTGGCTAGGCCAAGCTGCGTTTTCGTCTCCTCGCCTCTGTTCACCTCCGTTTTGAAGTTTTTGGCCCCGGCCGTTGGCCGCAGTTGGGCAGGTGCCTGGGAAGGAAGTAGGATTTCGCCTGCTTTCTGAGGAGCAGAGGAGGGGATGGTGCAGGAGAGTGAGCGGACCGTGCATACGTCCGTTTCAGAGCCTAGAAACGGGCTTTCCCGGTTCATAAGGAACAGCTGCTTCCTTCTGCCTGAAACGCACACAAGTACACACACGCGCGCGCGTGCGCAAAAACACGTGTATGCATGCACACACATACCACACACACGAACTCACCTGCACACACATAGGTGTGTGCACACCCACATGAACACACACACAACACACATGCACACACAGGTTTACATGCATACACACGCTTGCCTGCACACACATGTACACACACGTATGTGTGCACAGATACACGCGTGTTACTATATAATGTGATTCCTTTTCACTCTGTCCCCCCAGGCCCGCACTTTGCCGAGTACCTGCACTGGGACGTCACCGAGGAGTGTGAGGTCCGCCTGGTGTGCAAGGTGAGGGGGGCCGGAAGGAGCGCGGCTCTCCTTCTGGGGGCACCAGGGGCCTGCAGGGAGCCGGAGGGCGAGAGCTTGGTGCTGGGGCAGGCGGCACACCCTGGGTCCCGCGGACGCTTCGGTTCTGAGACTGTCAGTGTCGCCTGGGAAGGAGACCCCCCTCCACGGGGCCGACCTGGGTGAAGTGCCTTCCCTCCGTGGCGATGCATCGGGATGTCACTGCCCAAGAAGCAGCCGCAGCCAGGGTCCTGGACCTCGGAGAACGTTCCACGCAGTGAACCACTGAACACGCACTGCGCACGGCTCGTCCCCATCACCGACATCGTGGTCCCCCGCAGGCCCGTCTGCTCCAGGGGCTCGAGCAGGGCCCTTCCCGGGCAGGGCGAGGGCTTCCGCTTCAGAAGCCGGGCCTCAGAGATGCGTTTGACACCGTTCGGACCCAGGCCTTTCCTCCCTGCAGGGCATTTCCCCTTGATTTTAGAGAGAGGGGAGCGGGGAGGGGGGAGAGGAGAGAGAGAGGGAGAGCAACGTCCATGTGATAGAGGCACCCGTCCACTGCTGCCTCCTGCACGCACCCGGACCGGGCACATGCCCTTGACTGGGAAGTGAACCCGTGACCTTGGGGGGCACGGGCCGATGCTCTGACCCGGGGGCGCACAGCCGGGCAGGACTGAGCGTCCGCCGGCCTCCATCGAGTGTCTGATGAGCAGGGAGTCCTTTTGGGGCCGGTGCTGGGGCAGCAGAGCCTCTGGCCCCGCGAGCCGAGGCCTCGCAGCTGAACCCAGGCTCTGTCTGCCAGGTCGCGAACACCAAGAAGGAGACGGTGTTCCGGTGGCTGAAGGACGACGCCCTGTACGAGACGGAGAGCCCGCCGGACCTGGAGCGGGGCGTCTGTGAGCTGCTCCTCCCCAAGGTGCGCTGCCCGGTCCGGAGCCGCCGGGAGGCTCAGAGGGGCTCTCGGGCCCGCAGGCCCTGCCTTGTCCCCGGGTTACAGCCCGGTGCCCGTGGTTTGCAAAGGAAACCATTCAGCCGGGATTCCATTTTACTTTATTCTTAAAATATTTTTATTGATTTCCGAGAGGAGGGGCGTGGGGGAGAGAGAGACAGACAGAAACATCAGTGATGAGAGAGCATCGTCGATGGGCCGCCTCTTCCTCTCCCCACCCCGCCCCGCCCCACGCTGGGGACCGAGCCTGCAACCTGGGCCTGTGCCCTGACCAGGAATCGAGCTGTGACCGCCCGGTTCATAGGTTGACGCTCAACCACGGAGCCGCCGGCCGGTGCTCCGTTTTCTATGGTGACGTTCGTCTCACCTACATATGGGTGTGCTTCACTCCTAGTTGTCCAAGAAGGACCACGGGGAGTATAAGGCGACCTTGAAGGACGACAGAGGCCAAGATGTGTCCACCCTGGAGATAGCCGGCAAAGGTACAGGAAGCCCCTCTGTCCCGCTGAGGAGAAACCCATTTTACCTCGGGGTGAGCCGCGCTCGGGCCCTTGGCCCGCGCCCTGGGCCGCGGAGGCAGCTAGGTGTGTCCGTTCGCCGCGCGCGGAACGGGTGCCGCGTTTGGAATCACGCGTGGGAGACCTGGGGGTTGCCGCAGTGTCACCGTAGTCCCTCACCAGACGGCGCGTCTCAGCCCAGGCCTGGCGTGGCCCGTGACGGGATCTGCGAGGCGGCGATTCCGTTACGGCGGGACGTAGGGGGAGCGAGACATTCCTGTTCCTTGTTCGCCAAGTGGGTCGGGCGGGAGGAGTTAACCCCGCACCAGCATGCGCGGGCACGCACACAGCGCCTCTTCGGCGTTTCACACGCACGTGGCGATGTCCCGTGTCAATTTAATGACGCGTGAGAAGGCCGCGCCGACACGATGACGTGTGGTAACCGTGCGTCCGCTCTCTCCGGCAGTGTACGAGGACATGATCCTGGCGATGAGCAGAGTCTGCGGTAAGTCAGTGCCGTCTCGCGTCGGGGTCCTTTGGGTGGGAGCGTCACTGTCGGGGGGCGGGGGGAGGTGTCCCAGGCGCCTGCCCGCCGGCGCTGCAGGGGCCCCGGTGCAATGGCAGCGCAGCCGGCGACGGCGTCCGGGGCTCCTCAGCGTTGTGTTCAGAGTTTGTGTTATGAGCCCTGCTCGCGCCCCACACTCCCTGCGAGGGTGACGTGCCGCCACGTCTCTGCGCTTTCCGCGCGAGCTGAGATGGAGACGGGGGGCCGAGGGGCCACGAAGCAGGAGGCGCCCCCCTAACTAGAGCCGGCAAGTCGGATGGGGGAGCCCCCCGGTTTTACGTATTGTTTCCTTCTTGTTAAACGGACTGGGGAGAGACCGATCAATATGCTCACGCAGGTGTGGGTTCTGCTACGGGTGCCCCCACCCCAATGGGCCCACGGACCTCGCAGCACCTTCGGAGAGACCACGCGAGTGTCCCGGTGACAGGCCACGTCCCTGGGGCCGGGGCAGTGAGCTCTCCGTCACCCAGTGAGTTCCCAGCCGGTCGAGGGGCACCTGACTGGCCCCTCGGACACTCCCGATCCCTGTAACTCAGGTGGGATCCTCTCCTCGTCGCCCACAGGCATTCCTGACAGTGTCACTCACCCGTCCTTAACCTCGGCAGCCGCTCCGCTGTACAGGGCTCTCCAAAGTGTGCTGCTCCCCGAGGGGCCAGGCTCACACGACAACGCCTTGATTCTGAGTGTGGGTGGGACTCGGGAACGTCTAACCCGAGAGCGCAGAAACCGGCGGACGGAGCGGGTGCCTCGGCGCCAGGATGGGCCTGGACTTCCTCCCGTGGGCGGCGTGGGCGACGGTCTGTCTGGTGAAATGTTGATCAGGAAGAGGAGTGCCCCAGTGCCCTCAGGACGCAGGCCTCGTAACGGCGCCGTTGACGCAAAACCAGAAGGAGGGCGGGCCTCTGGCCACCGCGCCGGCCGGAGGCGTCTGGGGCTCCGGCTCCTGGGGTCTGTCCCGTGGGCGGATGTCCTCCTGGCTTGAGCTCTGGATCAACGAACACAGCACTTCCCGTGTCACAGTGCAGTCCACACGCTTCCCCTCCTGTTCGAACGCTGAGCTGCTGAGGGGCAGGCACGAGTCTCTCCTTTCCGTGTTCAGCAGGGTCCGTCCAGTGATCCGGGCGTAGCACGCGCTTGTTTGACGAGTGACTGTGGCAGGGGACAAGCGTGAGGATCTGGGGCTGACAGACAGATGCATGGGTGTGGGAGCGCGTCTGCGCTGGTGGGCGAGGACCCGCCTACAGCGCTGCCCCCCTGACGTGGTTCCCACTCACGTGGCCCTCACGTGGCCCTCTGTCATGCGGTTCCCGCTCATGTGGCTCCTGCTCGTGTGGATCCCCCTCGTGTGGCCCCACTCATGTGGCTTTCCCCCCTCACGTGGCTCCCCGTCATGTGGCTCCCTCTCACGTGGCAGGGCTGTGTTTGAGATCTGAGTGTGTCTCGCTCTCTGCAGGCTTGTCTGCTTCTCCTCTGAAGATACTCTGCACCCCAGACGGAATCAGACTGCAGTGTTTCATGAAGTACTTCACCGAGGAGATGCGAGTGAACTGGTACCACAAGTAAGTCCCAGAGCTGCGGACGGGCCGTCCGAGGACCAGGGCAGTGTCTGTGCCCTCAGCCCCTGGAGTTCGGAAAAACAGTGACAGCCCTGGCATGGGGAGGGCGGGGGCAGGAGGCCGGTACAGAAATGCCCGACTGGGTCAGAGACCAGTGCCTTCACCCTCTTGCTCTGGACAGGGGTGGTCCCCAGGGTGACACGCGGTGTGGGCCCTCAGCGGAGAGCTAGTCCAGGAAGAATACGCCCTAGAGCCGCCTCCAGAATGTCCGCCTGCTGCCTTCCCGGAGGCGGACTGCAGAGAAGGGACCACAGGAAGCCCAATGCTTACAATGGGAGAAGGGAGGCCGGGAGCCTGTGTGCGGAGCAGGCGCTCCTGTCCCGGGCACTCCCAGGCCTCCCCAGGTGGGGTGTCCCCTGGGAAAACCCTCGTGATGTTCATGAGGGTGACAGCACTCGCCCAGGCTGTCGCCCAGCCCGTGGGGGCCGGCTCTTTCCCGCCACCCCCAGCTCATCCCCAACACTGGTGAGAGCTCCACGTCTCCCCGGGAGAGGACCGGGCGGGGCCACCCGGGCCTCAGGGGCACCTGCTGGGGGAGGAGGTGGGAAGCGCCATGGCGGCATTGTCAGCTCAGCTGTCAGCGGGGTCGACGTACCAATGTCTCCAGCTCCTCCTGGATCCAGCCCCGGTGCCTCCTCGTGCCTTTATTTAATTGTGTTTTTAATACATTTTTATTGATCTCAGAGAGAAAGGGAGAGGGAGCTCGAAACATCAATGATGAGAGAGAATCGTGGGTTGGCTGCCTCCTGCACGATCGAGATTAAGCCCACAACCCGGGGCATGTGCCCTGACCGGGAACTGAGCCGTGACCTCCTGGCTCCTAGGTCAATGCTCAGCCACGGAGCCGCGCCGGCCGGGCCCCTCCTCCCGCCTTTGGCCGGGCCCCGCCCTCCTGGCCTTTCCCAGGCAAACTCTGGCTGCCAGTACCCGTGTCTAGGGCATCCCTTGTGTGGGCGGATGAGGTGGGAGCGCGGGCCCTCCTGGGAGGAGCAGTGCTCGTCGGGGCTTTTCCTGTCGAGATGGGACGCCAGGCCGTTGTCCTCGATGTGACGCTCGGGCACGTGGACCGGGGGGGGGGGGGGTGCTGGTGTCTCGGGGCATCCCGTGCTTTTCACAGCGTGGGACTCAGACCCGGGGTGGTCACGGGCCCCAGCCCAAGGGGCTCCTTTGGGAATGTGCTGGAGGCAGGGTCTTTTTGTTGTTCGTCCTCACTCACCTGAGGACGTTTCCCCCATTGCTCTGCAGAGAGAGTGAAAGGGAAGAAGGGAGAGGGAGCAGGGGAGGAATCAGCTGTTTGCCTTCTTCATACGTCCCACTGGGGCCAGGGAGCCGACCCGCAGCCCAGGTGCCAGGTGCGTGCCCTTGACTGGGAGTCGCACCTGCCACCCCTCGGTGCGGGCCGACATAACCGCCGAGGGCACTGGTCAGGGCTGGGCTCTGCCCTTGGTGAGGCTGAACGACATTCCCCCGAGTTCTGCCTGTCCGTCCGGCACCGGTGCTGTGTCACCGGCCGGCCGCTCACCTGGTGCCGTGGCCCTGCTGTCACCCCCTCTGGGTTTAGATCCAGAAATGCAATGGCTAGATCACATGTAATTAAAAAATTTTTTTTGAGGAAAAAATGCCATACTGCAGAGAGTCCTTTTTAAAGATATAGTTTTATTCGTTTCAGAGAAGAAGGGAGAGGGAGAGAGAGAAAGAGAAAAACATCCACGATGAGAGAGGATCATCGAGCAGCTGCCTCCGGCACGCCCCACACTGGGGATGGAGCCCGCAACCCGGGCCTGTGCCCCGACCGGGAATCGAACCCTGACCTCCTGGTTCCTAGGTCGGCGCTCAGCCACGGAGCCACGCCGGCTGGGCTGCACAGAGTATGTTAGAGTCCATCGTGTTAGGGCCAAGAGCAATCCGTCTTTGAGAACTAAGCATCGTGTTTCGTCTCAGAGGGTTTTTGGGTCCGGTCCGAGCGGCAGGCGTAGAGAATAAATGGCTAACATCCTGAAAAGCCTGTCCGGACAGAGGCCCTCCCTGGCCGGTCAGACCGGGCTTCCGGCCACGCCGGCCACTGCCCCTCGGGGACTTGCGTGTGACTGAGATCTGGATTCACCCACGTTCCGTTGCCCTTTCCGGTCACAGAGACGCTAAGATTGCGTCCAGCGAGCACATGCGGGCGGGCGGCAGCGAGGAGATGGCCTGGCTGCAGATCTGCGAACCCACGGAGAAGGACAAAGGGAAGTACACCTTCGAGATCGCGGACGGCAGGGACAACCACCAGCGCTCGCTCGACCTGTCCGGCCAAGGTCAGAGTCCTCCCTCGCCGCTCAGGCCTGGCGCGTGGAGTTGCGTGTGGCACGCGGGCGGGGAAGCCCCGGGCGCGGTGATCGCCACCGGGGGACCTTGTTTCTGCGTCATCGGCCCCTTCGCTGCCGCCCGGTCGGTGTTCCTCGGGCACAGGCGCCGCGGGCACGCGGGCCAGGGAGCGCCCTTAGTGACGCTGACCTGTTTCCTTGCAGCCTTCGACGACGCGCTGGCGGAGTTCCAGCAGCTCAAGTAAGACTCGCTCGCGGGTGAAGACGCCGCCGTCCAGGGCTCCGGGGCCTCGCGGTTATTTTGGCCGAGGGACCTCGCTGGGCGCCCAGGGGACCCGAGGCCTGTCCATCCCCTGGGCCCTGGGGTGCGAGGGGCAGTTTGAGCCGCTCCGTGCGGACGGCAGGCGCTCTTCCACACGGTGGACGTGTCTGGCAGCCACTGCCTGGAGTCGTGGGAACGCTGCGTGGTGTCAGTTCAGTGATGAATTTCTTTTCTTTTAAATATGTTTTTACTGATTTCAGAAAGGAAGGTAAATGGAGAGAGAGAGAGAGAGAGAAACATCCATGATGAGGGAGAATCATGGATCGGCTGCCTCCTGCACACGCCCCCGACTGGGGAGGGAGCCTGCAACCCGGGCTTGTGCTCTGACTGGGAATCGAACCCGGGACCTCCTGGTTCATGGGTCAGCGCTCAGCCACTGAGCCACGCCAGCTGGGCGGTAACTTCAGGTTGTTAAGTGTGTGTGAATTTTAGGGCCTCCCCCACACAGCAGCCATTGGCCAGCACCAGGTCACTCTGAGTATCTGTTAACGCACGAGTGGGTGACCAAGAACAGTTAGAGACCGGCATTTTTCAAAAGCTCCAAAACGCCCCAGTGCAACCTGAAGAATTCAGCGAGAAAAGAAATTTCTGGGACTGAGTCTGAACGTAAACGCTGTGCATCTCAGCAGCTGAAAGACGGGGTGTCCCCCTCTCAAAAGGGCAGCGGGGCATCGGGAAAGGCGTCCTCCCCAGAGAAAGCAGGCGTCCCCCACCCCCCTGCTCCCCAGCCGACCCCTCCCCTGTGGGATGTGTGTGGGTGCGTTTCTCACGACTCTCTTCTGCTCTCTCCTCCCCGCTTGACGTCCAGGGCGGCTGCTTTTGCAGAGAAGAGTAAGTACCCGGGCAATGGCGACAAGGGCCTTGGCTCGGGGAGGGGCAGAGGCCACGCCGTAGAGCGTTACCCTGTGTATTGGATGACAACGGGCAGAGCTGCTCGCTCCCATTGGGCACCCTCCATGCCTCTCCCCACCTGCCCTCTCACCCCTGCCCTCCTCACACCTCCCCTCAAACCTCCCCTCCTCATCCCTTCCCTCCTCACCCCTCCCCTCCCTCACCCCTCCCCTCCTCACCCCTCCCCTCCTCACCCCTCCCCTCCTCACACCTCCCCTCCTCACACCTCCCCCTCCTCACCCCTCCCCTCCTCACGCCTCCCCTCCTCACGCCTCCCCTCCTCACGCCTCCCCTCCTCACGCCCCGCCCTCCTCACGCCCCGCCCTCCTCACCCCCCGCCCTCCTCACCCCCCGCCCTCCTCACCCCCCCGCCCTCCTCACCCCTCCCCTCCTCACCCCCTCCCCTCCTCACCCCTCCCCTCCTCACCCCTCCCCCTCCTCACCCCTGCCCTCCTCACCCCTGCCCTCCTCACACCTGCCCTCCTCACACCTCCCCTCCTCACACCTCCCCTCCACACACCTCCCCTCCTCACACCTGCCCTCCTCACACCTGCCCTCCTCACACCTCCCCTCCTCACCCCTGCCCTCCTCACCCCTGCCCTCCTCACCCCTCCCCTCCTCACCCCCTGCCCTCCTCACCCCTGCCCTCCTCACACCTCCCCTCCTCACACCTCCCCTCCTCACACCTGCCCTCCTCACACCTGCCCTCCTCACACCTGCCCTCCTCACACCTGCCCTCCTCACACCTGCCCCTCCTCACCCCTCCCCTCCTCACCCCTCCCCTCCTCACCCCTCCCCTCCTCACCCCCTGCCCTCCTCACACCTGCCCTCCTCACACCTCCCCTCCTCACACCTGCCCTCCTCACACCTCCCCTCCTCCACACCTCCCCTCCTCACACCTGCCCTCCTCACACCTGCCCTCCTCACACCTGCCCTCCTCACCACCTCCCCTCCTCACACCTTCCCTCACACCCTCCCCTCCTCACAACCTCCCCTCCTCCACCAACCTCCTCACACCACCTCCCCTCCTCACACCTCCCCCTCCTCACACCTGCCCTCCTCACACCTGCCCTCCTCACACCTCCCCTCCTCACACCTCCCCACCTCACACCTTCCCTCACACCTGCCCTCCTCACCCCTGCCCTCCTCACACCTGCCCTCCTCACCCCTCCCCTCCTTACCCCTCCCCTCCACACCTGCCCTCCTCACACCTCCCCTCCTCACACCTTCCCTCACACCTGCCCTCCTCACACCTGCCCTCCTCACCACCTGCCCTCCTCACACCTGCCCTCCTCACACCCCTCCCCTCCTCACACACCTCCCCTCCTCACACCTGCCCTCCTCACACCTCCCCTCCTCACACCTTCCCTCACACCTGCCCACCTCACACCTGCCCTCCTCACACCTCCCCTCCTCACACCTCCCCTCCCACACCTCCCCTCCTCACACCTCCCCTCCCTCACACCTCCCCTCCTCACACCTCCCCTCCTCACACCTCCCCTCCTCACCCCTGCCCTCCTCACCCCTGCCCTCCTCACCCCCTCCCCTCCTCACTCCCCTGCCCCTCCTCACCCCTGCCCCTCCACACCCTCCCCTCCTCACACCTCCCCTCCTCACACCTGCCCTCCTCACACCTGCCCTCCTCACACCTGCCCTCCTCACACCTGCCCTCCTCACCCCTCCCCTCCTCACCCCTCCCCTCCTCACCCCTCCCCTCCTCACCCCTGCCCTCCTCACACCCAGCCCTCCTCACACCTCCCCTCCTCACACCTGCCCTCCTCACACCTCCCCTCCTCACACCTCCCCTCCTCACACCTGCCCACCTCACACCTGCCCTCCTCACACCTGCCCTCCTCACACCATCCCCTCCTCACACCTTCCCTCACACCTCCCCTCCTCACCCCTCCCCTCCTCACACCTATCCTCCCCACACCTCCCCTCCTCACACCTCCCCTCCTCACACCTGCCCTCCTCACACCTGCCCACCTCACACCTCCCCTCCTCACACCTCCCCACCTCACACCTTCCCTCACACCTGCCCTCCCACACCTGCCCTCCTCACACCTGCCCTCCCTCACCCCCTCCCCTCCTTACCCCCTCCCCTCCTCACACCTGCCCTCCTCACACCCTCCCCTCCTCACACCTTCCCTCACACCTGCCCTCCTCACACCTGCCCTCCTCACACCTGCCCTCCTCACACCTGCCCTCCTCACACCTCCCCTCCACACACCTCCCCTCCTCACACCTGCCCTCCTCACACCTCCCCTCCTCACACCTTCCCTCACACCTGCCCTCCTCACACCTGCCCTCCTCACACCTCCCCTCCTCACACCTCCCCTCCTCACACCTCCCCTCCTCACACCTCCCCTCCTCACACCTTCCCTCACACCTCCCCTCCTCACACCTCCCCTCCTCACACCTCCCCTCCTCACACCTGCCCTCCTCACACCTCCCCTCCTCACACCTCCCCTCCTCACACCTCCCCTCCTCACCCCTCCCCTCCTCACCCCACCCTCCTCACACCTCCCCTCCTCACACCTCCCCCCTCACACCTCCCCTCCTCACACCTGCCCTCCTCACCCCTCCCCTCCTCACACCTCCCCTCCTCACCCCTCCCCTCCTCACACCTGCCCTCCTCACCCCTCCCCTCCTCACACCTCCCCTCCTCACCCCTCCCCTCCTCACACCTCCCCTCCTCACCCCTCCCCTCCTCACACCTGCCCTCCTCACTCCCTCCCCTCCTCACACCTGCCCTCCTCACCCCTCCCCTCCTCACCCCTCCCCTCCTTACCCCTCCCCTCCGGAGCCTCCAGCACCCCTGGCCACATGTCCTCCTGCCATCACCCACCTGTTCTGTGTTGTTTTACGAGACGGTCAGGCAGGGGTGGCTGCAGGAGGAGACACTGAGAGGCTCGGGAACAAGGTTTGGGAGACAGGCCGGTGTGTTGGGGGGCACAGGGTTTGGGGTCAGGAGGAGAAGACAGGACTGGGGAGCTGACAGGCCACGCCCTTGGTGGGCTTCCCTGGAAGGGCAGGCGGGGACGCTCAGGGCAGCTGGATTGCACCATTTGGGGGCATTGGGCGGTGGGCATGGTCCCTGGTTGCCCAGCACCTGGCCCTGGTCTCAGGCTCTGGATGGCTGGTGGGTGGATCCCATGTCCAACAGGTCCCCCAGGCGTCCAGGTGCCCCAGGCGTCCCAGGCGTCCAGCCCCCTTTCCCTGCGAGACTGAGTTATAGCCGGGCCTGTTCCCCTAGTTCAGCCCCGGGTGCCCCTCCTGCACCCTCAAAGCCCCGCTCACACCCACATCCCTCCGAGCCTCCCCCAGCCTCCCCTCAGGTGCTGTCCTCCGCCGAGCGGCTGAGTACACCTGCATGCAGCCGGAGCTCAGCAGGGGCCGGAGGAGGGAGGACACGCTGCTGATGGGTTTCTCAGCCGAGTCCCCTCCATTACAGATCGTGGCAAGGTGATCGGCGGTTTACCCGACGTGGTGACCATAATGGAAGGCAAGGTAAGGACAGACGGTAGGACCCCGGGATTCGCGGGCTCAGCCACGCATGCAGCCCCGCCACGGGCCACGCAGAGCTGGGCGCGCGTGCTGTCACTCAGCCTCCGGGGGACTGGGCTCCCCACCCCCTCCTGCTTGGCCCGCTGCCCCTGCTGCCCCTTGTGCTAATGTCTGAGCCTACAAGCCACACCTGGTCCCGTGCCGGGGTCCCCTGAGGTCTGGGCCCTGGTCCTGGGCTGGGGGGGAGGGGCGGGGGCGCCCAAGGTTGGGGAGGCCACACCCATGCCCACAGGACGCACCTGCCTGTGTGAAGGTGGAGCCCCCTCGGGCTCCAGGCCCTTTGGAACGTGATGGCACTGCTTGCCGAGCGTTAACGGGTCCCTGTAGGTGGGGTGGCTGACATCCAGCCGCACCCCTCCGGCGCCTCCGCTCTAGCTCAGGGTCTGGGGACACAGCGGAGAGGACGTTCTTCGCTCAGCACAAAGGTGTCGGCTCTGCTCTGGGGCCACTGCAGAGCCCACGAGGTTAACCTCCGGGGGGTTAGCTCAGCGTCCCCACGGTGGCTGCGCCCGCCCAACTTGCTCTAAGTCCGTGCGTTCTCTGGGTTTGCCAGAGGGCCCCTGGGCCTGAATAGGGAGGAAACTGAGAAACCTGCTAAAACATCCGTAAAACGTGGATGTATCCGATGACTTGCACATTCTTCAGCCGGCTTCGGCCAGGGCTGGGGAACATCCGGCCCGCGGGCCGTATCAGCCTCTCGAAATCTTGTGGTCTGGCCCTGCTGAGGTGGTCGGGGCGAGCTAATGAAATGCCTGACCCCACACAGGAGGCTGATGTTTAAGTGGGTAATTCTGTTGGGCCCTCGAATGATGTTATAAACGTCCGGACGGCCCTGGGCAGGAAAGAAGTTCCCCGTCTCAGGCTTAGGACCTGGGTTACAGCGGAGGGCGCACAGCAGGCACTGCCACGGGTTTGCCTCACGAGCGGCTGCGTGAAACTGCCCTTGTCTGCACCCTGCTGTGTGGGGACCCCGGGGTCTGGCGTGGTGCTCACGTGTGGGAAAAGCATGCTGACTCAATGGCTGATGTCGCGGACCACGATGAGGGTCAGTGCCCTTCAGAGGGGATCTGACCTTCGTCCTCCTACCTCTGCCCGCTTCCCTCCCGAAGACCTTGAACCTGACCTGCACGGTGTTCGGGAACCCCGACCCCGAGGTGGTGTGGTTCAAGAACGACAAGGACATCGAGCTCGGCGAGCACTTCTCGTCGAAGGTGGAGCAGGCCAAGTACGTCAGCATGAGCATCAAGGGCGTGACCGCCGAGGACTCGGGCAAGTACAGCATCCACGTCAAGAACAAGTACGGGGGCGAGAAGATCGACGTCACGGTCAGCGTGTACCAGCACGGGGAGACCATCCCCGACGTGCAGCCGCCTCAGCAGGCCACGCCCAAGCTCATCCCCGCCTCCGCCTCCGGCCCGGCCCAGTGAGGCGAGGCCCCCGGTCCGCGGGCCGTGAGCCGTGCCCAAGGCGCGTCGCCGGCCGAGTGACCCCCCGCGTGGCCGGAGAGCGAGCCTGCGCCACGTGTGTTTACCGTGGCATTTGTTCAGTCTAGTTTAGGGCCCTCGAGGCGGCAAGCCAAGGGTTGTGTGTGGTGTCCTGTCCACACCCCCGGGGTGGACCCCAGTGCCAACGTGACCCAGCACCCCGGCTCCTGGCTGGAGCCCTGTATGCTGTGCTACCGCCACTGTGTTTTCTCTTGCTTCTGACAATAAAACTTTACGAGGCGACTTGTTGTGGTTCTCGGCACCTGGTCCTACCTCACCACCTCCGCTTCCGCCCTTCCTTTACGGTGATCGGGCGGGGTTGCAGCCCGCAGGGAGCCTACACTCCGAGTGCCTGGGGGGAGGTCCCTCCAAAGCCTGGCCCCTCAGGGCTTGGGGACAAGGTGACGGAGTCTGGCTGGAGGGGCTCCCGCAGAATGAGGGGCTCTCCCCTAGGAAGGGGGGCACCTGTGCAGACTGAGAAACACTGAGTGGTTCTTGCATCGCGGATTCAGAGGTCTCTGTGAGGAACATGAAATGTGTAGATGGCTTTCCTTTACAAAAATCATTTTTTATTTTTCCGTTACAGTTGGTATACAATATTATATTAGTTTCAGGTGTACACCCCAGCGATTAGACATGACATAGCTTACTAAGCGATCATCCTGATAAATCTTGTACCCTCCGACCCTGTACATACCTATTAGAATACTAGAAGCCCGGTGCACGAATTCGTGCACAGTTGGGGTCCGGCTGGCCCACCTCCATCTGGGCCAATTGGCCCAGTCAGCCTCGGGGAGAGGCCACGGGCAGTTGGCTGGCTGTCCCCGCCCCCTGGTCGAACTCCAGGTTGAACTCCTGGTTGAGGGGACAATTAGCATATTAGGCTTTTATTATATAGGATTATTACTACATGCCCTGTCCTATACTTCATATTTCCATGACTATTCTGTAACAACCAATTTGCACTTCTCAATCCCTTCACCTTTTTCGTCCATCCCTCCAACTTCCCTCCCATCTGCTAATCATCAAAATGACCTGCTTGCTCCTTTATTTTGTTTTTTAGATTCAATTGTTAACATGTACTTATTGCCATTTTATTGTTCTTATTTTTAATCTTTTTCCCCCCTTCTTCTTCTTAAAGAAGACCCTTTCACATTTCATGTAATACTGGTTTGGTGGTGATGAACTCCTTTAGCTTTTTCTTATTTGTAAAGCTCTTTATCTGACCATCAATTCTAAACGATAGCTTTGCTGGGTAGAGTAATCTTGGTTGTGGGTTTTTGCTTTTCATCACTTTAAATATTTTTTGCCACTCCCTTCTGGCCTGCATAGTTTCTGTTGAGAAAGCAGCTGACAGTCGTATGGGTACTCCCTTGTAAATAACTAGCTGCTTTTCTCTTGCTGCTCTTAAGATTCTCTCTTTGTCTTTAGCCCTTGGCATTTTAATTATGATGTGTCCTGGCATGGACCTCTTTGGGTTCATCTTGTTAGGGTCTCTCTGAAATTCCTGGACTTTGATGTCTACTTCCTTCACCACGTTAGGGATGTTTTCTGTCATTATTTCTTCCATTAGGTTTTCAACATCTTGCTCCCTCTCTTCTCCTTCCGGCACCCCCAGACTGTGAATATTGGTAAGCTTGAAGTTGTCCCTGGGGCTCCTTTGGCTAACTTCACTTTTCTGCATTCTTTATCTTTTTGCTTCCTTTTATTCCAAATCACTTGGCTTCATCTACCCTACTGTTGGTTCCTGGTAAATTCTTCTCCTTCTCAATTAGTGTATGCTCCATTTAGGACTGATCCTTTTTTATGATGCCGATGTTCTGAGTTCACTGAGCATCCTTACAACCAGTGTTTTGAACTCTGCCTCTGGTAGATGGCTTGTCTCCAGTTTTTTTTTTTTTATCTTCTTCTTTCATTTGGGACATGTTTCTTGGTCTCCTCATCTTGGCACCTACCTGTCTTGTTTGTAGGTGGAGCTGCTCTGTCTCCCGGGCTTGGTAGACTGGCCTTGTGTGGTAGGTGTCCTGTAGGGTCCAGTGGCATAGCCTCCCTGATCACCCCAGCGGGGCACTCCAGGTGTGCTTCCCATGTGGGCTGGTCCTGTTGAAGTTGTGATTACTGTTGGCACGGCAATGGGAGGGATTTGCCCCAAGGCCAATCAGATGCAAGGACTGGCTGTGACCACTGACCTTTGACCACTGTGGAGGGTCAGTGGTGCAGGGGCCCACTCCGCAGAGCAGGACGTAGCAGGGCTCTGGTGTTTGCTGAGCCCGCCCCTTAGGTGTGTCTCTTGTGGAGGTGGTGGGGTGGCGCCTCCATGTGATCTGAAGCTGCCCACTGGGTTTGATGGCTCTGGGGCTTCCCAGGGGGTGCGGACCAAGTTTTGTCACCACCTGTTCTACCCAGGGACACCGGGCATGAGCTACGAAGTGGTCTGCAGATGGCTGCTTCTTGTGCTGGACTTGGAGGTGCCCAGGTGAGGCCAAGCTGCAAACCAAGGCTGCTGCTGCTAGTGCCAGGCCTGGGGCCACTTGGCCAGAGGTGCAGGGCACACTGAGGCCAGATGCTGGTTATTTGAGAGATTTTAGGAAAATCTGAAGCGTGAGCCAAGATAGACCATTGGTATGGATAAGCTCGGGTGGGCCTGCAAGTGGGTGGGACAGGGTCTCAGGGAATCAGGAGGGTGGGGCAAACAATTCGAGCCAAGTTGATGGTGACTCAGATACGGTGCCCACCTGGGAGTGGGGAGGCTCACAGAGGAACACGGCGCTGCCCCACTTCTGTCTGAGAGAAAACTGCCCCCCAGCCCTCACCCTGATGCCAGATAATTCAGCGGCTCCCCGTGTGCCCCCTTTGAGCTGCCGTCCCAATGCTGGAGCTCGGAGGGAGGGAGTCCAAGTAAGTCCATGTGCCGGCCCTTTAAGAGGAACACCTGGGATTCCAGCAGCCTCCGCCTCCCTCAGCCTCCATCCCTGTTGGGTTTCACAGCTGGAAGTCAAGGGACGTCTCTCCCTGACACCGGAGCCCGGGCTGGGAGGACTGGCCTGGGGCTGGGACCCTCGTCATTCAGGGGGACCTCTGCCGCCGAGATCCCCTCCCTCCCGACCTTGACAGGCGGGTGTGGGACCAGCCGTTCCTCCTCCCACCCTCCTGCCCGTCTCCAGGTGGCTGCTCTTCTTTCTTTCTTTCTGTAACCCTCACCTGAGGGTATTTCCCCGTTGGTTTCTAGAGCGAGCGGGAGAGAAACTTCCACGCGAGAGAGAGACACGCTGACTGATTGCCTCGCCCCACCCGGGGCTGAGGAACCTGCAAGCCAGGCCGGTGCCCGTGTCGGGGCATCAAATCCACGGTCCCGCCAACCCCTGAGCCCACCCGCCGGGGCTGGCTGCTCCGTTTCATCCTCGGTGACGGGCCTTCCGCCCAGCCGGGCTCCGGGCGGTTCCGGAGGGAGGTGGCCCTGTGCTGGCGTGGTGTGTCCATGTGGTTGTGGGAGGAGGCGAGTCCTGGGTAAGTCTACCTGGGCATGTCTTCCGGACAAGGCGGCGTCCTTTCCAAGGGCTCTTTGGCTAGCGCGGACGCGAACGAGAAAGAAAACGCGCCTTCGATGACCACGGCTGCGGCCACGGAGGGAGGGGAGGGAGAGCGCGCACTCAGCTGGTCCTCGCTCTCCTCGGAATTCTAGGAAACGGACATCCTTCCTTTCAGCATCTCCTTCCTTCCCGCGTTTCCTTCCTTGCTTTGCAAAGAGGCCGACGTTCCTCTGGCATGAGAAGCCCGCGGCAAAGTGCTGGTTTGGTGTTGAACGCGGCTACATCGCAGGGAAGCGTGGGGGTTAGAGCAGTGCTCGTCCCCCTCCCCCTCCCCCTCCCCCGGCACCCATCCACCCAGGACCCAAACTCGGTGTCACACCTACACGCGTACTTTCTGTTGATGGGACAAGAAAAGTAGGTGCGCTTTTGACTCCTTCGCCCCGGACGGCTGCTGTGCTGGCTGCTGTCACGAACTGATTTTGTGTTGGGTCATCGGAGGGAAAAGAGGGCGGGGCCCCGGCTACTAGTCAGGCATCGCCATGTTTCAGACACCCTGGGCCCCGCGGGCAGTCGCTGGGCGAGATGGTGCTCTCTTTTCCCCGGGTAACCAAGGAGACCTGCACCGTGTCTGTCCCTGGAAGCCCAGCCAGCAGGCAGGTGAGGGGCAGGTGAGGGGCAGGTGAGGGGCAGGTGAGGGGCAGGTGAGGGACAGGTGAGGGGCAGGTGAGGGGCAGGTGAGGGGCAGGTGAGGGGCAGGTTTGGGGCAGGTGAGGGGCAGGTTTGGGGCAGGTGAGGGGCAGGTGAGGGGCAGGTGAGGGACAGGTGAGGGGCAGGTGAGGGGCAGGTGGAGGGGCAGGTGAGGGGCAGGTGAGGGGCAGGTGAGGGGCAGGTGAGGGGCAGGTTTGGGGCAGGTGGAGGGGCAGGTGAGGGGTAGGTGAAAGGCAGGTGAGGGGCAGGTGAGGGACAGGTGAGGGGCAGGTGAGGGGCAGGTGAGGGGCAGGTGAGGGGCAGGTTTGGGGCAGGTGAGGGGCAGGTTTGGGGCAGGTGAGGGGCAGGTGAAAGGCAGGTGAGGGGCAGGTTTGGGGCAGGTTTGGGGCAGGTGAGGGGCAGGTTTGGGGCAGGTGAGGGGTAGGTTTTGGGCAGGTGAGGGGTCAGCGAGCCTGTTGGGAAAGACTTGCACCTTCTCCGAGGCCGGGGCGCAGGCCGGCTGCTTGCTCCGGGAGGGGGCGGCTTCCGTGCGGCCTGGGCAGCGAAGGCTCGCGTTTGTAATCTGACTAGTGAGCTAAAGCAGAGCGCCCTGCTTCCGTGGAAGTGGTCCTTTTGTGTGGCAACCGTGGCTCACGGGAAAGAATGAAACGGCTCTGCATTTCTTCGCGTCGTAGGATAGTTTTAGCAGATTTTAGTTTTTGAGCGGTGTGAGGGCAAAATTGAGAGGGAGGTCGAGATTTCCCAGACACCTCCTACCCCCCTCCCCCATGCACGGCCTCCCCGCCATCACCCCCCTCCCCCAGGTGATGAACCTGCCTGACTTCAGGGTCACCCCCAGTCCACAGCTCACATTCGGCGGGCGCTGTGACCCCTGCCACCTCTAGGTGGCGCTGAGAGAACAGGGATGAGCCTTCCTCCTCTGCGGACACCTCCGTTCCTGGTTAGGAGAGGCCCCTCCTGACCAGGGACAAGGACAGGCCGGCCCGCGCCTGTTTCCGGGAGACGGGAGCTAACTTGGAAGGCAGTCATGTGGCCCCTTAATGTCTGCGTGCTGCCCAGGAGCGGGACCGAAACACCCTGTGAGCTGTGAGAGGCTCTCGTCACGCCGGGGAAGTCACGCAGAGGCGGGATCGGTGTCTGCACGGCGTTGGGCATGGGATGTAAAGGCTCCACCTTTCAGAGGGGCACGTGGGGCGCAGGGGCCAGCCGTCCCTCAAGCAGTCAGTCTCGGCCTCCACCATTCCCCGAGGGGGCCGTGGGCTGAGCGGCTGGGGCTCAGGGGAGCCCGCTCTGTGGCCCTTTTCACTTCATTTTATTTATTTGTCTATTTTTAAAATTTCATTATTGAAGGTATTCCATAGGTCCTCCTTTTCCCCCAACGACCTCCTCCAGCTGCCCCCGCCCCCCCCAGGCCTGCCCCCCCTATTGTCTGCGTCCGCGGGCCATGCATATATGCACACAAGGTATTTGGTTCATGAGCTCCCACCCCCCCACCCCCCCTCCCTCCCTCCCTCTGAGATTCCGCACTCTGTTGACAATATCATTTCATACCCATCAAATGGGTAACAAATTTTTTAAAACATTTAAGAATCTATTTATTACAGCTGGGACAGTAAGAGCTGAGGAGAAAGAGAATTAGAAAGTCCACACGTGAGCCCTAGCTGGGGTTGCTCAGTGGCTAGAGCAATGGCCTGCGGACTGAAGGGTCTCGGGTTCGATTCCGGTCAAGGGCACATACCCAGGCCCTGGTCGGGGTGCGTGCAGGAGGCCACCAATGGCTGTGTCTCTCTCACATCGATGTTTCTCTCTGTCTCTCCCTCTCTCTGCCACTCTCCCCAACAATCAAGGGGGAAGTACCCTCGGGTGAGGGGTAACTCCCCTCCCCGAACCCCAAAAAGAAAAAGAGACCTGAAAAGCATCGGTAGCTATTGCCTGGGACCGGGGCGCCTCGGGGGACAATTCCGGGCTCCCCCTCCCCGTTCCATGCCAGAGACCAGGACCCCGCGATGTGGCGCCCGTCCCACCGGCCGCCCCGGGTGACCTGCTGCTCACGGCTGAGCAATGACATGGGACACATGTTGTCAGACGTGGTTTCCGTCCTGCGGCTGGGACGCGCCCGTGCCTGTAAGAGGCGGCCGCCCCTCCCAACGTGTGACGAGTGGAAAGGCGCCTTTTCCTTCAAAGCCGTCGTTAGAACGACCCCGCTGAGGGGGTGCGGGAGAAGTCGCCGGCCAGGCTTCCTGGAGGCACTCCCCACGCACACTTCCTAATGAAGAAAGCAAGATTCAACGCCAGGAGGAGGCGGCCGTTCATTTTAGTGAGATCCCTTGCAATGAAGAAGCTTAATCGGTAAAAAAAAAAAAAAAAAAGGATGAATTCTTTGCTTAGGAACAAAGATAATTGAACTGCAACACCTGGGGTTGCCTCCAGGGGCCCGGGGGCTGCAGCCCGTCCTGCAGGGCGCTGGCCGCTCCCTGGCTGCCCGGGAGGCGGGGCCGAGCTGTGGCCGCAGGAGGCCACTGGCCTTCCGCTCGGGCACCCCCCAGGGAGCCCCGTGCTTGGGGATCCCCTCCCGGACCCGGGCCTCAGCGGTTGTAGGTAGCAGCTTCCATTGCTTTCTGAGATTGTGGTCGGAAGTGATTCTCGGAGGAGCCTCAGGGCCCGGCGCCCGCGTGTTATGTGTCGAGGCGGACACAGGGCGGCGTGTGTGTGTCAGTGGCGACACTGCAGCCGACACACTCAACGCAGGCCTCGCTGCAGGGCTGACGGCCCGGAGGGGGCACCGCTGTCCGGGCTGCATGGGGGCCGGTGTGGGACTGGCGTGGGGACTGGTGTGGGGGCAGCGTGGGGACCGGTGTGGGAGCGGTGTGGTGGCTGCATGGGGGCCGGCGTGGAGACCGGTGTGGGAACAGCGTCGTGGTGGCGTGGGGGTGGTGTGGGGGCTGCATGGGGGTGGCATGGGGGCCGGGGTGGGAGTGGTGTGGGGGCTGCATGGGGGCGGCATGAGGGTGGCGTGGTGGCTGCATGGGGGCCGGCGTGGAGACCGGTGTGGGATCAGCGTGGTGGCGGCGTGGGGACTGGTGTGGGGGCAGCGTGGGGGTGGCGTGGGGACCGGTGTGGGAGCGGTGTGGGGCAGCATGGGGACCGGTGTGGGAGCGGTGTGGGAGCAGCGTGGTGGCGGCGTGGGGACTGGTGTGGGGACCGGTGTGGGAGCGGTGTGGGGCTGCATAGGGGCGGCATGGGGGTGGTGTGGGGGCTGCATGGGGGCCGGTGTGGGACTGGCGTGGGGACTGGTGTGGGGGCTGCATGGGGGCCGGCGTGGAGACCGGTGTGGGAGCAGCGTGGTGGCGGCGTGGGGACTGGTGTGGGGGCAGCGTGGGGGTGGCGTGGGCGCCGGTGTGGCACTTCCTGTCATTTTTGCGGCTGCAGCCAGCCCTGAGTATAAAGACCGGAAAGAACCAGATGAGACCGGTTGATCCTGATAATCCCTGCGGGCGGGGAGAGGGTTTCACGGATTCAGAAATCCAGCCTCGGGCTCAGAGCGACCCGAGTTTCCTTAAAGACGTGGCGGAGGGGAGCGCACAGGTAAACAGAGACGTTGCCCGGGCCACCGGCTCTGGGGGCCGGGACCACAGACGTAGGCGCTCCCGGCGGGGCCATCCCCGCTCAGCGCCCGTCGCTCAGCGCGCTGCGGCCCGCGGCCCACGGGGAATGTGCCGTAACTCCGTGACACACGGGAGAGGAGGACGGGCTCTCGTGCAGCAGGACCCCAGTGACGGGAGCCGATGGGTCTGGTGTCTCTGGTTCAGCCGCAAGGCCAGAGCAGCGAGGGGCAGCCCCGTCTCGTCTCTCCCCTGGTCTCTCTCTCTCCCCGCACCCCTCTCTGCTCCCCTCTCTCCAGCTCTCACCTGGCCTGACCCCCACGCCTGCCCCGTCTGGCTCAGGGCTGTTCTGGCTGCAATGGCTGCGGGGCAGTAAGGTGTGGCCCTGCTCAGAGCTGGTGGCCTCCCTCCCTGTGCATGGTGGATGGACCTGGGCAGGTGTCTCAGCCACCTGTGTCTTAGCCCACCTGGGCGGGCGTCTCTGTCCACCTGGGCGGGTGTCAGTCCACCTGGACGGGCATCTCTGTCCACCTGGGCGGGCGTTAGTCCACCTGGGCGGGCGTCTCTGTCCACCTGGGTGGGCGTCTCTGTCCACCTGGGCGGGTGTCAGTCCACCTGGACGGGTGTCTCTGTCCACCTGGGCGGGTGTCAGTCCACCTGGACGGGCATCTCTGTCCACCTGGGCGGGCGTTAGTCCACCTGGGCGGGCGTCTCTGTCCACCTGGGTGGGCGTCTCTGTCCACCTGGGCGGGTGTCAGTCCACCTGGGCGGTGTCTCTGTCCACCTGGGCGGTGTCTCTGGGCGGGCGTCTCTGTCCACCTGAGTGCGTCTCTGTCCACCTGGGCGGGTGTCTCTGTCCACCTGGGCGGGTGTCTCTGTCCACATGGGCAGTGTCTCTGGGCGGGTGTCTCTGTCCACCTGGGCGGTGTCTCTGGGCGGGCGTCTCTGTCCACCTGGGCGGCGTCTCTGTCCCAGGCCTCACAGACCGGATGACTTAACAGCAGATTGTACCTCTTGTGGTCTGGGGGCTGACGCCCAGGATGCAGGCGTGGCGCGGCGTGATGTGTCCCGTTGACAGAGAGCCGGGGGAAGGAGACGGGTGCTGTGTGGCGAGGCTGATGTCCGAAGCAGACACGCGTGCTGCGATCCCTGTCGGGTTATGTTCCTGCTCCTCTCGCTGTTGTCCACGAACACGTCTCCTCACTGAGGTGTAGAGGAATGGCACCTGTGCCTCCGGGGCGTCCGAGCAGGACTCAGGCTGGGGCGGCCCTTCCGCCGGCTGCCCCGAGGGCAGGGGCGTTGGACCGGGCGTGGCCGCCGAGCCCGTGCTGTCCACCCCGATCCCTCCCAGGTGAGTGGCCGGGAACTACTTCCAGCCTCCCTCAGGCCAAAGGAACACCTCGGCCCCGACGTGGAGATGCGGAAAGCATTGGCGACCAGGCCCCCGACGGGTCATCCTGGTCCCGTGACTGACGGGCGTCGGGGGTGGGGAGGGCCTTCCGGGAGCCTTTTCTGAAATACGGGTGCGGAAGGCTGTCCTCCGGGAAATCTTCGGAGAATCTGAAATAACAAAACCGCTGCAAGTGACAGAGGAAGCCAGCCCGGGAGCCCTCGCCAGGCCGCACAGCGGGCGCGGCTGCTGCGTGCGGGCATTCGGGTAGCCGTGTGCAGCCCAGGACAGGCGTCCGCTCAGACGTTCATCCCCCCACGCCCCGGGCGGGAGGCCAGAAAACTCATCTCGGAGGAAAATTGGTTTTCACGCTCTCAGGTTCGAAATGAAAACGTGTGACAGGTGGATCGATGACCCAGCGTCCGGCCGGCTTTTCCCATCGGGCGCTGCTCCTGAAGTCACCCCGCGGGGCGGCCCGTTCCTTCCGCGCGGAACGTGAGGGCACGCCCACGGGTGGCTTCCCGGCCGCGGAGGACGTTGGAACGGGCGCGGTTCAAGGTCGTATTTACAGAGAGAACGGGGTCTGTGTCATCGGGAGGCTCCTGCAAATTCGGATCCGAGGACACTCCCCCTGGGCACCAGGTGCTTCCGCGTGTCCTGAGCGCACCGTGGGGTCTCCGTCTCACAGAAGAGGAGGCAGACAGACGTGTCCCGGTCACGAGGCCCCGGCCGCTGGGGAGCTGGGCTGGGGCTGGACCCAGAGCTGTCAGTCCCTGGGGTTCCCTGTGCCCTGCACACGTGGCTGCCCAGCCGCGATGCCCGCCCGTGTCTGCGCTGCCTCACCTTCGGAGAACACAGGTGTGAGGCGGGATCGAGGGTCCAGGGGGAAGCGTGTCGCTCCCCGCCCTGTGGGCGGAGGCCAGGGCGGTGCTGGTGACTGGCTGCCTCCCGGAGCGTGCACCGGGCTGGTAACCCGCGGCCACACGCAGGCCAGGTCCCCGCTCCCGGCGCAGGGCGGCGTGAGGTGAGCGCGCAGGGTGTGTGCTCGCTATTGAGCGCTCCTGCTCCCTGGGCCGCTGGTGAGCGCCAGGCCGGCCGCCGAGAAGCCGCAGCTCCCCGCCTGGCCCGGCAGCTCCTGGGCGCCGCTGCGTAAGGAACCATCCGTGACCTCTGACCGCGAGGGTCGCAGTTTCTTTCCCGACACGGTTACCTGGGCCGGAGCGTACTCCTTGTCTGGGGACCCCTTTTCATGTTTCTGTGGATTTCTTTCTTTTTATTAAATTTCTCAAAAATATATGTTTTCATTGATTGCAGAGAGGAAGGGGGAGGGAGAGAGAAACATCAGGAATGGGAATCGTTGATGGGCGGCCTCCTGTACGCCCCCCGCGGGGGATCCAGCCCGCAGCCCAGGCACGCGCCCGGGACCGGAATTTAATCCAGAACCTTCCGTCCATCCACGGAGCCAAACCGACGGGGCCACGTGCCTGTGGGTTTTAAACAAAGCGCCATGCACGCAGCTGTGCGGTGTTTGCAGTGAACGTGACCACGGTCCCATTCTGTGCCTGACGTGCCGCAAACCTCTTTAGAATGCGGGAAGGCGCGTGCCGGCCCAGGGAGGCCTGGCGGGACCTCAGCAGCTGCCTTACTCAGCCCCTAACGCAGCTGTTACCCGCACAGGCCCCCTCCCCGCCGCCTCTGCGGGCAGGCCGCTCACATGGAGGTCAGAGGGCACCAGGTGACCGCGCCAGGGCCAGCCGTGAGTGCCCTGCACGCGGACGCCAGCTCCGGGCGTGGGAGCTACCGCCCGAATGCGACCTCCAGTGGGGGGTTGACCCCCGCCCGGCCCGCGTCCGGGAGTCTGAGACAGCGGACGTCTCCCGCCTCGGCCGGAGCGTGAAGGTGCTGGGGGTCCGCGGCTGTTTTGAAGAAGCCAGGTTCCCGGGGCCTTGAGTGCCCTCCTCGGGGGTCTGCGTGCTCCCCGTTCGACCTTGGAGGACAATGCCGTGGGTCCGGTGGGTGCCCTGTGGCGAGAGGCCGCCCGGGCTTCTCAGAATCACTGTTTCTTTCAGGCAAACGCACCTGGAGGCCGCAGCGTTCCCGCCGCTGCCTGTCGGGGAGCGCGTGGCCCAGGGCCCGCGAGCAGATGGTGGAGGCAGCAGGGCACCGCCCGCAGGCCGCCCGGGCGTGGGCACCGCGCGGAGGACCAGGGTGGCCCGGCTGTGCTCTGAGGAAGGGCTGAGGGAGGTGGGTCTCCACCCCCTCTGGGGCCTCCCTCGGGGCTGTTCCCTGGAGGCCGAGGCTGAGGCAGGCAGGGTCCCACCTGTCAGAGGGCGCGGCCACCTCTCCGCCGGGGTTAGCAATGCCGGGACGCAGGATGCTCTTGTCTGATAAAGACCCGCACGGGCAGGTGGAGCTCAGGTAAACGCTCTAACCGCCTTCCCTCTCCCATCCCCCGGGACAAAGCCGCCTGGGACGGCCGCCTCCGCTTTGTTTTTCTGGTGAGACCGGCGCCCTCTCACCCGCCAGGCTGTGGGAGTTCGTTATTGTGAGGCGCTGCTGGGACCGAAAGGTAGCAGCAGCCGTGGCAGGAGGGCCCCTGGCCACTGCCGGTGGGTGCCAGGCTCTCTAACGAGGCGCTCCAGCCCCACACGGAAGGCCGTTAGTGCAACGCGCACGGCTCTTACCGCCCCAGGGTGAGGGCGCCGCAGTGACAGGTGGCAGCGTGACATCGGGACGTAATTCAGAGGTTGCAGAGCGGTCAGCGCGGGGCCACCGGTGGCACCGGGGGCATCGCCGCTGGGCGGAGGGGCTGTTTGGCCAGGACTTGCCATCCAGCCCCGCAGCAGAGAACTCGGCACAACCTTCCCTGCAGCCCAGGCAACCGCCGATCCCGCCACTAGAGGTCGCTGTGGCTCCACATTTCATGGCCACAGGGCTCAGCCTTAGGGCAGGGACCTCAGCCTTAGGGCAGGGACTTGAGCTGGGATTTAGACCTCTCCTCCCTCCCTCCTTCCCTCCCTCCCTCCCTCCCTCCCTCCCTCCCTCCCTCCCTCCCTCCCTCCCTCCCTCCCTCCCTCCCTCCCTTTCCCCCTGAGCATCTCGCTGGAATCATGCACATTGTCTTATCCCCAGGGGTGACGGGCAGGGAGCCTCCCTGGCTCTGGGGAGCCGCCCACGGGCCACAGGAGCGGCCTCCGGGTGCCCAGAGGTGCCTGTTTCTAAGATCACGGGTGTTTGTAAGGAGGCCCCTGTAGCACAGTCCCGCTTCCTGCACGTAAAGGCATAGCAGTGTCCTCCCCTTTATTTATTAAAACGGGTCTTTGAGAAAGAATCCTTCTTTGGCGGGAACCCCTTTCACGTCCCGCGTGGTTCAGGGTTCGGGTTCTGGAGGAGGCCGCACACAAATGAAAGAGACTAGACAAGCATTACTTTGGGAATAGTGGGGGCCAGGCTGGAGCCCACCTCTAGGGGGAGGACTACCCCCCCATCCCTTTTGTTAAGACTTTGGGGTACACCCATAGCCTTTAGGCAGGAAATTCCAATAACAGCCAATCAGCAAGGATTTACATAAGACTAACAGGTGGAGGCTGCTTCAGCTGCCAGTGTCTCAACTCAACAGGGAGTGATGAGCTCCGACCTTTCAGAGCATTTAAGGCTGACGGGGTTCCCTGTCCACATCTCTCTGTTAGTGAGACAATGGTCGGTGTCCGGCATTCTTTGATGAAATTTAAGCAAAGCCAAGGGTGTTGAGGAATTGTGGGTAGATGATGTCAGAGGGTTCCCTGCATGCGGGAAGGAAGGCCCGGGGAGAAGCGTGCGGCTTATTCTGTTGCCGTTAAGTCCTCAATCAGAACGGGTTGTGCCCCCGACACCTGTTCTTTGTCTCCCTTTTGTGAGACAGAAGAGGTGAAAGCAGAGGTTGTCAACTCAATATTTCGTGACGGGGGAAGCGGACAGAGTCATCAGCAGGAAAGGGCCTGGTGACAATGCCCTGGACTCAAACGAGGACGGTTCTCGTTCCGTCGCTGCTTCCAGAAACGCCTGCCGAGTGGCTCCGGGTCCGAGTGGAGAAGGTGTGGCCTCAGCTGAGCTGTGGGATTGCCGGGTCCGGAGGGGCCCCGTGAACCAGGATGTGGTCCCTTCCTGGGGGCTGTGCCCGCAGCGCCCCCGGTGCCCGCTCTTCTCTCTGCGCAGCGAGCAGGCAGTACCGTGCTGTGGGGCTGGTTGTCATGGTGACACGTCATCCCACATCCCCTGTCCCAGAGGAGGGGGTGCCCTCACTCCCGCTCGGGTGGGAGGAGACCCTGAGGTCGGGGCTCCACCTGGCACCTGGCAGCAGCTACAGCGCACATCCCCTGCCAACACGGTGCCGTGTGGTGATGAGATGGACATCCAGCTCCCAGGGCAGAGCCCTGAAGCCCTACAGGCAGGGGCCCCCTTTTCCTGGTTGTAAGACGCCCCCCAAGACTCCTCAGCAGTCACTGCTGCTGGAAGGCCCGTGTGCAGGGGAGTTGTGAGGGTGGCGGTCCCCACAGGGGTCCGGAGAGAGCGAGGACGTGGTGTCCCTCGGAGCCCCGGACAGCTCGTCAGCGAGATGCCGGCACAGAACCCTGGTCGCTGTGTCATTATCCTTTTTGTAAAAACATGTTTTTATTGACGTCAGAGAGAGGAAGGCAGAGGGAGGGCGAGAGAGAAACCTCAGCGATGAGAGAGAATCGTGGATCGGCTGCCTCCTGCACGCCCCCCACTGGGCATGTGCCCTGACCGAGAATCGAACCCCGCCCTCCTGGTTCAGAGGTGGACGCTCAGCCACGCGGGCGGGCCGGCCCTGGGTCGCTGCTGCGATGAGCCCGGTGGGCGATGCCGTTCGGTGTTTCTGCGCATTCCTCGGCGTTCCTCACGGACGCGGCATCCAAAGGCGAAACTCGCGGATTCCTGCAGGAGCCGGCGGTGTGGCAGTCAGGGTTCTGAGCTGCGGAGGAGGAGGCACCGTCAGCTTTGTGCGGCCAAGTCACGCTTCCTGAAGAGCAGTTTGTGTTCTTCCTGACACGTCCTGACCGGCGTGTGGCCACCGACAGAGCACCCTGCTTCTCACCGCGGGGAGCGGAGCTGCCGTCTGAGCCCTGGGCATCAGGCTTGGACACCCGTGTCGGACGCGCCTCTTCTTCGGCCGCCTGTCTTGTGGGCACGTTTTCTGCTTCCAGTCCACTGGGAGGATCAGGATTGGGGTTTTGGGGTGCCCGGCGTGGTGTCATTTCCCTTCCGCCACGCTTAGTGTCACGCTTGTCTGACTGTGAAAGATGCTGTAATAGGGTAATTGTGTGGGCCTTGACTTTGGCTCATCAGTAGAGAGAAGGGTTTTTATTTACCTCTCTCCGCCTCACGTTTTGCCGTGGTGGCAGTTCAGCGAGCGTTTGCACAACTATTCTGTCAGTGTCCACATTCTGTTAATTCCAGGACAGGAGTTTCTCGGGGCGGGGACCGGCACCTGTGCGTGGAGGAAAACCATTTTCCCACGACCCTTCTAGGTTCTTGGCTGAGAGCCCCGGGGATGAAAGACAGACCAGCAAGGGAACAACAAACCGGACTGTCCTAACTGGAATGCCTCCCGTGTACTTGGGAGAGACCCAGGGGACACAGGGGCCCCCACGATAGGCCCAGCCACTGTTGTCGTGTAACCCCCATCGTACAAAGGACGCCTCAAAGAAAGGTCGAATCAGGGAGTCATTTATTAAAAGCCGGCGGCACACGAGGGAGCAAAAGCGCTCCCGACCTCGCAGCCCCGAACAGCTTGCCACAGCTGGCTTACATTGGCAGAGTATCACAAAGGTATCGATTACATCTCTGGGTCTGGAATGAGGAACCTGTTTGGCGAAAAGCATTCTTTACAGAAGCAAAACTTGAGCAAGTTAGTTATCTAAAGTATTTACAAATCACTGAATCAACAGAAACACATTATCTGGGGACCACCTGGGCAGTTTAGAATAAGTGTGCTGTCCAGATTCCGGGACCACTGAGTCACCTGAAACTCAGTTATCTGTAGTAATTGAGACAATTTAGGGTCACTCTCTGTCCTGGGTCCCAGAGGAATGTGCTTCGATGACCGGTGAGATCACAATCAATGGGATATTCAAACGGCCATCCGGGGAGTATTCCATCCTACATAAGTTCAGAAAATCAAAATAACTTGTAAACGAGTACAGATCCCGAAACAGCAATTTGTACCCAAGGATGGTTGCCACCATACTCCCCCACCAGCTTACACTCTACCTCGGCTAAGGAGAGAGCAAGGTGTGGGGGCGTGCGGTGGAGGTGGTGCCAGTTGTGGGGTGAGCAGGGAAGGCCTGGGAAACCGAGGCGAGATTGCTTGCGCAGATTTTAGTCACGCCTCCTCCAGGGACGCGTCTCACGAGTAAGACGCAGCCTCTCCTCCTGATACCGAGAGGGACACGCTTACAAACGGAGATTTCCTCTTTCTTCTCTCTGAGCGTCCCCCAGAAGCCTACCTCCCACCCTTACGTTAGGAGGGTCTCCTGGGTCGGCCGCTCCTGGGCACAGTCACCTTCCTGCCGTCTGTGTGCCAAGGAGACGTGTTGGGGGTGAGGGTCCTGCTGCTCCTCAGGGGGTGACTGTCCCGACCGGAGTGTCTCAGGTGTCACTGAGAAGCTTTGATCTTGGGTACAGTCCCAGGGACAGTGCTTTCAGCCCAGCAGCCTCGGGGTCAGGAGCAACTGAGCGACCTGTCCCTCTTCTCAATGCCCCAGACCCGGCCGACGCTGCTCCAGGGGAGCTGGGCTCCAGTCAGCAGGAATGGGGACACCAGAATGAGGACCCTCTGGCTGACTGAATTCCCTTCCCTTCCTGAGGCCACGTGTCCAGAAGGACGCCTCCTCTTCTCTCTCTCTCGGCATGACCTCGCCCAGCGCCCGCCTTCCTCGCGTCCTGCACATGCTTCTCTGGGCCCAGGTGCGTGGTGAGGGTGCTCCCCCGTGCTGGCCTCTTGGTGATGGGCTCCAGCCATGGAGAGGAGAGGCCTTGGGGGAGAATATTTGCAAGGCAAACGCCCGCTTCTCTCCTGGTGTATAGTTTTAGCTCCTTAGGTCAGCGTTCCTCCCACTGGAACCTCAGATATATTCTCAGGTAAGTTCTTTCTCCCTAACGGGGCCTGGACCTTGTATGTTTGGAGACCTGGGCTCTGGGACGCGCTTCGCTGCCCGACACCCACGGATGTGGGTCCAGACTGTGGGGCGTGGTCCTCCCTGCAGGCCGGGCAATGCGGAGCGCCGTGCCCCATGCCCGAGATGCCTGCCCGAGAGATCCTTCCGCTGATGGAGAGCGAGGGCGTATTCAGGAGTGTGGCTGTGGAATCTGTCTATTGACACGTATCTGACGAGGTTCAGGACACGTTCCCCCCACATACGGCACGATGGCATGCAGACTGCCGTGAGCTGAAGGCGTGTGAGTCAGGGCAGAGCAGGAAGGTGCCCTGGAATGCAGTAGGCTGTGCGAAAGATGGGAGGATGCAGGGCTCAGCGGGCAGGGGCGGTTCGTCACACCCCTGAGCAACGTCTACCCTGACCCGCGCTTTATCCAGGTCACATGTCCCCTTCAGACGTCACTGGGGAAGGCGGGCTGCTCCTCTCTCTGACAGCAGGCCAGGGGTTCCCAGAGGGAAGTGCCAGGATCTTGCCTGGCGCTTCACATGAGAAAGGTCGCCACCAGGAAGGACATCACCACCAGCAAGGTCACTACCGCCAGCAAGGTCATCACCACCAGCAAGGTCACTACCATCAGGGCAGACATCACCAGGAGGACATCACCAGGATGGACATCACCAGGAGGACATCACCAGGATGGACATCACCAGGACGGACATCACCAGGACGGACATCACCAGGGAGGACCTCACCAGGAAGACATCACCACCAGCAAGATCACTACCACCAGCAAGGTCACTACCATTAGGGCAGACATCACCAGGGTGGACATTACCAGGGCGGACATCACCAGGGAGGATATCACCAGGGAGGATATCACCAGGAGGATATCACCAGGGAGGATATCACCAGGATGGACATCACCAGGAGGACATCACCAGGAGGACATCACCAGGAGAACATCACCAGGAGGACATCACCAGGGAGGATATCACCAGGGAGGACATCACCAGGATGGACATCACCAGGAGGACATCACCAGGAGGACATCACCAGGAGGACATCACCAGGGAGGGTGGCTCCCTGATCTCAGGACTGTGGCCCTGGGGTGCACAAGACAAGGACCCTGCCCCCTCTAGCCCTCGGCGCCTTCTGCACTGGGTAACTGTCTGCCATGGGGACAGGTATCACCGGGGTGCGCGGTGTCCCTCCCGCAGTGTGTCAGAGCGGGGTGGGGTCGCAGCTGAAACCGGCGCTGAGTGGGCGCAGGGTCAGAGGCAGCGCGGCTGCTGGAGGCCCTTCGCGAGGCCCATGGTAGCGACCGGGCGGTCTCCTGGCCGGGCTCCTGCAGCGCCTTGTGGTCTCCTTGACCCAGAGCTGGATTCCTCCGGGTGTCCCTGTGGGGAAGGCTCCCCCGCCTTTGTTATTGCAAAGATGGGTCCAGGGGACAGGAACCGCTCTGCTGGCCGGGCCGGGCTTTCTCCGCTGCCGCACCAAGGACAGCAGAGGAGGGCCTGTCGGGAACCCACCCTGCGCGTGTTCCCCGGAACAGACACCGAATCCCACAAAGGCCGAGGGCGTGTGAGGACCGGGCTCCGGGGCCGGCTTCACGGCAGCAATGCAGGGCCCGGGAGACACGCCAAAGCTCGCGGCGGAGTGTCCTAACGGCACTCGTTTCTCCCCACGGGGACACAGGGACAGTGAGGACTACGGAGGGCCCTCGGGGGCCTGGCCCTGGGCTGGGTGCGGGGAGGGGAAGCCAAACCGCCACCGGAGGGACCCCAGCCCCTGCCCACGGGCCATGGAAGCAGGTGCAGCTGTGTGTGGGGGAGCTCGATGCAGGGGGAAGCGGGGTGCCGATGGAGGCTCTGCAGGAAGGGGAGAGCGGGTGTCTAGGGCCGGGTCAGGTGGTCCTCCAGGCCGGATGCCAGTTTAACCCTAAGTTTGGGTCGGGTTGGAGACCCAGGTGGGCATTCCGCAATCAGTGTCATCACAGCCAGCAGGGTGCCCCCCCATGTGCCTCCGGAGTCAGGGGGGGTCCCAGGCTTTACCCCCAGCCCGCGTGGCAGGGTCCCAGGAGACGGATGCGGCTCAGTCCCGGCCACTCCTCCTCCGTGGCGTCACTCGAGTGCCCAGACCCCTGGGGTGTCTGACTCATCTGAGCGGCCCCTCCCTCGTCCCCGTGGGAACTGACCTCTGGACTCCTCCCCGGGGTCCTGGCCGCTGGGGACGCAGCCCTGGGTCCCTGAGGGCTGCCCAGGGAGGGGCCTGTGTGTGCAGGGTCCGCACGGCGTAAACGTTGCGACGACCTGGCCGGTCCTTGCACACAAACGCCGGGAACAGGAGCGGGTGGGCTGCGGCCCACAGCCCGCCCACCCCTGGACTTAGTGGGGCACGGTCGCCCTGGGCCCCTGACACGTGGTCTGTGGCCGCTTCCGCGGGACAAGGCCAAGTTGAGGTACTGGGACAGACTCGTGATCTTCAAAGCCTACGGTGAGGGCTGTCCCGGGCAGAGGCGCCAGCCACAGCAGCGTGGTGGGGGGTGCGGGGTCCGCGGAGCTGGTGCGGCCTGGACCTCGGTCCTCTGTTAGCAGAAGGGACCGAGCGGGGGGGCGGGGGGATCTGGGGTTTTATGACAACAGGTGGGCCCCATCGTCTCCCTCCCACTCATGGTTGTTCCCCTCTTCCCAGTTCTGCCCCAATTTGCTACCCCCCTCCCTCCTCTGTCCTAAGGGTGACCTGGCTGCCTCTGGGCTCACGCCTTGGAGTACACCCTGGGGCCCACCTTTCCCTCCGCCTCGACCCGGTCACTTGAATGAAAGCTGCATCCTGAGGAGCCGCAGCAGGGACATGGAACGCGCTCGGACAGGGCAAGGGCGAAACCACTGCCGCCTGTGATGCTGTTTGCGACGGGGCTTGTCCCCAGGGAGGCAGGAGACCCGGTGCCAGGCGCTCGGAGAGGGGTCACGTGTGAGAGATGCGCACCTGTCCGAGTCCAAACAACGGACTCTGAGCCACAGAGCGTGGGGAAATGGAGACGTTTGGTGCCGTCTTCGAGGCCGGGCATCCCCTTGAACAGCACACGCCGAGCGCGCGGCTCACCGGCTGGGCATTTATCCACGGGCCCGAGAGCCCTCCCCGTTCCTCGCTGGCTGAGGACGTGGGGTGTACAGGTCCCCCTACCTCGCCCAGGCCTCACGTCTCCTGTTGGGCTGGTGACAAAAACGGGCGGAGGCCCTTTCGCTGCATCTCCACTCCCCGTGTCCGCTGTGGCGGGCGGGTCTTCCTGGGACGTGTGCTGCTGGGGCGCACAGGCCCTCCTTCTTGTACCCCTCCACCCCCCCCCCGTGTCCTGTTCCCCCTGGGAGAACTCGGAACCGACTGTACCCTCCCGCCCACCCCCCGTCCTGTTTGCCCTGGGAGAACTCACAACCGGCTGCGAGAGCTGCTAGCCTTCTCCGCGGAAAGTTGGCTCTGCTGAGGAGGGCGGACAGAGCCCGTTTCCCACGCGCGGCTCTCCGAGCGCCCCAAGGCCGGGCGCAGGGGTGGGACTTGACGTCACTTGCAATCAGGGTTACGTCCCCACCTGGCAGGAGGGCAGGAGAGAGGGCTGGGCACCCAGCGCCTGAGCGGGAGGCGCACGCCCATGGGGCGAGGTCATCGCAGGTGTGCGTGGAGAGCTGCGGGAGGAGGGGAGGTCCCGGCGTGGCCAGGTGGCGGCTCACAGGAGTGGATGGCTGGTTCCGGGAAGGGTGCTGAGCAGGCTCCTTCCAACAGACAGACAGACAGACAGACAGACAGACAAATGAATGAGCCAGAGCCTCCGGAGGGGTTTAAACAATGAGTAGCACACGATCCCTCTGGGACTACAGTTCTGTTCATTTATTGACTTTCAATTTCTCAGCAAAGTATGGCTGTCTTATATTTTAGTTTTTCTAAAATTTTATTTTATTGTTTACAGTATTACACATAGTAGTACATATGTCTCCTTTTTTCCCCCCCATTGACCTTCCCCCGCCTCCCCTACCCCTGTCACATGCCCTCATCCCACCCCCGGTGTCTTGTGTCCATTGGTGTGCTTATATGCATGCATGCAAGTCCCTCGGTTGATCTCTTTCCCGCCCTCCCCAACATTCCCCAGCCTTCCCGCTGTAATTTGACAGTCTGTTCGGTGCTTCACTGCCTCTGTATCTATCTTTTTGTTCATCAGGTTATAATGCTCTTTATTTTCCATAAATGAGTGAGATCATGTGGTATTGTTCTTTCATTGCCTGGCTTATTTCTCTTAACATAATGCTCTCCAGTTCCATCCATGCTGCTGCAAATGGTAGGAATTCCTTCTTTTTTATAGCAGGGTAGTATTCCATTGTGTAGATGCACCACCGTTTTTTAATCCGCTCATCTGCTGATGGGCATTTAGGCTGTTTCCAAATCTTAGCTATTGTAAATTGTGCTGCTGTGAACATAGGGGTGCATATATCCTTTCTGATTGGTGTTTCTAGTTTCTTGGGATATATTCCTAGAAGTGGGATTACTGGGTCAGATGGGAGTTCCATTTTTAGTTTTTGAGGAAACTCCATACTGTTCTCCACAGCGGCTGCACCAGTCTGCGTTCCCACCAGCAGTGCACGAGGGTTCCTCTTTCTCCGCATCCTCGCCAGCACTTGTCCTTTGTTGATTTGTTGATGACAGCCATTCTGACAGGTGTGAGACGGTACCTCATTGTCGTTTTGATTTTCATCTCTCGGATGATGAGTGACTTTGAGCATGTTTTCATATGTCTCTGGGCCTTCTGTTTGTCCTCTTTCGGGTCCTTTGCCCATCTTTTGATTGGGTTGTTTATCTTCTTTTTGTTAAGTTGTATGAGTTCCCTGTAAATGTTGGAGATTAAACAATTATTGGTGATAACATTGGCAAATATGTTCTCCCCTGCAGTGGGCTTTCTTGTTTTGTTATGGTTTCTGTTGCTGTGTAAAAGCTTTTTATTTTGATGTAGTCCCATTTGTTTATTTTCTCTTTAGTTTCCATTGTCCTAGGAGCTGTATCGGTGAAGAAATTGCTTCGGCATATGTCTGAGATTTCGCTGCCTGTGGATTCCTCTAGTATTTTTATAGTGAAGTCTTGTGTTTAAGTCCTTTATCCATTTTGAGTATATTTTAATTTTTAAAAAATATATTTTTATTGATTTCAGAGAGAGAGAGAAACATCCATGATGAGAGAGAATCATGGATTGGCTGCCTCCTGCACGCCCCCTACTGGGGATCAAGCCGGGAACCCAGGCCTGTGCCCTGACTGGGAATCGAACGCTGACCTCCTGGTTCATAGGTTGATGTTCACCCACTGAGCCACGCCGGCCGGCCATCCATTTTAATTAGAATTTCACCGGTAAGTCTGATTCCATTGGTGCGTGTGGAGCCGTTGTCTGGGGTTGCCACGTTTCTTGGGGTTGCAGGCCCCAGCACGCATGTGGTCACGTGGGCCAGGATTCCGCGCCAGCTTTGACCAGATGAGAGCACGCTTCTGTGTTCAGGCTCAGCTGGTGATCACTCGCCTTGATGGAAGGGAACGCGCTGTGGAGCTTTAGTTTGAAATCTAGGCAGACACCCTCCACTGGGACACGTGCTCGTGACAAGTAAATGGCCGTTTCCCTGACGTTTGTACCGGGGAAAAATGAGGATTTGAGGATTGAGCTACACGCTACACTCATAAAACAGTGTAACTGTGGCGGCTGGCCTTGAATTATCACGGAACCAAAAAGCATTTCAGGGCAATGAGTGCTTTTTCTTCCCCGCGCCGACGGGAAGCTGGGCTGTGCGTTCCCCCATTTGGGATAAAGGAGGCCCAGCGCCCGCGGGAGCCCCGCGCGGTGTTTAGGCTGATGCACGGGCCCGGGGGGGCCGCCCGGCAAAGGGCTCGTGGTTCCAACGTCCCGATGGTGTCCCGAGTTGCTCTGTGTCCGATGTGGACAGTGAGCGCTCCACGGGGGCTGTGCCTGCAGGTCGGCTTCTCCGAGACCTCGCCTCCTGGCATAGTTCGTGGTCGGTGTCCCCAAACCTCAAACTCTCCGGGCCCTCCCCCCCCCCCCCCCCCCCCCCGCCGCCCCCATGCCTCTGTGGTTTGCTCGTGAAACCAGCGGCAGACGCTGAAAGGAGCTGCCCCTTGGCTTAAGGAGAAACACTGTCGGAAACAAAAGGACATCCTTGCGAGTGGCACAGAGCAGCAAGCCCACTCACGGGAAAAGACTTGATTTTCAACCAAGACTTTTCCAGCGAGCGCATGCTAGAAAGCATGGCCGCCAAGACGCATGAAACCCCATCTCCATGGAGACGTGGTGGGTCCCCCGTGTCCCCCGACGCTGTAGGGGGAGGAACCCCGGGGGAGTTCAGATGCCTTAGGAGCAGGCCTTGCCCGCAGCTGCCGAGGGCGGCCCGCGCTGGGGGCGGAGCAGGCCCTGAGGACCGTCCACGGGCAGGAGTGGGGGACTTACAGTCGGGACAGGGAAGTCCTTCTCTTAAACGCGGCTTCCCCGTTTGTGGGCGATCACTCCTCATTGCCAGTGAACCGAGGGTGTCTGATCCCCACAAACCCTCGCCCGGCCCCTTTTCGCCGGGGTGAGTGCGTCCAGGACGCGCCGTGGGAAAGCCCACAGGCCTCCCTCCCGGTCCCCCGCCCCCCCGGCTCCGGCCACACCCCGGTTACCGCCTTTGGTGCACGGCGGGGCTCTTCCCCTTTCCCGCCTCCCTCTCGGAACCCCAAGGGCTGCGGGCGTGATGAGACATGTTCCTGGGATGTACGTGCCAGTGTGTGTGCCTCGTTTCATGTTTCCCCGTCTCGTGCGGTGATGGCTGGTCTGCGGACACAGAGCAGACGTCAGCTGTGAGCGCCTGGCTGTTCGGAGCCCCCAGCGGAGTCGCCAAAACGCGGAAGCCGACAGCGCCGTCCGCAGGGGAACAGGCGGGTCATGACGCAAAGCGTGGCCCGTGCTTCTACCGGAATACGAGTCAGTCCTACCGGATTCTGACACGTCAGCACCACACAGAAATATTTATGAAATTCAATGTAGAATTGGGATCTTTTTTAAAAAATATGTTTTTATTGATTTCACAGAGGAAGGGAGAGGGAGAGGTGGAAACATCAGCGATGAGAGAGAATCGCTGACCGGCTGCCTCCTGCACGCCCCACGCTGGGGACCCAGCCTGCCCCCCGGGCGTGGGCGGTGACCTTTCGGTTCATGGGTCGATGCTCCACCCCTGAGCCCCACCATCTGGGCATTCACATCGCTTTTGACCGAGGCATGTCAGTGCTCACAATATCCGGGTCACCTCTCTCAGGTGCCGCTGTGACGCCTGCCTCCCTGACCAGGCCTGGCCTTGCGACTCGTCGCAGCAGTGACACGTTGGCGGACACATTGCCGAGGTATCTGATGGGCGCCTCCTGCCTCTGCCCCGCTTCCCTCCTCCAGGAGCTGGGAGGCTGGGGGCCCACAGGTGCCAGGCCAGGGTGCAGCTTCTGTTCCTGAAAGACAGTGGTGGCCGGCGGGGGGCACGGGGGGGGGGTGTTCTCAACATAACTTTCAACCAAATTATAACTTTCAATCAGATTATTGTGATGTTTTAACAAGAGAGGCTGAGGTGGCTTTGATTTTAAGTCAGAACAGACCCTCACATGGCGATGCCCTTGTTTTGTTCTTTGACATATTAGAGAAATGCAGACATGGTGCTTGTTATTAGAAACCACATGCTCAGATAGCTCATTGTTTAAAATCTCACCGGAGGGTATTTTTTTTATTATTATTTAATTTATTTTTATTGATTTCTGAGAGGAAGGGAGAGGGACAGAGAGGTAGAAACATCCTCGATGAGAGAGAATCATGGATCGGCTGCCTCCTGCACGCCCCCCTCTGGGGATGGAGCCTGATACCAGGGCATGTGCCCTGACCTGGAATTGAACCCTGACCTCCTAGTTCATAGCTCAATGCTCAACCACGGAGCCACGCCGGCCGGGCTGGAGGATAGATTTTTACTTTATTATTTTAGCGAGAAAGAGAGAAACATTGGTTGGCTGTCTCCGCACTTGCTCCCACCGGGGATTGAATGCACAACCTCTTGGTGTATGGGATCAGGCCCAGCCAACGGAGCCATCCAGCCAGGGAATCATCCTATCTAATAAAAGGCTGATATGCAAATCGACCGAACGGCAGAACGACCGGTCGCTATGACGCGCACTGACCACCGGGGGCAGACGCTCAACGCAGGAGCTGCCCCCTGGTGGTCAGTGTGCTCAGCCAGAAGCCGGGCTCACGGCGGGCGAGTGCAGCAGCGGTGGGGGGAGCCTCTCCTGCCTCCCCCCCCAGGGCTAAGGATTCCGACTGACAGGAGTGGGCCTACGCCGTCAGTCAGATGCCCTCTGAGGGCTCCCAGACTGTGAGGGGCCACAGGCCAGGGTTCAGGGAGCCCCCCGAGTGCACGCATCTAGGGCACCGGGCCTCTAGTGGTTTCATATTGAAATGTCCAACGTGACATTTTATATTCATGACGTGGAGAGGAAGCGGCTTTTTAATGGTGACAGCACACAAATGAATACCGCGCAGGGGCGGTCTTTCTGCTGCCCTACCTAGCCGGAGGGAGGCCTCCTCGGTGTCTTCAGTCCAATGACTTACTCGTCTTCTCCGGGCAGAACCTTGTTGGGGCCGATGGAAGGCAAGAGCGTTTACAACGGCAGGTGGTCTCGCGCTGTTGTTTGCCTTCCCTTTAAAAACGTATTTTCTCAAAAAAAGAAAAAAATTAAGCATCCATTTTTAAACATAATTTTGGGAGAGAAGCCCCCCCCTACCCCCCTCCGTAAATGAGGGAGAAGCAGACCTCTACGTGCATGGAATCGCATGGAATCCTGTCCCCGAACAGTCCCCCCATCACTGCTCGGGACTGTGCCTGCAAGTGTCAGAGCTCAGGGGCTGAAGAGCAGAACTTTCAACGTCCCCTCCACGCACCCCCGTCACGCATCCCTGTCACACGCTCCCGTCAAACACCATGCGGCGGCTCCTTCCCTTCCGGGGCTGACGCTAATCCCTTCCCTCCGCCGGGAAGCCACACGCCCATGAAGTCACACTCCTAAAATGTGCGACTAAAGATACAGACGTTTAAAAACCAAATCTATGTTTTCAAAGGCACCAAATCCGATTCGTTTCTCAGCAGGGTTCAGGAAGGAGCTTTTTATGTATTTCACTGATAGGCACGGGGACGCTAAGTCGGCATCTAATTCCTTTACGTGGGACAGAGAAGCGTAACACGGGCTTTGTGAGAAGGCCACCATTCCCTCCTCGGAGCGCAGCTGCCCATCGGCGCCTGGACCCGCCGCCCCACGGGCTCACGGTCTCCGGCTCGTCTCCATCCCGCTCCAGAGTCTGAGGCGTGGGAGGCTTTCTCCGTGTCCCCAGGAGTCGGCGCGAAGAGAAAGCTGGCTCTCTTCTGTGCTCAGGGGCTGGCGAGATGGACGCCTCTGTGATGCGTCCGTGGGAAAGCGAGCGTCCGACCCTCTGCTGGAGCCGGGTCCTCTGCGGAGGCCGCCCTGCAGCCAGACCACCTGGGTCCTCGCCATCGAGGTGTGTGGCTTCTGCGCCTGGGTTCCCGTTCCTCCTCACTCCCTGGGAAATGACACCTTAATACCAAGGGCGTGTCCTCTAAGGGAGAGCCCGAGGGAGACTGGGACAGGAGCTCTGCCCCTGACGAAGGGGGTCGGAGCCCGTTGCACTGACCGTGCGGAAGGCGAAGGCCCCGCGTGCCGCCCCTGACGCCAGGGTCCCTTGGTCGCCACGCACATTCGCTCACACTTCTTCCAGAGGAAGGGGCGGGGAGGGCAGCCGCCTGGGGTGGGCGCAGACACAGCGTGAGGCCTGAGCTCAGGTGTCCTCTGGCTGGCCACAGTGCCCTGCGCTTCGTCCAAACGCTGGCCCAGATGTTGCTGTGAAGACATTTTTCTTCTTTTTAAAGAATCTGCTTAAAAAATCTTTTCATTGATTTCAGAGAGGAAGGGAAAGGGGAGTCAGAAAGATCAACGGTGAGAGAGGATCACTGATTGGCTGCCTCCTGCACGCCCCACACTGGGGACCACAAGAGGCAGCGGATGGACGATTCTCTCTCATCACGGATGTTTCTCTCTCTCTCTCCCCCTCTCCCTTCCTCTCTGAAATCAATAAAAATATATTTAAAAGTCTTACTCTTATTCCTTTCTCTTAAAGTCTCGCCCTGCCTGTCCGCTGGGAGCGTAGCCGAGAAGAGGGCTGGACGTGGGACCGTTTCCGTGAGTCGGAGAGACACCGAGGCTTGTCTCAGAGGCAGGGATGGGGGGAGGGGGTGCATTGGAGGCAGAATCAAGGGTTGTTTTTCTTCTCAATTTTTATAACAATATTTTTATTGATGTCAGAGAGGAAGAGAGAGAGAGAGAGAGAGAGAGAGAGAGAGAGAGAGAGAGAGAGAAACATCCACGATGAGAGAGAATCATGGATCGGCTGCCTCCTGCACGCCCCCCCCCAACTGGGGACTGAGCCCACAACCCAGGCCTGTGCCCTGAGCGGGAATTGAACTGTGACCTCCTGGTTCCTATGTCCACGCTCAGCCACTGCGCCACGCCGGCCGGGAGGAGTTTTTGGTGACACAGATGTGCGCGAGGGCGAGCAGGAGACGCAGGGACGAGCCCCGGGTTTCCTGTGAGTGAGCCCGTGGATGGCGGATCATGAAAAGGGGGAAACGGTGGAGGCCAGTTTGGAGAGAAACCGTCGGGGTTGAGACACGGGTTTGAGACGCCCCCGGGGCGTCCGGGTCGACGTGAAGCGGTCATGGGCGCGTCCTCTGACCTTGAATTCCGTTTCAAAGATTCGCTCACCCACGACAGGCTGCTCCCCCGAGTCTCAGGCTGTGTCCTCCCTCGCCGCGGGTGAGGCTGAAGCTGCACGCTGAGCGGCTGGCAGCCTGGGGTGGGCCCTTCCCGGCACCTTCGCTCCCTCCGCAGCCAGGAGCACCGTGACCACGGGGTTGGATGGTGCGGCGTTGGGGTCGCGGGGCGAGGGCTCGGAGGGCAGGGGGGAAGGGAACTCCAGGGCTGCTTCTACGACATCCAACCGGTGAGAACGCGCCAAGGCCTCCGAGGCCGGCTCCCGCCGCTCCCGCTGGCGTCCCTGCCATGAAGCTGGGCCCTGCTGCTGGGCGGTGACGTCCGATGTGGATGCCCCTCGGAACAAAGGGCTCGCACAGGCAGTGAAGGGGCAACAGACCTGCAGGCAAATGGAGGTGGAAAAGGCAGCTGGGGCCGCCAGACTCACATCTGACGAAACAGACCTCAGTGAAGGCCATTGCAGAGCTGAGGAGGCCGTGTCCTGATGCTACGGGGATCGGCCCCACAAGAGGCTGTAAGTCTGTTAACCTCAGAGGGAAGGCGGGGGTGGGGGACAGAGATCAACGGCAGACCCTAATGCCCGGAAGCATAACCCATGGACGCAGACAATAGGGGGTGAAGGCCGGGGGCGGGCTGGGATAGGTCACTGGGGGGAAAGGGGGACATAGGTAATACTTCCAACAATAAAGAATTTAAAAAAATACTAAAAACTGCCTGGGAGCAGCTGCTGCCCAGCCGATTGAGGAGCTTTCAGTAAAACAGGGACCAGGGTCCGGCTGCTCCCAGCGTTGCCATGGAAAAGGCTGCCGCGGCCATGCCAGGCTGGCAAGGAGGCCTGGCTGGTTCATCGGCGCTGACTTGGCCGGGATGTTGGAAGCCGTCTATAAATAATGGACACACAAGCGGAGAGCAAGCTGAGAGTTATTTATGAGCTGCTTCGGCGATCAGTCTTATAGACCTGTGTCTGAACGACTCACCGTATTAGTCAATGTCGAAGAAAGATGAAATCACTCAGGCAATTATAGGACAACATGACTAAAATAAGTTGGAATTACGTATACGTGAGAGAGGAATCGGATGAAGTTCATTTCCCAGTACGTACAGTGACAACATGGCGTGATACCAGGGGAATAATTGGCGGAAAACATGCATTGTCTTTAAAAAAAAATTGTTCACAATCTATAAATGAGGCTGTAACGACGGTGCCCATTTTTTTTTCCAGGTGTAAACACGGAAGGTTGTATGACAAGCAAATCATGTCCAGGAAGGTTGTATGACATGCAAATCATGAAATGCACCCCAACCCCAGGCCTCCTGCCTGCAGACTAGTCCGTGCGCAGCTCCCTGTGTTGTGTGGTCTATCTGTGCGCTCGCCTTGCCACGTTCGTTCCGCAGCTAGGGTGCAGGAATACAAGAAACATGAATTTGGAAGGCATTTTGGGGGAGCCATACGAAAACTTAGCTCCAGTGACTGCGCTCCCCAAATCTCTAGGCCCACAGCTCTTCATGTGCTGGAAGACACATTGGCCCTTTAGAAAAGCAGATACACGTATCAAAGGTAAAGTCTGATAAACGGGAAAAGATGATCAGGCTAGGGCAGTGGTCGGCAAACTGCGGCTGGGTTAGGGGAGTTGCCTTCGGCTGTTTCACATGCAGATCTTCAGCCCTGCTGAAGCCCCGAGGTCCCTCAGCCTTCTGGAGAACTTCCTGCATCATTAGGACCTGCTGGAATTTGCCTCCAGCCGCGCCTCACACGCCCCGCGTCGATGTGCACACGGCTCGATGTCCACACCTACTAGTACTCACTGGACACGGCCATGACTGTGTGTGGGGGGCGGGGGGCAGGGGAGGTCGGTGTGCAGGAAACATGGTATCTTATTTTGGGGAATGATGTTGTGAATAGGACTCAGTGTGCCCATATTTCAATTTTAAATCCCAATGTATCGTTTTCAGTATTGACTGGACGACGAGAACATGAAGGCGGGAGGCACTTCACCAGGGAACTCTGGACGACACGGAAGTCTTTGTGGGCACTTTCCTTATCTTCCCATCAACTTGCATGACGGGAAATGGTGCGATATTCCCACCATAATGTAGTGAGGTTCCCGCTGGGAAGGCGCCCTCACCCCAACCCTAACTGTGCGCCCAATGCTTACCTCTCATTTAACGAGTTCCCTGTCGTGTGGCAGGGACTCTGCGCTCAGCAGCATGGCACAGGCCGCGTGCGCCGTGACAGAGGGCCTCCTGAGGGCTCGGCGGCCACGCGGGTGCTGGTGGGGGAGCACCCCAGCTTGGAGAGCCTCACCCTCGGGGCTCCTCGTCCAGGGGGCCATGTGGGTCAGCAGGGCTGTACCGGGCGCGTGGACATCTGGACGAGCTGATGAGCCTGCTGGCCTCTCCGAGGGGGCTGGGGCACCCCCTGGACAGGAGCTGGGGGTACCTCCCTGATGCTCTCTGTTATTAACGTGAGTCTGGGGCCAGGGGGCTCATGCACTTTCTGAAAAGAAGTGAAGACCGGAAAACGCACCTGGTGAGAAGCGGGGAGGTCCCGGCAATGGTGGCCGTGACATTTCCTTCTGCGAGGGAGGGGCTCGCTTAGAAATCTCAGGGGGACCAGGACGCGCGGCTGCTCTGGGCTCCGTGCCCTCTGTGTCGGGGCCGAGCAACAGAGGCCGGGCCAGCACCCACCCTGCACAGCCTCCTCCCGGGGAAGCTAAGCCGCCTTGGAGTGTCTCCCTGCTCCGGAGTGTCTCCCTGCTCCGGAGCGTCTCCCTGCTCCGGAGCATCTCCCTGCTCCGGAGTATCTCCCTGCTCCGGAGTATCTCCCTGCTCTGGAGTATCTCCCTGCTCTGGAGTATCTCCCTGCTCCGGAGCATCTCCCTGCTCCGCGTGAAAGCTGATACTTGAGAACGCTGTTTCTCAGACACGCGGGCTCGTGCCTTCCAGGACAGGAACCATCGGGCTCTAATCGGAGGGTGTTTCTCTGCAGTGAACGAGCCCCGTGCTGCCCCGCCCCCCCCCCCCCCCCCCCGCCCGGGAGGTGGACCCACCCGTGTGTGGGCCTAGCCATTGCCCAGCACCGCCAGCGATTCCGTAAGGCGGCACGAGCCCTCAGGGCAAGTCCTAGGAGGTGTTCCAGAGTGAGAGCGAGGCAGTGGGTTCCCCAGACTCCACGGGCGTTGCGGACACAGAGGAGAAGGCGCGGATGAACGCAGATCGTCGCCGACACAGCGTGGAGAGGTTGGGTCCTCGTCTTTCCCTGTTCCCCTGATGACCAGCGGCGTGGTGCGCGACGGAAGGCCTGCCCGCACCTCTTACGTGTCCACAGCAGCTTCTCCGGTTGGCGAAGTGTGCGCGTCCCCTGGCTGCTGGGCCTAGTCCGGTGTCCGGCGGCAGCGGCGGCGGCGGGCGAGTGTCTCCCCCGTCTGTGACTGGGCTTCCCCCGTGCCCAGGGCTTCGGGGAGGAAACGCGTCTAGTCTTGTGAGGGTCACTGTCGATTTTCCTTTTATCAGCTGGGCTCTCGGTGTCCAGGCTAAGGACACTTTGCCGACTCCTAGGTCCTAGTTCCCCCCCGAGTTTGTGGGGTGACATTTTGCAGTGAAATCTGTGATCGCGTTGGTTTAACTGTGTGTAAGGCGTGAGGCCGAGGCGAGCGCGCACAGACGGGCCAGAGCTGTCCACTGTCCCAGCATCCTTTGTGGGGAGTGCGGAAAGGGCGGTCTCTCCTCCGCCAGTCGCTTTGTCACGGAGGAAAACCGCGGGCCTGCGTGTGCGGATGTGTCCGTGCGTCTCCCTTCTGCCCCCTCGACCTGCGGGCTGGCTCCTCGGTGGACACCACCGTGGGACCGGTGTAGCTGCTGAGACACACAGCAGCTGTGTGATTCCTTAGTCCCACTTCCTTCTTCTTTTTCAAAACCGTTTGCGCTCCGATCGTTCCTGCCTTCCCGCACATGCTCTTGGCTCTTGGGAATTCTCAGCTCAGTGCCTGGCCTGTCTGCCACCCGTGAAACATTCCGAATGAAAATAGTTAGCGACATGGATGGCAGCGCCCGGGGGGCGAGAAGGAGGCCAGGCCGAGGGGCTCCTGGTCCACGCAAGATTCTTGCTCCGGTTTCTGCGCCTGGGGTGGGTCAGAGGGGGCTGCTCACCCGGCCCCCGGGGACGCCCCAGGCTGAGCCGGCCGACGGGATGTGGTCTCAGGGATTCATGCCAGGTCCAAGCCCAGCTCACTAGAAACTTCCCGTTGGGCCGTCCATGCTCTTTCCTGCTTCTGATTGGCTGCAGTGAAGGCAGACCCCGTGGTTACAGTGGGAGGAACCACATGGTGCAGGGGGAGCGTAGACCCACAAACCGGGGGTCACAGTTCCATCCCCGTCAGGGCCACGCCCAGGTGGCGGCCTCCATCCCAGCAGGGGACGTGCAGGAGGCAGCCGATCCGGGACTCTCTCTCCTCATTGATGTCTCTCTCTCTCTCTCCCTCCCCCTTCCTCTCTGAGGTCATTGCATGCAGGAAAGAGAACGCACCTGATGGACAGAGCCCGGGCCTGACCTCTGTTTGGAGACGGGATGCTGTTCCCCGGGACTTTACGGCCTTCCATTTAGCAGACAGCCGTTTCGTCCTCACACTTAAGTGGGGCCATTCATCTTTGCCCGATCTACAAGCAGGCCCCGCTAAGTGCTCCAGATGAACTCCGCACGAGCCTTTAAGTAAGTGATAGGGCTTGCTATCCATTGGGGACCGTGAACGGAGAGCCCGTCCCAGCAATGAAGATGCATTGGGCAAACCCTCTCTCGGGCCAGAGCGCCCGTGGAGTCTCAGACAGCCTACCCCCTTCCCCGGAGAGACGGATCGGCGAGAAACGGCGACCGAGGCGCTGAGGGCACAGCCGTTGCTGTGCAGACCAGGTCCATGCCGCAGGGTCAGTGGGAGGAGCTGCGTGGGCTTGGGGCGGCCCTGGACACACAGGCCCTGCGCTGGTCGGGTGGCGATTTCTGTAGCATTGCTGCCAGGGGCTGTCACAGCACAAAAGTGTTCAGGGCCAAAAGTGATGCGTTGGAGAAAGAAGGTAAGCCCTTGGCAGAGCTTTGCTCTAGAGAGAAAAAATAATAGTTCTGCAAACCTGCCTCCAAAGCAGGTGCCGGTGGAGCGCGGGGAGCCCTGGGCAGAGCGGCGGAAGTGGGGGGGGAGGGGCAGTTCCCTGACAGCTCAGAGGAGGCTCTGCATCAAAACAGAAGCTGACTGTGCGCAGTGAGGTTCCCTCTTTGGAAAGGAAAGGGCGCCGTTCCTCGTAACTCGGATGCCAGGGAGGCGGGGAGGGGCCGGCATCGGTCCATGGGGACAGAGCTCCGGTGAGGAGGCCGCGCCCTCCCAGAGGCACCTCGCCTCGCAGGACTCCGTACACCTTCATGGCGCTGCCTCCATGTGGGACGTGTGGTCTAGTCCATACTGACCTCCATGTGAGACGCCGCGGTCCAGTCTGTGCTGGCCTCCATGTGAGATGCCACTGTCCGGTCTGTGCTGGCCTCCCTGTGAGACGCCGTGGTCCAGTCTGTGCTGACCACCGTGTGAGACGTGTGGTCCGGTCCATGCTGACCTCCCTGTGAGACGCCATGGTCCAGTCTGTGCTGACCACTGTGTGAGACGCGTGGTCGGGTCCGTGCTGACCTCCATGTGAGACGTGTGGTCTAGTCCATACTGACCACCGTGTGAGACGCCGCGGTCCGGTCTGTGCTGGCCTCCCTGTGAGACGCCGTGGTCCAGTCTGTGCTGACCACCGTGTGAGACGTGTGGTCCGGTCCATGCTGACCTCCCTGTGAGACGCCATGGTCCAGTCTGTGCTGACCACTGTGTGAGACGCGTGGTCGGGTCCGTGCTGACCTCCATGTGAGACGTGTGGTCTAGTCCATACTGACCTCCATGTGAGACGCGTGGTCCGGTCTGTGCTGACCTCCATGTGAGACGCCGTGGTCCGGTCCGTGCTGGCCTCCATGTGAGACGCCGTGGTCCGGTCCGTGCTGGCCTCCATGTGAGACGCCGTGATCCGGTCCGTGCTGACCTCCATGTGAGACATGTGGTCCGGTCCGTGCTGACCTCCATGTGAGACGCGTGGTCCGGTCCGTGCTGGCCTCCATGTGAGACGTGTGGTCCGGTCCGTGCTGACCTCCATGTGAGACGCGTGGTCCGGTCCGTGCTGGCCTCCATGGGAAACGCTGTGGTCTGGCCCGGGCCTTACCACGAGCACCAGGACAGGATAGGATGGTTCTGTCCACCCTGCAGCCCTGTCCACTCAGACCCTGCAGACCCTTCCGTTCGTGCGGAAAATCCCCATGCCCAGGGGGCCCAGCGCGATGCCCAGGTCCTGGCTGAAGGGGTTGAACGTGGGACCCTTCAGTCTTCAGGCTGAATGCATGTCGAGCCAAACTGGCAAGGGTCCCTTCACCTTTTTTATGCAGCTACCCACACCCCTGCCTCTGGCCCTTGCCAGTGAGTTATCTATTGGTATCCAGATCTATGTAGACCTATAGTATCTCTCTATCTATATATCTCTCTATCTCTCACCTATCTATCTATACCTACCTACCTATCATCGTCTGTATATCTACCTAGGTTTATTTATTTTTATTTTTTAAATATATTTTTTATGGTTGATACTATTACAGATATCTCCCATCCCCTCCCTCCTCCCCCCTCCCCCTCCTCCCAGTCCCTACCTGCCTCACTAGGTCTTCCCCACCCTATTGCCCATGTCCACGGGCTACGTACATCCTATAGAATAAAAGGGTGATATGCAAATCGACCGAACGGCAGAACAACTGGTGGCTATGATGCGCACTGACCACCAGAGGGCAGATGCTCAGTGCAGGAGCTGCTCCCCCGGGGGTCAGTGTGCTCCCACAGGGGGAGCGCCCCTCAGCCAGAAGCCGGGCTCACGGCTGGCGAGCGCAGTGGTGGTGATGGGAGCCTCTCCCGCCTCCGTGGCAGCGCTAAGGATGTCCGACTGACGGATGTCCATCGGGGAGGAGGCCTATGTTGTCAGTCGGACATCCCTGGAGCTCCTGGACTGTGAGAGGGCGCAGGCTGGGCAGAGGGAGGCCCCCCTCCTCCCCCCGCACAGATCTCATGCACCGGGCCTCTAGTAAGTATATACGCTCATTGGTTCTATCAGGTTTAGATGTCTATGCAGATTACCTCTATCCAGATGCGTCTCGATCTAGAGACCTCTGTGCAGGCGGACCTAAGTGGAGCGCCAGACCCAGAGCTATGGAAATCTAGCTCTCGCTCCTCTGTGTTAAAAGTTTGAAGTGTTTTTGTGTCTTTCTTCTTCCTCTCTCTCTTTTCCAGTTTAATGGTGACCTGTTAAGCAGCCTAACCTTTGGAAACAGGAAGGATTCCTGATGTTCGCTTCAGTTTTGTGAATGCTGAGATTTATGCCCTTGCCCTGTCACACACAATTAGACACCGTTTGCTCTCTCCCGTCGGCTGTCATTCCAGGAGGTGAGCCAGTCAAGGGCAGCCTGATTTATGCGGTGGGAGCCCGCGCCCGCCCGCGCCCACCTCCTTAGCATTTTAGTCACACGGAGGTTGTGGTGCCCGGGCGTTTTGTTTCTGGAGACATGACCCCGGCTTCCCTGCACGCTGTGATGCATAATTAAAGCACAATTTGCCTGCGGGGGTGGAGATGCTGCTTTTTGTTATCTCCGTGTAGGTGTAAAAACACCCTGAATTTAGAACGTGTCGTGCGAACTATCCTGTGAAAGAGCTCATCAGTGTGTGGAGATTGGGCACACAATGGAATGATGATTTCTGGACCAATTAGCTGAACTAACAATATTATTAGAGTTATTGGTTCGGTTTTCTTTTTCAATTGGTTACTGGATAATTTCAAACCTGTGTGTCTCCCATTCCATTCTCCGGGGGCACCCCCATCTGTGGGTGTCGAAGCCCAGCCGGGAACACGCTTCCCGCTCTGTGATTCCGAGTGGGATGCAGAGGGCGGGGTTTCCGCGGAGGGCGCTGCGGGAGGGGCCCTGGCCAGGGTCGGAGCAGAGGGAGCGGCAAAGAGGCGTTTTCTTCTTGTGAACGGCAGAGCAGAGCCGCTGGGGTTGGCGAGGCGAGGGCTGAGGCGTCCCGAGGATCCGTGAGATTCCTGAGACAGGTTGACGGTGTCTGGTGCAGGAGTTAGCATTTCTGTGGAGCTTCACATTTGCAAAATATTTCCCGTAGATTTTATTCTCTGTTTAAATAGATATTTCTATTGATTTCAGAGCGGGGGAGAGAGAGACACATTGATGTGAGAGAGGAACATCGATCGATTGGTTGACTCCTGTACACACCCCTACTGTGGATCGAACCCAAAACCTGAGTATGTGCCCTGATTGGGAACCAAACCCGAGACCCTTCGGGGCATTGGAAAGGTGCTCAGTCAAGACGCTTTGGTTGGTGGGCACACAGTACAATAAACAGATCTGCCAGGGAAAAATACAGCGACCTCAAGGTGGGGAATTTATTCTCCTACTATTCTGAAACTGAATTAAAGTTTGCTTATCGGAGAAGCAGGCTCATCAATACAAATTCATTTTAAATATTTCTGCCAGCCAAAGCCTTGTTTAATATTAAATTATATGGAAATCAAATGGTAAATTAAAAAGAGAGACAGGTACCAGAGAGCCAGGTAATTGCGTTTATCCGGGAAAAGAGGCCTGTGGGCAGCGTGAATTCGTAAATTAGTTTGCTCATTAAGAATGTATCTCAGAGGAAAGCTACCATTATCGCCTTAATTAGAAGAAAACTGATTTTTTTTGGAGATATCGAAGCCAAACCACCGTGAAAGGTTTGATGGAAGGGCTGAATTTCTGTACAAAAAAAAAAAAGAGATTTGGATAATTGATATCTTGTTGCCTTCACTCAGTCGCTTTTCTCGGTACAATTAGGAAGTATATTTGTACATATTTGACTGAAAGCGGCTTCTGCGTGTCACCCACCCAGGAGGCTCCTTGACTCAAGGCACGAAGGGCCACCTCCAGGAGCATGTGCACAGGGCGTGGGGTTCCTGGTTGGCCCAGGTCAGGCCACGTGCACAGGAGCAGTCTCCACAGTGGACGTGAGGGACCCAGGGCCTGGCAGCTGCTCTCATTGTTCTGGGAAACCCCCGAATGGGCTCGGGCTGCCTGTCGCTGTGTCCAATCATGAAGGCAAGGTTGTATCCTATAAGGTGTTTACTGAGGAGGCCAGCCCACCAAGAAGACGGGGCGCTTACAAGCATCAGATCCTGTCTTCCAGCAGGTGCAGGGGGCAGGATTAGGAAGGGGATGGGCAGGGGAATGGATGTCAGCTATTGTCCTTAGTCCTCAGGCGATGAGATGATGTGGCTGAGATGATGGTGAGGAGATGATGTGGATGAGATGATGGTGAGGAGATGATGTGGATGAGATGATGTGGATGAGATGATGTGGATGAGATGATGGTGAGGAGATGATGTGGCTGAGATGATGGTGAGGAGATGATGTGGCTGAGATGATGGTGAGGAGATGATGTGGATGAGATGATGTGGCTGAGATGATGGTGAGGAGATGATGTGGATGAGATGATGGTGAGGAGATGATGTGGATGAGATGATGGTGAGGAGATGATGTGGATGAGATGATGGTGAGATGATGTGGATGAGATGATGGTGAGGAGATGATGTGGATGAGATGATGTGGATGAGATGATGTGGATGAGATGATGGTGAGGAGATGATGTGGATGAGATGATGGTGAGGAGATGATGTGGATGAGATGATGGTGAGGAGATGATGTGGATGAAATGAGGGTGAGGAGATGATGTGGATGAAATGAGGGTGAGGAGATGATGTGGATGAAATGAGGGTGAGGAGATGATGTGGATGAGATGATGGTGAGATGATGTGGATGAGATGATGGTGAGGAGATGATGTGGAGGAGATGATGGTGAGGAGATGATGTGGATGAGATGATGTGGATGAGATGATGGTGAGGAGATGATGTGGAGGAGATGATGGTGAGGAGATGATGTGGATGAGATGATGGTGAGATGATGTGGATGAGATGATGGTGAGGAGATGATGTGGATGAGATGATGTGGCTGAGATGATGGTGAGGAGATGATGTGGATGAGATGATGGTGAGGAGATGATGTGGATGAGATGATGGTGAGGAGATGATGTGGATGAGATGATGGTGAGGAGATGATGTGGAGGAGATGATGGTGAGGAGATGATGTGGAGGAGATGATGTGGATGAGATGATGGTGAGGAGATGATGGTGAGGAGATGATGTGGATGAGATGATGTGATTGAGATGATGTGGATGAGATGATGGTGAGGAGATGATGTGGCTGAGATGATGGTGAGGAGATGATGGTGATGAGATGATGTGGATGAGATGATGGTGAGGAGATGATGGTGAGGAGATGATGGTGAGGAGATGATGTGGATGAGATGATGTGGATGAGATGATGTGGATGAGATGATGGTGAGGAGATGATGTGGATGAGATGATGGTGAGGAGATGATGTAGATGAGATGATGTGGATGAGATGATGGTGAGGAGATGATGTGGATGAGATGATGTAGATGAGATGATGGTGAGGAGATGATGTGGATGAGATGATGTAGATGAGATGATGGTGAGGAGATGATGTGGATGAGATGATGGTGAGGAGATGATGTGGAGGAGATGATGGTGAGGAGATGATGTGGATGAGATGATGTGGATGAGATGATGGTGAGGAGATGATGGTGAGGAGATGATGTGGATGAGATGATGTGATTGAGATGATGTGGATGAGATGATGGTGAGGAGATGATGTGGCTGAGATGATGGTGATGAGATGATGGTGATGAGATGATGTGGATGAGATGATGGTGAGGAGATGATGGTGAGGAGATGATGGTGATGAGATGATGTGGATGAGATAATGGTGAGGAGATGATGTGGATGAGATGATGTGGATGAGATGATGTGGATGAGATGATGGTGAGGAGATGATGTGGATGAGATGATGGTGAGGAGATGATGTAGATGAGATGATGTGGATGAGATGATGGTGAGGAGATGATGTGGATGAGATGATGTGGATGAGATGATGGTGAGGAGATGATGTGGATGAGATGATGTGGATGAGATGATGGTGAGGAGATGATGTGGATGAGATGATGGTGAGGAGATGATGTGGATGAGATGATGTGGATGAGATGATGGTGAGGAGATGATGTGGCTGAGATGATGGTGAGGAGATGATGTGGATGAGATGATGGTGAGGAGATGATGTGGATGAGATGATGTTCTAACTCCTGGTGGGTCGGTCTGACCCTGGGTATTGGTTCTGCTTGCTGTATTCACAGCTGAGTCACCTCTTCAAACGCTTTGCATAGGCCTTGCAAAGGAAACTTATGAAAAACTTACCCCCCATTCACATGTAAGAAACTGAGTCGCCTATTCACATGTAGGAAACTTAACCCCCTAGTCACATATATGTGCTCTAAGATCTAAAATACTATGATTATCTTTCTTATTAATTCAGGTGCTCTATCTGTCAGTTATGGGTCCCCTCATCACCATGTGGCTGCGAGCCTGGCAGTGCCCCCAGGACCAAGCTCTCTCAGCGCCTGCTGGTCCAGGAGCCCAGCTCCAGGCCCCATTCAACCTCCCAAAGAAACCAAACTTCAAAGACCCTTAGTCTGTCATACTGTAAATCAGAAGACGCCTTAATCAATAAGCCAAATTTATCTGGAGTCCTGTTCGCTAGCGCTAGCGGGCCTAGAGGAAATCTCGCTTCTCAAATTCTGGGGCCCAATATGGTGGAAGTCTCCCTTATTTATACGTTTTTCAGCTCTTTGTCTCCCAAATTTGGAATGAGACTTTCGGACCTTCTGAGAAAAAATCCTGTGTGCTGGGACTGGGCCGTGAGACCATCTCTCAAGGCCTGGCCTGGTGCCAGCACTGACAGCTCTGTCTGGGGCATAGTTTATGGCCTCTCTGGAATGGGGGTAGTCTTCTTTTTCCTATTATTTAAGCAAGCCAGTGTTTACAGAAGCCAGAATAGCGGGTTTAAAATTTCAAATGGCGGTTTTTACTCAAGATGGAGGTTACGATGCTTCAGTCAAGGGGTCAAGCACAGGGTGACAGAGCAGATCCCACATGGTTGGTGGGCACACCAGACGGTGAACAGATCCCGCGCCACCTGTTCCCTGCACGGCGAGCTGGAGTCCTCCTTCTGGGTGCTTGTCCCACGAAGCTTGAGGAATGAGGACCGTGGACTAAAAGATTTTTAGCAAAAGTGTGAACACTGACGGCAAGCGTGCACAAACTCCCGCCGGGGGGAGGTCCCCCCGTGGGTGCCCAGTGAGCCTCTTGGTCTCAGGTTTATGGGTGCTGGCCCTCACTCAGGTTTATGAGTGCTGGCCCCAGGTTTATGGGTGCTGGCAGCTGCTGTCCATGCCACTTCCTCCTTTTGTGCCCCCCGTTTCCTCCTCATTGGCCGATGCCCCCTCTCCCTGCCCGGGATCGCTTCCAAGTTCCAGAGCTCCGTGGGTGCTGCCCTCTTCTTGGAAGATGAATATCCGGGTGGTTTGGAGCTGCCGTCCTCACAGACCCATTCCTTCCCCAGGGACCCTCCCCTCCCGGCCTCTTCATTAACCCCTCCCAGCCTCTTCATTAACCCCTCCCGGCCTCTCCTGCTTCTAGATCCTCTCACAGAGAAATGTACCCTGGGCACCGATGTGGCCCCATTAACCTGGGTCACCTCAACGCATCGAAGGGAACAGAAAGCCCTCGGTCCCTAGGCCCGATTGATGTCGACCGCCACCTGACTGTTGGGACCCGAGTCCTTCACAGCGACCCTGGGAGAGACCGCACTTACCAATTGGAGGAAGCGTCCCCCAATCTCCGTCCTTCTGAGCACCCTGAGCCACCACCTCACGTCACCTGCTGCCTCGGACGCCTGCTACACGATGGGCTTCCTTCCCGTCCACCCCGTGTGGGGTGCCTGTGAGTATGAACCAGGAAGACACGCATTTTCCTCTGCCGGCAGCACGGACGGGGACTGAAAAGTCAGTGTGGGTTTGTTATGCGCCTGCACCTGTGTTGCCAGGAGGATGAGGGGCTCCTTGTTATAAGTAAGACTTGTACTGAGTGCTAGAGCTGCCGGAGCCGCGGCCCTGGGTGCCCCTTGGGTCTCCCGCGCTCCCTCCCGCCCACTCCGATGCCCATGCAGGCCTGGGAGGAGTGGCTGGCCATTGTTTGGGATCAACAGGCTGGCTGGATGGATAATAATAAAAAGAGAAGGAGGCAGGCCTTCTAGCAGAAGGTGCCTGGGAAAGGCAGATGGCTCTCAGCCATGCGACCTCAGTCCCTCCTCCCATGACTATGTTACCATAAAATAAAGGGAATCGGGGGGCTGCAGCCTGAAGGCTCCGCGGCTCTGAGAAGGGGAGGTCTGCTTCCTCCCAGGAGGAGGGAGAGGAGGCGGGAGGGGAGGAAGGGGGAGGGGAGAAGGGGGGAGAAAAGCCGACAAACTCCCCGCAGGCTGCCCCCTGCAAACAGACTCTTTGGGGTATTGTGGTTTTTAAATTAATCTTTATTGGTGAAAGCATTACATTCCTCCCCATCAACCCCTTCTAGCCTGGCCCCTGCCCCAGGCCTTCACCGCACTGTCGCCTGTGTCCATGCGTTATGCATGTATTCATACACATTCTTTGGTGGGTCTCTTCCCGCCCTCCCCCACCTGCCCTCTGAGATTCCACAGTCTGTTCCATGCTTCTATGTCTCTGGATCTGTTTTGTTCATCAGTTTATTTTGTTCATTGGATTCCGCATGTGAGTGAGATCCTGTGATGCTTGTCTCTCTCCGACTGGCTTCTCTCACTTAGCACGATGAAGCTCTCCAGGTGCTGCGGTCTTGTTTTGGTAAGCAGAAGGTCTTCCTTTTGTTGGACTCCCGTGACCAATGTTTCTCGTATGATTAAGGTTTGCATCGCTTAGAAAATCGGGCCGTGCCACTGCTTCCGAATGCGGTTCTACTTTCTGGGCTTAGCCCTGGGGGCGTCTCTAAGCAGGCACTCAGGAGGCGGGGCGTCACCCCTCTGAGAAACGGCTCCTGCCCAGGAAAAGCGGAACTTGTCGACACCCGGACACACAGTGGAGGCTGGTGGCCACCGAGAGACGCGGCGGCTCATCGCTGCTTTATTCCCCTGAGCCCGAACCGGTGAAGCCGATGGCCACCCACGGGAGAATGGACAGTTCCACCTGTTCTCGTCACGACAACCCTCCCTGCAGGGCAAGGGGCACCACCGCTCCTGCGGCCGCCTGGCTGGTCGCACAGCCGGAGGGTGACCATGCCAAGCACGGAAGGGCCCGTGGCGTTTGGGTCCATGTCTTAGAATTTAAAAGCGGGCGAAACCAACGAAGCGAACGCGTGGTAATGGGCTGAGAATGGCAGCTCCCTGGGAAGCAGACAGAACTGTGTCCTGGACTGGACCACGGGGTCCCCCAGGGTGGGCGGAGGGGGTGCCTGAGAGTGAACACACATACGCCCTATCAAGCTTCACACTCCAGATCTGTGAACTCGAACAATGCGATTCACCCTACGTTCAGAACCAAAGAAAACCACCCGGCTCGCACACCCTCCCTCCGCTGGGGGACGCGTGGCACCGGGCATCCACAGCGCCCGTGAAGGCGCGGCTGACGGAGCTCAGGGGGTGGGGACCGTACACAGGTTCAGCTGTGGGTCCCGCCGGTAGACGGTCGGAAGTTCCCTTCTTTGGGAGCAGGAAGCAGCAGGGGGCTGTTCGGGGATGAAGCCCCCAGGAAGGGCGCGGACCTCACATGGATAACCTCCTTTTGGCGCGAAGAGAAGCTCCTGGAGGCCCGTCTTTCTCTTGTGGACGAAAGGGGCCACGTGCGGACCTGGCAGCTCAGGGGAGGCCTGCGTGGCGGCCTTGCAAACTCAGACCTGAAGTCACCACAGAGGATGGTCTGGAACTAAACTTTGGCTAAAGGCAGTGACGGTGGGCAGTCCTGTCCTAGGCCGGGATCACTGACAAGGTCAACCTTCACCTTCACTGAGCCTGTTGTCCTTTGGCATCTAAGATCACATACCCTTGAAGTGTCTGGGTAGCATGTAACTTCCTTTTCCCTGACCCCTTGGGGCACAACCTCATGTGCCTGGGCACCAGGAGAGAGACCACAGATTCCTTCATTGTCATTGTTATCATGACAATTGTGGACTGTTAACTATCCTGTTATCATGTTAATTGTGGACTGTTAACTATCCTGCACCCACCTAAGTATGTGTCCGTCATTTTACTTTGTATCCAATCCCAGAGGTTTCCCCGCTTTGCTTTCTCCCGCCTCCCTAATCTATCACCAATGGATTTCATGTAACCACCTACGTCCCCTCCTTTGATTGCGATGTATAGAAATAGATGAGAAACGGCCATTCTCCAGAGCTTTATCCCAATCCGTTGAGATTCTGCTTCCCGGCCATGGTGGACAGTTTGGGTCAAGTAAACTCACAAAATTCTTTACAGGTTTGAATGTTTTCCCGTGAACGTTCCAAACTGGCTTTGGCATAAAATGATGGCTTTAAAGGCGACCATGCAGATAAAATGGGCGGGTACCACGCAACCTGTCCCCTAGCAAGGAACTGTGACTTAATTTCGTGTCTTCGTGGCTGTGGCTCTACCCGGACGGTAGTGAAGGACAGGGATCTCGAGAAGGTCCGGGAGACGTGACCAAGTTCCTGGCGTCTCGGCCCTGGAAGCGCTAATGAGCTCAGCTCCCCGAAGGCTCCCGCTTCCGGTTCGTTCCCTTCAGGCGGACTAAGCTCGGAGCGCCCTCAGGAAAAGCATCTCGCCCACTGACATTTGCTTCTACGACTGTGTCAGAGAGACGCTTACCATCTCCTCCACCCCACGGCCGGTGCTGACGCTTGCACAGGGGCAAGCAGCGAGTTCCTACTGAGGCCCAGCGAGGCGTCCATGGTGCGGTGTCTGCCCAGTGACCAGCGAGGAATCCTGGGAGCGGGCGCCAAGCTCCGCCTGCCTCCTCCTTCTCCGCGGAGACATTGGGGAAACTTACGGGGTGGCCACTCCCTGGGTCCAGAAAACCACTGTCCTTTTTTTCCCTTTCTGCGTCGTTTCCGGGAAGCGCCCCGAGTTCCTAACCCGAGTCCAGGAGGCGCAGGCAGGCCCAGCAGCACGGCCTTGCCCAGGAAAACAGGGTTTGAATGCTGAGTAACATTTGTTAACCAAATAAAGAGAATCATCACGGAGTCGCCAGTGTTCTTCCGTCCAAAGTGGGATTGCAGTCTCTTCAAAGCAGGTTTGTTTAAGATGGCTGTAGCGCTTTACAAAAAAAAAAAAAAAATAGCCACGATTGGATTCTAGAAAGGGGGGGCTATTGAGCGCCGGGGGGCAGGGGTTGGGGGGGAAGACGGGCTTGCCCGATATTAATTTTACAGAGTCATCAGAAACCCTGGGGATCGGAGCGAAGCTGGATCCGAGCAAAATGTCAAGCAGGCGGTGGGACGTCGTGTCAGGGTTTGGCCGGGGGGGCCGGGTGTGGAAGCATCCACGACTGAGAGAAGAGTTCGATGGAGGGAGGACATTTATTTTACTTTCCCGGAAGGGAAAGGGCTGGCGTATTGCTAGTGAATACCGGACAGGGAACAAAGAACAGCTTGCTCTTTGTTTGTAAACAGAGTCTATTGCTCAGCAGCAAGGAAGGGAGGGGGATTCCGTTGTGGCTGAGCAGATACCTGGGGTGGTCCACAGTCCGTTTGCAGATGTCCTCCGGAGGTGCCTTATCAGTATTCTTCCCAAGCCTGAATCATGCCTCAGCGCAAAAGTTACAGAGAACTCGCAGAGGGGGAAGCTTGGGTTGGAAGGGAGGGGGGCGGGCACTTCCTGCTACCTCGAGACTCCTTGGTGTGAGGGGTCAGGGCACATGCCCGAGATGTGAAAACAGCAGGGAGGAGGGGGGTGCAGGAATGCAGCCTTGAGAGTAGCTCCTCTTGCAGTTTGGACAGAGGGCCTGTGGGAATCAGAGGAGCCAACCATCTGGGGGGCTCATTGCCAGGGGCTTCTCGTCAGTCGTGCAAGGCCACAGCAAGGAGAAAGAAAAGACCGTTCTCCTGCCCTTACACGTAGGATTCTGGGGTGAAAATAGGAGGGACACTGAGTCTGAAAAGCTCGTTTAATCGCCCAGGAAAGCTGTAGGCAGACGGGGCTGGAGGGGGCTCTCAGGTGGGTCCCACCACAGCCCCAGACGAGAGGCCGCCCAGGGCAGCTGCCGGGAGGAGGCGCGGGGGTCAGCGGTGCGTTTCCTGTACCGACGCCTAACACTGTCCGTGGCACACACACCCTCAGAAGGAAGAGGGAAGCCGCGTCAGTAGCTGCACGCACATGTTCCCTTGTAAACGCTAACCCGTGGTAACTTACTCATAGCACTGTAACAAGTCCTTCAGTAGAGCAGGTCTATCTCAGCCCCTGCTCTCCCAGGGACCCCAGGGGTCAAAGGTCACAGAGGCAGGTCCCCGACCTCGAGGCCGGCGGGGTCCGCGCGGCTCTGCGTCTGCCGCTCCGCACACCCAGCGTGGGTGATCGCGGCCCCCACCCAGCCGGCCGCCTCTGGGAAGGCGCACGTGAGGACCCCTGGCATTTGGTGTGCTTGGGCCAAGGAAGAAGGAAAATGGCCAAGGAAGGGGTTGTGTTTGTTCCCCTGTGTGAACTCACTCTTCCCGTGTGCGAATTTGGGGGCTTCGTCTGGCCAGCACAGTCGCTGTGCTGGCGGGTGCGTTTTCCTCTGAGAACAATGTAATTTTAGAAGTGAGTGTTTTTTTTTGGGGGGAGGGGGGCGCGGGGGTAAGGTAAGACTTTCAGACTAACGTTTGAAACCCTTTACACCTCCTCTGGGGGGAAGGGTGGCCGGAATGTTTGCCGGGAAGAGGCCCTACCGCTGGCTCATAGAGGCAAGTCGGCCATGGGTCGTGTGGCTGTGCTTATAACGCTTGTGACCCCCACCCTTTCAAAAAAGACCCCCAGCCCGGCCAGAGCGGCTCCGTGGTTGAGCATTGACGCATCAGCCAGTTGGTTACGGTTCGGTTCCCGGTCAGGGCACATGCCTGGGTGGTGGACTCGATCCCCAGCATGGGGGTGGGGGAGCATGCAGGAGGCAGCCAATTGGTGTTTCTCTCTCTCTCTCTCTCTCGCCCTCCTACCCTCTCTCTAAAATGAATAAAAACCTGTTAACAGTCCCAGAAATGAAAAAGTGCCCCAACACCATCACTGAACTACTTAAAGGTTTATGACAGTGGTCGGCAAACTCATGAGTCCACAGAGCCAAACATCAACAGGACAACGATTGAAATTTCTTTCGAGAGCCACATTTTTTAAACTTAAACTTCTTCTAATGCCCCTTTTTCCAAATAGACTCGCCCAGGCTGTGGTATTTTGTGGAAGAGCCACACTCCAGGGGCCAAAGAGCCGCATGTGGCTCGCGAGCCGCAGTTTGCCGACCAGGGTTTACGAGGTTAAAGTTACCAAAGAGCTGAGCCTGTCTTTTCAGATAAGCATCAGTCTGAACAGCCGCCTGCCTCTGGCCCAGGTGAGCTGAAGGACATCCCCAGGACTCAGGTGATGGGGGGCCGGGGCCAGTCCTCTCACCCTCCGCTGGGGCCTCTGCACGGGTGGGGGTCCGCTCACTCCCCACGCTCCCCTCTCGCGGCGTCACATCACTGACGGAGCGGCTCAGTTTGACCCGAGCCTTTCAGGCAAACCTCCACACGCAGCCGTGTCCCCGTCTGCTTCCTGCCGCCTGGCTGGATGACCCTGCACTGGGGCGCCGCCCTCAGGGAGCGCTGACCGTGGGCGAGAGGGAGCTGCCCGGAGGCCTTCTGTGTTTTCTGGAAAGACCTCCAGGCGGTACCCCCCGGAAGGCTGCTCTTGGCTCCTGAGCCCCCAGTGGTGCCAGGAGAACGTGGACTCAGCCCGGGCGCCCTCACTTCTCTGGAGCCCAGGTTTCCACCCGGCGACTGAGGAGGCTCTGGGAGTGGGGCTCACACACCGCTCTTGTGGGGACACAGCTCCTGTCTGAGCAGCGACCAAGCCTCAGTGTCCCCCAGGCACCCACAGCCCCCGGAGGTCAGCCAGCGTGGGGGGCTGGCTGCATAGGGCCACACAGGGGGTGTCGGGCAGCATGGGGGGCTGGCCGGATCCAGCTGCACAGGGGGTGTCAGCCATTGTGGGGGGCTGGCTGGATCGGGCTGCACAGGGGGTGTCAGGCAGCATGGGAGGCTGGCTGGGGTGTCGGGCAGCGTGGGGGGCTGGCTGGATCCAGCCACACAGGGGGTGTCAGCCATTGTGGGGGGCTGGCTGGATCGGGCCGCACAGGGGGTGTTGGTGGGGGCCTTCGGGCTGCGTGGAAGACTGCAGGATTGGAGCAGCGGAGCAGGCTGGGGTGCTGTCCCCTGAGGCTGCGGGCGCCTGTGGCTCTAATGTGGCAGACAGGTGGCGCCGGTGAGCTCGTGACGAAGGGCTGCGCTGAGGAGGAGCAGGTGGGGGCCCTTATTTTAGGCTTCCTGCGGCGCAGGTGCCCAGCGAGAGGGCTCTCTGCGTGCCGGCAGCAAGGCCACGGGCAGAGATGGAACCGGAGGCTGCTGGTGAGTTCCTGCTTCTCGGTGGGGGTTGCTGATTCTGTTTTTATTTTTATTTTATTGATTTTGTACAGAGAGGAAGGGACAGGGACAGAGAGTTAGAAACATCGAGGAGAGAGAAACATCGATCAGCTGCCTCCTGCACGCCTCCCCGCTGGGGATGTGCCCGCAACCCAGGTCCATGCCCTTGACCGGAATCGAACCCGGGACCCTCCAGTCCGCAGGCCGACGCTCTATCCACTGAGCAACACCGGTTAGGGCTGTTTTTTTTCTAATAAAAAAGGCCACTCCCTCCTCCCCCGCATTTAGGAGGGTTTCATTTTGACGTTACAGACCGGCCCTCGTACTCCAAGGAATGCTGGCCGAGCTTCCCCGTCACAGCCCAGCCAGGCGGAGCTGGCTCGGGGGCCTCTCAAGCTCTCGGCTCTGGGCCGGAGCAGCTCCTGGCGGTGTGGCGCTGTGAGTGTGAGGTCAGCACTCCGACCTCGGGCTCCGGGAGGGAGGGCCTCGGAGGCTCTGTCTGCTTCCTCCTTCTGTAGGGGGCATCTCACTCCTGCGCGGGGCAGAGGAGCGGGGTGGGAGTCGGTGGGATTTATTCGGCTCCATTTTGCCCGGGGGTCCAACAGAGTAGGGAGCTGGGGGTCCGGAAGGTTCCTCGGAGCGGCGGGGAAGGGAAAGGATAAAGGGCTAGCCCGCGGATGTTCTCAGGGATCTGCTCCCCGGTCCCAGACCCAAGAGCTAAGGAAGAGCCGCCCGCACGGGGAGCCGGACAGAGAGCCAGGAGGGGCTGGGGGTCCTCCCGGGCCCCGAGGAAGGTGGGGCTCAGGAGGCGGGGGACGGAAAGGGGGGTATTTTACAAAATCACCATTTGCACACACACCGTGTTAACCATGGCATCTTTGGTCTTTCGAATATCAAACGTAAAGGTTACGCTGTGGCTCATGACACGTTTTATTTGTTAAGATTAAGCCATGTTATTTTTCATCGTAAAGGTTGATAGAAGGGTAATTTTCCTGGCTTTCAGCCGCTCTACGTCAGGGCTGGTCAAGGCAATAGGAGTATAATTTAGTAAAATAAAGTGCAGCTCTGTGGTCTGACAGCCGCCGTGAACGATGCATCCTTAATGGCTGTCAGTCAGGGTGGGCTTTAGAGACTCATGGTGGGCGTGCCGTCTCCTCAGACACAGACCGTCTGAACGCAGTGGGACAGCCTGTGAGTGACCACAGGGAACGGCAGGCCCCGGGGACACGCGGAGCCCCTGCTGGCCGCGCGCTGTTCCTTGATCCATTGCTTCACCCCCAATTTCACTGCCCGAATCCCAGGCCTTCAGAGGCAAAGGCCTGGCAGGGACCCTCACATCTAGCATCCTCATCACCAAGTGCCCTACAGCTCCCGGGTGGCTGCTCACACACAGGCCACAGAGCCGAGCAGCACCCCGACCTCTTCCAGGAAACCCACAGACACAGGGACTTGCACCCCAAAGGACGCATCGGGAGATACTGGAAGTGTCCCCCGCCGTCACAGCAGACAGGAAGCTCAGAAGATGCGAGTGGGGGTCACAGCGTGAATCACTGTTCTGTGCCAGGCGGCACCAGTTAATCCGCTGCCCTGACACCCTGGGACCCCTTTCTCACCCAGGAACCCCTTCCCCACCCAGGGACCCCTTCCCCATGCAGGGACGCCTTCCCCACCCAGGGACCCCTTCCCCACCCAGGGACCCCTTTCTCACCCAGGAACCCCTTCCCCACCCAGGGACCCCTTCCCCAACCTGGAACCCCTTCCCCACCCAGGGACCCCTTCCCCACCCAGGGACCCCTTCCTCACCCAGGGACCCCTTCCCCACCCAGGGACCCCTTCCCCACCGAGGGACCCCTTCCCCACCCAGGGACCCCTTCCCCACCCCGGGACCCCTTCCCCACCGAGGGACCCCTTCCCCACCCAGGAACCCCTTCCCCACCCAGGGACCCCTTCCCCACCCAGGGACCCCTTTCTCACCCAGGAACCCCTTCCCCACCCCGGGACCCCTTCCCCACCGAGGGACCCCTTCCTCACCCAGGAACCCCTTCCCCACCCTGAGACCCCTTCCTCACCCAGGGACCCCTTCCCCACCCAGGGACCCCTTCCCCACCCAGGGACCCCTTCCCCACCGAGGGACCCCTTCCTCACCCAGGGACCCCTTCCCCACCCCGGGACCCCTTCCCCACCCAGGGACCCCTTCCCCACCCAGGGACCCCTTTCTCACCCAGGGACCCCTTCCCCACCCAGGGACCCCTTCCTCACCCAGGGACCCCTTTCTCACCCAGGGACCCCTTTCTCACCCAGGGACCCCTTCCCCACCCAGGGACCCCTTCCCCACCCAGGGACCCCTTCCTCACCCAGGGACCCCTTTCTCACCCAGGGACCCCTTCCCCACCCAGGGACCCCTTCCCCACCCAGGGACCCCTTCCCCACCCAGGGACCCCTTCCCCACCCAGGGACCCCTTCCCCAACCCGGAATCCCTTCCCCACCCAGGGACCCCTTCCCCACCCAGGGACCCCTTCCCCAACCCGGAATCCCTTCCCCACCCAGGGACCCCTTCCTCACCCAGGGACCCCTTCCCCACCCCGGGACTCCTTCCCCACCAAGGGACCCCTTCCCCACCCAGGGACCCCTTCCCCACCCAGGGACCCCTTCCCCACCCAGGAACCCCTTCCCCACCCAGGAACGCCTTCCCCACCCAGGGACCCCTTCCTCAACTAGGGGCCCCTTCCTCACCCAGGGACGCCTTCCCCACCCAGGGACCCCTTCCCCAACCCGGAACCCCTTCCCCACCCAGGGACCCCTTCCTCACCCAGGGGCCCCTTCTTCTCCCAGGACAGAGGGCTGGGGCCTCTAGGAACAGAGAGAAGCCACGCGCTCTCACAATCCTGACTGTTCCTGCCCTCCATCACCTGCCCTCACATACCTGAGTGTTGTCCCTCCTCTGGAGCCCTCCCTCAGGCCCTGGGGCTGACAGAAAGGGTCATTAGGACAGCTGTTTCCTGGGCCAAAGGTGGAGGTCAAGGCTTGAGGGAAGGGCATGGGCTCCACACCCCCCTTCCAGACAATGGTAAGGTAAAGTCAGTGAGGACATTTCACTTGGAGAAACCTAGGATGGTGCCTCTACGGCAGTGGCTCTCAACCTTTCTAAGGCCGCGACCCTTTCATACAGCTCCTCGTGTTGTGGTGACCCCCAGCCATAAGATTATTTTCGTTGCTACTTCGTCACTGTAATTTGGCTACTGATATGAATCGTCATGTAAATATCTGATACGCAGGATGCATTTTCATCGTTACACATTGAACATAATTAAAGCGTGGTGATTAATCACAGAAACAATATGTAATATTGTGAAATGTTTATTTCTAATTACAAAGAAATGAAATGTTGTCTTGAAGCATGGTGTAGCATGGGTCACAGTCTTAATATAACAGCAGTAGACTCCATGGCTACATTTTGCCACAGTATGCGTAAAAAGCCAACGTCAGTGCGAAGGTTGAGATTGCTTCTTTCTCAGCAGATCAGAAATTCTCGGGGCAGTCTTTGCAAGAGCACAACGAAGATCATCTTCCACGACAAGTCTACTTCTGTATTTAGACATGATAACCAACAAGCTGGAAAACCCTTTTTCACAAAGATATGTTGTTGGAAATGGAAGAAGAAGGCGCAACACCGTCTCAGACAGAACAGGATATGACTGCCAACACTCGATCCAGAATTTTGTGACTGGCATTGAAGAGCAATCAGTTCTCGCTGCATCGCTGTTAATAAGCTCAATGAACTCCTCTTGTGCTGTCTCAGGAACATCTTCAGCTTTGACTGTGAATGGGCTTCTGGCAAATGCAAACGGGGTGTCGGGTAGATTTGGAAAGAACGATGAAACTTCGTCTGTAAGCACGTGCAAGTGTTCTTTCACAGAAATTATCATCGTAATCCTTTTGTCTGGTCCACTGTCATGTTCCTCAAAGAAAGCAGGTAAGGTAGGCAACATGGAAATTTTATTTTCATCCTTTTTTTTTTTTTTTTTTTTGCCAAAGCTGAAGTTTCATTTGCAATGATCGGATCTTTTCAGACAAATCGAGGCATGTAGCATTTGGTCCTCGCAGTGATAAATTTAACTCATCCAAGATGGCAAAGATGTCAACCAAGTAAGCTATTTTCTGCAGTTCACTTTTACCGCTGAAGAGTGCTTCGAACTGCGGTCTTGCTTTCTGATTAAAAAAGGTTTTGAGTTCATCACGAAGCTCAAAAACACGTTTTAAAACTTTTCCTCTCGACAACCATCTCACTTCAGTGTGACATAGCAGAGCATTGTTCGGCGCATCCAACTGGTTGCACAGTTGTGAAGACAGTCGACTGTTTACAGTGCTCGCCTTTACAAAATTGACAGAACTTATGACGCTTTCCATTACTTCTTGTAACTCCTGTGGCAGCGTCTTCGTTGCTAATATTTGCCGATGAATCATACAGTGAGTTCCGATGACTTTAGGTGACTCATTCAGTACCAAACATTGACATCCAGATCGACATCTAGCATAGCTGGAGCACCATCTGTGCAAACACCACAAACCTTTTCCCAAGAGAGCTTATGCTCTTTCAGAAATGAACCAACTGTGTCAAATACATCACGTGCAGTAATTGTCCTTTCAAGAGGTTTGCAAAAAAGAAACTCATCTTTAAAGTCGCCATCATTAATATACCTCACGTAAACCTGTAACTGTGAACAGTTTGCAACGTCTGTAGATTCATCAAGCTGGACACTAAATGTTGGAAGTGGAGCATATTTAATTTCCTGGATTACCTGATCAAGAATATCAGCAGACATGTCATCTATTTCTGCGGACAGTGTCGTTAGATAAGGAAATTGCACTCAATTTCGTAACAAATTCGTCTCCGATCATAACTCGAACAATGTCTTTGGCCGCTGGCAACAGTACATCCTCAGCAATAGTGTGAGGTTTCATAGCTCTGGCGATTCTGAGTGCCAGCAAATATGAAGCTTCAACGGCTGCTACATTTTGTTAGTGGTACTTGCCACCAGGGTCAAGTCTGGCTTTCTTAAGTCCATCAGCTTTGCTTCTAAAATAGTTGGTATCCTTGCCTGCAAAGCTCGGATGCTTGCTATCAAAATGGCGTTTTAGTGTATTTGGCTTCATAGATCCGGCTGATAGAACTTCACAACAAATAACACATTGCAGTTTCTCAATTCCTGCTGTAATTACTGAGTAAAACCATACTGTAAAAAATCCTCACTGTATTCTCTTTTCTTAATCTTCTTCTCTACACGATCCATTGTCATGGGATGGTTTGCTAATGAAAATAATATATAGCAATAGCTTTAATGATACAAAAGATGACACATGGCATAGTTCAGTCAATACAGTTCATTAAAGTTTCCTATGATTTACCATTCTCCGTGTTGTTTTTTTTACATACCTGTTATTATCACAAGGGGGCAGTATTCACATCAACCACAGCTGCATATAAAAAGACCGATCAGCATCCAGATTAAGTTCCCATGGTACAGATTTTTTTTTTGCAGTAGTTGATGATTTGACAGTACATTACTTTACATTTACCCAGTAATTATAACTCATGAAGTGTCGTTTTGCCTCCAGTACTGCTGATTTCAACACAGTCGCTGCTTTTAACAGAGTAGCCGCTTTCAACACAGCAGCTGCTCTCTACACAGTAGCTGCTCTCTACATATGTGTGACTGGTCCGCATCAGTACATGATGGCGCCAACCCTGTCACACACACCTGTATTTGTACGGGGTGTATGTGATGCGTTTGGCGCGATGATGTCATCACGCCGGGTACTCGTATGTGGGCATATCTGCATGTGGGCGGACCCGCCTGGAGACGGATGGAGGAGCGGTGTCCCAGTTCCTAAGACCATCGGAAATATGTGTTTTCCGATGGTCTTGGGCGACCCCTGTGAAAGGGTCGTTGGATCCCCAAAGGGGTCACGACTCACAGGTTGAGAACCGCTGCTCTGAGGGGAAGGCTTTGCATGTGCCCTGGAATGTTCAATCTACTCTGGCCCATTTAAATAAACACTACATTGATGTAAACATCGGACCCTTCCAAAGCCAGGGAGAGGCCAGTGGGGGGGGTGGGTAGGCGGTGGGGCAGGGGAGGGCGGGGCCAAGGGCCGTTCTCTCTGAAGCCTGGAGCTCCAGCTCCTGCTCTGGTCTGTGCATCCCTTCCGCCTGGCTGTTGCCGGTTGTTCCCTTTGTAATAAACACAAGAAAGTGCGCCCTCAGTTCTGGAGCCCGGGTGGGGGCGGGCGTCGTGGGACCCCTGATGTGCGGCTGGTCAGTTGGGACTGCAGGCGCCTGGGCCTTGGGACGGGCCGTCCAGTCTGGTGGGGAAGCCACTCACCTCGGAGTCATCCTGTCCTTAGCGTCAGAACGGAGCCGGCATTGGGTGGGAGAAGGGAGAAGTGGGTGGTGTGGGGGAACCTGCACATGTGGGGTCACGGTGCTGCGAGCCGACCCACATTCTCCCCCTGGACCCAGGTTCTGCTGGGACCCCCAGGCCTCCCACACAGTCACCCCGGCCTCCTCTGGCCCTTATTCAGGTGGGAGGGAGGGAGCGGGGTAGGCAGTGTAGGACGTGGTGTCCAACCGCAGGACTGGGCCTCCCAAATTGCACAGAGTCACACATATCGTTAGATTTATTTTAAACAATATTTTTCTTCTTGCAAAGTGACAGGTGGCGTGGAAGCGGCATGAGCCCCGAGCGTGTGTGCGGGCCGCACAGGGCGGGGCCATGCCGCCTGCTTCCGGCGGGGGTGGTGTGAGGGGACGGGGGACGGGGGGCGGTGTGGGGAGGCGGGGCCGGTGCAGCCAGGCCGCTCGCCTCCTCCCGGGAGGGCCATGTGGGTTTTGACCACGTGAGATTCTGAAACTTTTAAGCAGCAAAGTCTGTCCAAAGCACCGACGACAAAGATGGAAAACCACAAAGCAAACCCCAATGCTCGCCGCGGTAACGCGGTGATGTGCATCCATGAACTCAGAGCAAACCTCGTGGGCCAGGCGCGGCTGCGCTGGGGCAGATGGCCGGGCGGACGGCCGGGCGGACGGGCGGTCGTCAGCAGTGAGCCCCGCGGTGCTGGAGGCTGCGGATTGCTGGTAAAGCCGGGCCCGGGGCCACCTTCTGGGCCGCACCCCGGCGGGCTCCAGGGCTGGTTCCAGGAAGCAAGGACCTGTCCCCGTGACCTGCACTGCCTAGTGCTCAGGGTCCGACAGGTGAAGGCAGTTTCTCTTCACGAGGATGACATGTGTGGCCTCCGTCTGCACAAACGCTCTCAGGATCTGCATCTGGGAAGCTTCAGCAGAACTGGAGCAGATGCATGCAGTCACTGCGGGGAGGGACGCCAGGCTCAGCCTGCAGGCGAAGGGGGGTGGTGGGGGTGGGGGTGGGGGTGGTGGGGTGGGGGAGCAGGGGGGTCAGCCCTGCCGGGACCAGGGCGGCGGTCCCCCTCCAGCCCAGGTCCCCCTCCAGCCCCGCCGTCAGCAGCCAGGTCGGAGCGCGGCCTCGCCCACTCCCACTCCCGCTCCACGTGCCCAGCCCTGTCTTAGCTGGTCGGGTTCCTCTCCCCGGAGACGTTGGCCAAACAGCTTGCGTGCCTCTTGCTCAGGAAGGTCCTGGGCTTTGCTGGGGGAGGTCCATCTCCAGCGACAGGGCTTCCTGAGGGTTGACTGGCACCTCCGATGCGCCCGCCCAGGGCGCCCTGCCAGGTGCTGGGGAGGGTTCTCTGTCTGGGCCCGTCCCTGTGGGTGCGTTTGCTGCTGGCCGCCCTGCACGTTCCTCCCGCGGCTCCGGCCGCCTCGCATGGGAGTGTGAGCGGAGCCCCTGACTTCGTGTTTACCTGCGATCCGGAGAAGGTCTGCTGTTGCCCAGGCATCGGGCTTGGTTTACAGAAACGACACTGAAGGTGACATTGTTGCACTTGCCGGAAATGGAAAACTAGAAGCCAGCACCACGTCCCGTGGCTCAGGAGAAGTGTGCGGGGATGTCTCTGTGGACTGGATCTTTCTTCAAATGTAAGATTTCTTTTAACCATTTTTATTGACTTCAGAGAGGACGGGAGAGGCAGAGAGAGACACAGACATCCGTGATGAGAGAGCATCATGGACCGGCTGCCTCCTGCACGCCCCGCACTGGGGATGGAGCCCGCAAGCTGGGCCTGTGCCCTGACGGAATGAACCGTGACCTCCTGTTCACAGGTGGACGCTCAACCACGGAGCCGCGCCGGCCGGGCTGTGGACTGTATGTTCAGGGGGTGGGACAGTTTCCATAGTCAGATGTGAGGAGTGTCTGGTGGCCACAGGGAGGGCGTGTGGTGGCCGCAGGGAGGGTGCTGGTGGCCACAGGGAGGGTGCTAGTGGCCACAGGGAGGGTGCTGGTGGCCGCAGGGAGGGTGCTGATGGCCGCAGGGAGGGTGCTAGTGGCCACAGGGAGGGTGTGTGGTGGCCGCAGGGAGGGTGCTGGTGGCTGCAGGGAGGGGAGAAGGTGCGGTGTGAGAAGCCAGCTCAGCCGCCTGAGCGTGGGGAGAGCGCTGAGGCTGCCGCGGGGAGAGTTGGCAGAGACGTAGCGGCTTCGCGGGGTCCGCACAGCGTTTAGGGAGAGGACGTGCTATGTGCCTGGAGCACGTGGCCACGTTTCACAGGTGGCGGGTCCTTGGCTGCTGAGCAATGACCTGCTGGGTTGGCAGCGGGCGCTGCCTGGGAGGGTCGAGCCCAGCGCTGGGCACTGCGCCCGGACGCCCTGTCGTGACCCGGACTAGCTCCCGAGGCGCTGTGAATCGGCTGCTGGCAGGAGATGCTGGGGACCCAGCTCAGGTCGGCAGCAGGTCGCTCTCCAGGAACGGAAAGGAGATGAGGAGAGGTGCCCGCTTTCCCGAGGGGCCCTTCTCCTTCTGCGTGTTGGAGTCCTGGGGAGCAGCAGGCGCCCCATCCGGTGGAGGTGCGGCGTGCGCTGAGGGGGCCCCCCGGCGGCAGGCGAGGGCACAGGACTGGGGGGGGGGGTCAGGGGGGAGGGTCTGCGGTTCCCCCTGGAGGGATGTTCCCTCACTTTGCAGTTTCGGTTGCTTCTGGCCTGAGCTGCAGGGACACGGAGTCTGATGGCGATGGGAGGGTGGCTGCTCAGACACACGGAGTCTGATGGCGATGGGAGGGTGGCTGCGTGGGCACACGGAGTCTGATGGCGATGGGAGGGTGGCTGTGTGGACACGGAGTCTGATGGCGATGGGAGGGTGGCTGCGTGGGCACACGGAGTCTGATGGCGATGGGAGGGTGGCTGCAGGGACACGGAGTCTGATGGCGATGGGAGGGTGGCTGTGTGGACACGGAGTCTGATGGCGATGGGAGGGTGGCTGTGTGGGCACACGGAGTCTGATGGCGATGGGAGGGTGGCTGTGTGGACACACGGAGTCTGATGGCGATGGGAGGGTGGCTGCGTGGACACACGGAGTCTGATGGCGATGGGAGGGTGGCTGCTCGGACACGGAGTCTGATGGCGATGGGAGGGTGGCTGTGTGGACACACGGAGTCTGATGGCGATGGGAGGGTGGCTGTGTGGACACACGGAGTCTGATGGCGATGGGAGGGTGGCTGCTCGGACACGGAGTCTGATGGCGATGGGAGGGTGGCTGCGTGGACACACGGAGTCTGATGGCGATGGGAGGGTGGCTGCGTGGACACACGGAGTCTGATGGCGATGGGAGGGTGGCTGCTCGGACACACGGAGTCTGATGGCGATGGGGAGGGTGGCTGCGTGGACACACGGAGTCTGATGGCGATGGGAGGGTGGCTGCTCAGACACACGGAGTCTGATGGCGATGGGGAGGGTGGCTGTGTGGGCACACGGAGTCTGATGGCGATGGGAGGGTGGCTGTGTGGACACGGAGTCTGATGGCGATGGGAGGGTGGCTGTGTGGACACGGAGTCTGATGGCGATGGGAGGGTGGCTGCTCAGACACACGGAGTCTGATGGCGATGGGAGGGTGGCTGCGTGGACACACGGAGTCTGATGGCGATGGGAGGGTGGCTGCTCGGACACGGAGTCTGATGGCGATGGGAGGGTGGCTGTGTGGACACGGAGTCTGATGGCGATGGGAGGGTGGCTGCGTGGACACACGGAGTCTGATGGCGATGGGAGGGTGGCTGCGTGGACACACGGAGTCTGATGGCGATGGGAGGGTGGCTGTGTGGACACACGGAGTCTGATGGCGATGGGAGGGTGGCTGCTCAGACACGGAGTCTGATGGCGATGGGAGGGTGGCTGCGTGGACACACGGAGACTGATGGCGATGGGAGGGTGGCTGTGTGGACACACGGAGTCTGATGGCGATGGGAGGGTGGCTGTGTGGACACAGAGTCTGATGGCGATGGGAGGGTGGCTGCGTGGACACACGGAGTCTGATGGCGATGGGAGGGTGGCTGTGTGGACACACGGAGTCTGATGGCGATGGGAGGGTGGCTGCTCAGACACGGAGTCTGATGGCGATGGGAGGGTGGCTGTGTGGACACACGGAGTCTGATGGCGATGGGAGGGTGGCTGTGTGGGCACACGGAGTCTGATGGCGATGGGAGGGTGGCTGTGTGGACACGGAGTCTGATGGCGATGGGAGGGTGGCTGCTCAGACACGGAGTCTGATGGCGATGGGAGGGTGGCTGTGTGGGCACACGGAGTCTGATGGCGATGGGAGGGTGGCTGCGTGGACACACGGAGTCTGATGGCGATGGGAGGGTGGCTGCGTGGACACACGGAGTCTGATGGCGATGGGAGGGTGGCTGCGTGGACACACGGAGTCTGATGGTGATGGGAGGGTGGCTGCTCAGACACACGGAGTCTGATGGCGATGGGAGGGTGGCTGCTCGGACACGGAGTCTGATGGCGATGGGAGGGTGGCTGTGTGGACACGGAGTCTGATGGCGATGGGAGGGTGGCTGCGTGGACACGGAGTCTGATGGCGATGGGAGGGTGGCTGCTCGGACACGGAGTCTGATGGCGATGGGAGGGTGGCTGCGTGGGCACACGGAGACTGATGGCGATGGGAGGGTGGCTGCTCAGACACGGAGTCTGATGGCGATGGGAGGGTGGCTGTGTGGACACGGAGTCTGATGGCGATGGGAGGGTGGCTGCGTGGACACACGGAGTCTGATGGCGATGGGAGGGTGGCTGCTCAGACACGGAGTCTGATGGCGATGGGAGGGTGGCTGTGTGGGCACACGGAGTCTGATGGCGATGGGAGGGTGGCTGTGTGGACACGGAGTCTGATGGCGATGGGAGGGTGGCTGTGTGTGGACACACGGAGTCTGATGGCGATGGGAGGGTGGCTGTGTGGACACGGAGTCTGATGGCGATGGGCGGGTGGCTGCGTGGGCACACGGAGTCTGATGGCGATGGGAGGGTGGCTGTGTGGACACGGAGTCTGATGGCGATGGGAGGGTGGCTGTGTGGACACGGAGTCTGATGGCGATGGGAGGGTGGCTGCTCAGACACGGAGTCTGATGGCGATGGGAGGGTGGCTGTGTGGGCACGGAGTCTGATGGCGATGGGAGGGTGGCTGTGTGGGCACACGGAGTCTGATGGCGATGGGAGGGTGGCTGCTCGGACACGGAGTCTGATGGCGATGGGAGGGTGGCTGTGTGGGCACACGGAGTCTGATGGCGATGGGGAGGGTGGCTGCGTGGGCACACGGAGTCTGATGGCGATGGGAGGGTGGCTGTGTGGACACACGGAGTCTGATGGTGATGAGGAGGGTGGCTGTGTGGGCACACGGAGTCTGATGGCGATGGGCGGGCGGGCTGAAAGCTGGGGTTCAGGCTGCAGGCGTGTTGTCGTCATGGATCGTCCTGAATGCCACCGATGGTTACCCAAGATGACAGGTTTATCAGGGACGGACGCCTGGCGACAATGGACACAGCGAAGGGCTTCTGCGGCCCCAAGATCCAAACGCACCAGATCTGGGACTAGCCCCAGAAAAGGCCGGAAGGAACCAGCTCACGGTGGACAGGACCCGCCTACACCGGGTGCGCTGGTGCCCTGCGTGTCACAGCGTCGCGTGTGTTACGGCGCCGTGTCAGCGAGTGACAGAGGGGACGCCTTGTTAACGCCAGTGTGTGTTACCCGGCTTTCCCCCTGAGGTTTGCGGGGTCGTGTCTGAGGACTGTGCTGAACTCCGCCCGCAAGGCGACCCTCCGAAGCGCACGGAAGGGCTTTCCCAGGTCGCTGTGGTCTGACCAGGGCTGCACACTCCGCACGGGCCAGCTGTGCCCCCGCAAACTGCTGGCTGGTTTCAGGGACACAGCTGTGGGCACCGTGACGGATGTGCCGGTGAAGAGGGTGACGCTAAACATTTCACCAGATCATCGGGGTTTGGATTAGAGACTCATCATTTGTCAGGATAAAGTTGTTACCTACTAAGTGTATAGATTATAGGATATAGATAGATAGATGACAGATACATGGATAGATGAAAGATAGATATAGATGATAGGTGGATTAATAGATAAATGATAGCTGGATGGGTAGATGGTAGATAGATGGATAAATAGATAATAGATGATAGATGCATGGATGGATGGATGGATGGATAGATAATAGACAGGTGATAGATGCATGGATGGATGGATAGATGGTAGAGAGATATAAATAGATAATAGATGATAGATGCATGGATGATAGATACATACATAGCTGAAAGATAGATATAGGTGATAGGTAGATTAATAGATAAATGATAGCTGGATGGATACATGGTAGGTGGATGGATAGGTAGATAATAGACATGACAGATGCATGGATGATAGTTAGAAGGTAGATAGATGGATATATAGATAATAGACAGATGATAGATGCATGGATGATAGATAGAAGGTAGATGTATGGATAAATAGATAATAGACAGATGACAGATGCATGGATGATAGAAGGTAGATAGATGGATAGATAGATAAGAGACATGACAGATGCATGGATGATAGATAGATGGATAGGTAGGTAATAGACAGATGATAGATGCATGGATGATAGATAGAAGGTAGATGGATAGATAGAGAGATAATAGACAGATGGACAGATGACAGATGCATGGATGATAGATAGATGGATAGATAGATAATAGATGACAGATGCACGGATGATAGAAAGTAGGTAGATGGATAGATAGATAAGAGACATGACAGATGCATGGATGATAGATAGATGGATAGGTAGGTAATAGACAGATGACAGATGCATGGATGATAGGAGGTAGATAGATGGATAGATAGATAATAGATGACAGATGCATGGATGATAGATAGAAGGTAGATGGATAGATAGAGAGATAATAGACAGATGACAGATGACAGCTGCATGGATGGCAGGTACAAAGAAAAAGAAATGCAATGCGTGTGCGAAAGGCGTGCCCGGGGCTGCTTCCTAACCAGGCCCCGCGCAGGCTGGCTGGGTCTGAGTTTACGGACACGGCTCGCAGAAGTCAGGGCTGGCGGAGGGACAGGCTTGCCTCCCACCAGGATGGGCTCCCCTCGCCACACGACTGGGCGGAGCCCAAGGTCAGGACCACAACATCCAGACGAGGCACTGGGCAGCCAAGGCAGGGCATCCGAGAACCAACCAACGACCACATGTAAATAAGGGCCCCGCACATCAATGCTTCTCTCTCCCTCCTCCTCTCCCTCCTCCTTCTCTCTCTCCTCCTCCTCTCCCTCCTCCTTCTCTCTCTCCTCCTTCTCTCTCTCCTTTCTCTCTCTCCCTCCTTCTCTCTCCCCTCTTTCTCTCTCTCCTCCTTCTCTCTCCCTCCTTCTCTCTCCCCTCCTTCTCTCTCTCCCTCCTTCTCTCTCTCCCTCCTTCTCTCTCTCCCTCCTTCTCTCTCTCCCTCCTTCTCTCTCTCCCTCCTCCTCTCTCTCCCTCCTTCTCTCTCTCCTCCTTCTCTCTCCCCTCCTTCTCTCTCCCCTCCTTCTCTCTCTCCCCTCCTTCTCTCTCTCCTCCTTCTCTCTCTCCTCCTTCTCTCTCTCCCTCCTTCTCTCTCCCTCCTCCTCTCTCCCCTCCTCCTCTCTCCCTCCTTCTCTCTCCCCTCCTCCTCTCTCTCCCTCCTTCTCTCTCTCCTCCTTCTCTCTCTCCCTCCTTCTCTCTCTCCCTCCTTCTCTCTCCCTCCTCCTCTCTCCCCTCCTCCTCTCTCCCTCCTTCTCTCTCTCCTCCTTCTCTCTCCCCTCCTTCTCTCTCCCTCCTTCTCTCTCCCTCCTTCTCTCTCTCCTCCTTCTCTCTCTCCTCCTCTCTCTCTCCCTCCTTCTCTCTCTCCCCTCCTCCTTCTCTCTCCCCCCTCCTTCTCTCTCCCCTCCTTCTCTCTCTCCCCTCCTTCTCTCTCTCCCTCCTCCTTCTCTCTCTCCTCCTTCTCTCTCTCTCCCCTCTCAAATCAATCAATGAATTGGAAATGGTTAAGATGGTAAAGTTTGTTATGTGTCTTTACTGGTTTAAAAAACACGATGAATTCTGTGCATTAGGACATGAGGGGTTTGATTGACAGAAAGAAGGCCATTCATTGGGGGGTGGCTCTGCTGTGAACAGGGCGGGTCCCAGTCCAGGAGGCAGCCAGGTGCAGGATGCCCAGTTACCCACACTTGAAGACAAAGTCAGGCCATGGGTTTGGGGTGTCTGGGAGGTCACAGGGAACAATGAGAAACGTGTGTAACACTTGAGAGATCTCTTTAAATGCCTCTGATGAGCCCCAAGGAGACACACTTCCGTCGGTACGGTGCGCACTGGTGACCAGCCACCCTGTGAATTCAACAACAGAATGGTGGCCGGTCTGGGCCTCGGTATATTTTCGTGCTACGCCTGCCACACGCCTGCAGCCTCCTCCTGACATGACGGGGCTCCCACCGCGTGGAGAGGCTGCTGCAGCGGTTCTAACCCGGAGGAGCCAGGCCGGGGGGGAGGTTGGGGGGAAGGCAGGCCCTGGGTGTGGCCTCATGCGCGGGGGGGTCGGGGGGGGTGGCTCTGTACCCCCTGTCCGGCCAGGTGGCTTCAGGGATTGAAGCCGGACTGAAGCAGGGACTTCCCCTCTTCAAGGAACCGGCATTGTTCTTTGTGTGCTGTTCTGGCTCCTTTAGCAATTCTCCCCTCTGGGAAGGATGGAGGGGAGCTGAGATGGTCTATTTCTACTTCCTCGTTCTTACTGGAAAGCGGGAGCCTCGCCTCCGCTGCGCCGGCAGAGAGGCCGAGAGGCAGAGAGGCCGAGAGGCAGAGAGGCCGCGAGTGCTGGGTGTGGGTGCCGCCCTGGCTGGCGGCTGGCAGGGCTGGGCGGGGCCATCTGGGCCCTGTGCCGGGGCCGCAGCAGCAGGAGCACAGGGGTGGGTGCAGGGGAGCAGCGCGGCCTGGACCTGCGGTGCCCGAGGAGGGAGTTCGCGCAGATGCACGGAGCTTGGGGACGGGGCCTGGGCAAACGAGAGACAGCGACCCAGGAGCCCACGTGCCGGCATCGCCCCAGGGGGCCCGGCCACGTCCGTTGACGGAGAACGTGCGGTGATGCATGGTACCCTCCGGAGTATGTGTGCAGCGATCCAGGCCACTCTTCTCAAAACTTATTTAATTTCTAGTATGTTCTCTCTTACAAGTACGTGTTTATTGACGTCAGGGAGGAAGGGAGGAAGGGAGAGGGAGAAACACCCATGAGGAGAGAGAATCGTGGACCGGCTGCCTCCTGCTCGCCCCACACTGGGGATGGAGCCCCAAACCCGGCGTGGGCCCTGACGGGGAATCGAACCGTGACCTCCTGGTTCATGGGTTGAGGCTCAGCCACGGAGCCACGCCGGCTGGGCGATGTCCGTATTTCCTAAGAGTACCCGGTCCCGTGACACTCCCGGCGCCCGCAGCGTCACACCGCTCCGGGCTGAGCCCGGGGGAGAGGGGGACCGGCCTGCATCCCTCTAGCTCGGAGCTGCAGAGGCGACGCCAGCTGGGGGCACCTCCAGTCCCCACCAGGCTCCCTGGGGGGACAGTTACCACTGTCTTCACCATGTCCCCAGCTCACGCCTCGTCCGGTGAGAGCTTTACAGCCGCACACAGGCCGCACATCGGGTGGCGCCAAAGCTGAAGGAGCAAACAGCATGGGCGCTGGGTCCGCGCAGCCGCCCACCCGCTGGGCGCCTTTGGGCCTGGGCGCAGGACGCAGACACAAAGCTCCTGTGCGTTTTCCTAGACTCAGAGCCAACGGCCGCCCTGGGAACGTGGGGTCAGACGCGGCTGGCACTGTGGGGCGGAAGCGGCGGGCGGCGGGCGTGATGATGCGACAGGTGCCGTGGGACACGCTCCCCCAGGGTCTCCTGCGGCCACGGGCACGCGTCCACGCACTCAGGTCGCTCCCCATCCCAACACCTCTCCCCTCCCGGCGGCCACGTTCACACAGGAGCAGCCGCCTCCTGTCCGCAGTCTGTGGTGCAGCAGCTCCCCACAGTGGGATCTGACCCCACAGGTCAGCAAAGCGCCCCCTGCCCATAAGCGGCCCGTGGCAGGGTGCACCACTCAGCCCGCAGAACCTGCGAGCGGGCGGCCACGGCACCTCCCGCGGTCACACACACACACACACACACACACACACACACACACACACGGCAGGGCCTCCGGCCAGGGGTGCTGAGCGGCCGCGTCACGGGGCGTCACACGGCATCCCGCACACGTACACGGGTGTTATGTCACCACCAGCTCGCTTTTCCAGGAGCGGGACGCTGTCTGAGCTCCCGGCGCACTTGCTGCTCCGCACGACGGAGGTCCCCTCTCTTCCAGAATCAGTCACCTCTGACACACGGCCCTCCCCACCGCCCGCCAGTCCTGTTGGTCCTGAAGGCTGTCCCCATCAGTCCCAACCTGCTGCTGCTGCCCCATCGCCTCCTCCTGGCCCTCACCGCCTCCCCCTCCTCCGCCTTCCCCTCCCGCTCCCTCCTCGCTCCTTCCCGCTCCCCCGTGTCTCTCTCTCTGTCTCTCTGTCTCTCTCCCATTTCTTTGCCTTTCACAGTTGAGACAGTGCAGACCCGGGTGCACAGTGGCGCTAGGTAAGCACCGTCTCACGGAGGGACCGTCGGGCGGGACGCGGTGAGCACTCCCAGCGGGAGGGCCTGACACCCCATGAGCACGGGTCCGAGCAGACTGCGGATTCTCAGAAACGATTTTTAACGTGGCTTCCCCATGCACTGGGACAGAGTCTTCACTTTCCCCAGAAACCATGGTCTCCTTCCCCCCGTGCCTTCTCCCCCTGGGACTAGAGGGCGGGTGGCGCGTTTGCCGCGCTCTGAGCCCCCAGCGAGGGCCAGCAACTGGAGGAGACCCCCTGCGTGCGAGCCCTGGCGCGTCCTCAGCGCCCACAGGCTCCGAGAGCCTCACAGACAAGGCCGCTGCTCAGAGGCAGGGAGGCCGGGAAGCTGTCCCTCCTGGCCCAGGGACGCCCCCGCCCTGCCCCACCCTGCACAGCCCATCCTGCCTGCGCCTGCCTCTCCCGCGGGCATCCTCTCCAGATCAGGTGCCTGGATTCGTTCCTCGGTTCATTTCCTGCGTTCCGTCAGTGGCTGCTGAAAGTGACCAGCTCTACTTTAACTCCCCGCGGTCCTCAACCACGTCACACAGGCCTCCCTCCAAAGTGACGGCCCTTGCGATGGTGGGGGACTTCAGGTTTGAGTTGTCATAGGATTCCCAGGAGCTGCTGACCCCGGAGCCATCGCTCTGCGCGTGTGAAAGAATCCACGATGTTCTGCTGTGAATTTGCACTGAGTGGAGTTACAGTCAGGGTTCCTGTGCCTTTGAATTCTCTCCCCGTCCCTCCTCTGAGTCAGCGATCTTCAACCTCCGGGCGGCCCCCGTTGCCAGCGCAGGCAGCACCTGAGCGTTCCGTCAGGGCCCGCCTCCTCCCTGACCGTCAGCAAGGACAAGACAGCCCACACGGTGACAAGTCAAACGTGCACCCACTTTTTTTTTTTTTAAAGAAAATCAGACCGATTTCTTTTTGTCCGGCCGTCAAAAAGCAGGCCTTGGTGTGCGGCTGCAGAGGGGAAAGGCAGAAATCGCGGCCTCCGCACCACCGGCTGAGCTGACAGCAAGGACCGTCGGGAGCTGAGAGGCACTGCCCAGGCCTGGCCACGGGCACGGGTGATGGGTTCTGGGTCTTCCTGCCTGTTCAGTCCCGACGCGGAATGGAAGGGCCACGCGGGAAACACAGGGAAGGTGGACCAAGGCAGCCCGGCCCAACCGCTCTGGCTCAGACCCGACGGCCCGGCGGACAGAAACCAGGACCGTACCCTCTGCTCTCCCGCCGAAACCAGAGACGGGCCCACCGCCCGGCCACACGGGCCCGGGCACCCGGGAAGAGCACCCCCTCGAGGATCTGATGTGGTGCCCAATCCCGGGGGGGCACCGCCTGGCTAGGGCGCGGGTCCGAGGTGCTTCCCCTGGGTCACGAGCGTGGGCGCTGTCGCCACGGGTGGATGCCGCTCACGGGGGCCCCTGGGTGTCAGCATGGCTCATGCTCCAGGATGGGCCCCCGTTCCCAGAGCTGGGAGCCCACGGACCACCGCGTCCTCTCTCACAGCCACGGGCGGCACAGCCTCAGGGTGAGCGGGGGACACCCCATCGTGTCTCTGCCTCAGTCACGGGCAGGGGCACCTGACCAAGGCCGAGAAGACGGGCTCTGTGTGGAGGTGGAAAGGAAGACATCACTTCTCAGCGGTTTAGACTGTGAGTCGGACGAGGATCCCGCCTCCCGGGCCGATAGAGCCAGCCCTGCCTCGTGGCTGCACACGAACCTCTGGGAAGAAGGGGACCCGACGCCGGAAGCCAGGCTCCCAGCAGAGAGCGCTGTCCGCTCAGCCTGGGCTGCTGAGGGTTAGCACGGGGCTGGTTGACAGCTCCCGTCAAAGCTACTTTTTCTCCTGTTCAGTTGTTTCTCAAGACAGTTCTCGGTCCCTCAGATTTCATGGAAACCTCAGCCCCCCGGGGGCCTTGGGGATTATGTCTGGATTGCATTATTCAGTAAAACCAGTGACAGCCTGGCTGGTGTGGCTCAGTGGTTGAGCATTGACCTAGGAACCAGGAGGTCACGGTTCGATTCCCGGTCAGGGCGCATGCCCGGGTGGCAGGCTCGATCCCCAGTAGGAGGCGTGCAGGAGGCAGCCGATCCATGATTCTCTCTCATCGTGGATGTTTCTCTCTCTCTCCCCCTCCCTTCCTCTCTGACATCAATAAAAACGTATTAAAAATAACGAAACAAAATAAAACAGGGGACTTGGTGACTTCGCACCCCCTCGCTGTCATCTCCCCACGTATGTCTCTCTCCAGGTGACGTGTTTCCTGGACGAGAAAAGCTTGTCCGATGGAAGACACTCCTGGGTCCTTGGATGGCACTGATCAGCTGCCGCCTGCACGGCCCCTCCTAGGGATCGAGCCCACAACCCGGGCAGGTGCCCTTGACCGGGAATCGAACCGTGACCTCCTGGTTCATAGGTCGATGCTCAACCACGGGGCCATGCTGGCTGGGTCTAGGGTGGGGTTTTTTGTTTCACTATACAGCCGAGGAACTTGGTTTTCAGTGATGATACTAAGTGACCTCAAAAAGTAAACTGTGCTCCAGGGATGCAGGAAAGAGAGAGAGAGAGAGAGAGACAGAGAGAGAGAGAGAGAGAGAGAGAGAGAGAGAGAGGGGAATTCTGTGTAAATGCCATGGGCCTCATTTGTCCAGAGAGATGGAAGTTTTTCAGTGTTTATCCTCCTCTCACGAGCTCTTGTCAGAAGTCAGCATTATTACTGGGTGCACGCAGCTTAGGTTTACGGGGAGAAATGTTTGGACTCAGAAAGAGTACAGCTTTCTGTGACCCCAGCATCCTATAAGCACGTATTTAGACAAAATTGCAAATGAGTGGCAGCGACCTCATCGGCTCATTGTCAGGGCCGCGAGGGACGTTTAGGAATAAAAGGAGGTGCTGCCAGCTGAGCTGGGGCATAGGCTGGCATCCGGGACCCCTTGCCCTGGCTCATGACGGCGGCCTCCCGCTCGGCGTTTGGCCTCGCCCACGGCTCGCCGTTTGACGGACGCCCTGCTGGAACCGCTCAGTCACGTGTGTGAAGAATGTAACGGAAAATGGAATTTTCCTCACGGCAGTAATCCAGAAATACCAAGACAAACGAGGGAAAGGCTTAGGAGATCACGGTGCAACTTTAAAAGAAAACTTCTTTGAAACCGCCCTTGGCTAAGTGGCCGCTGTAGCCCACCCGCCGCCCGGGAGGGAGGAGGGAGGAGAGCCGCCCAGATGTCTGCGGGGCGATAAGGAGATTTGGACCGCCTGTTCCAGCCAGAGCAAGGCTGCGTGCTTAATGCCTCCCTTGAAACCGTGTATTATCGCTGAGCAAGGGGTTCAGCGCTCTGCGGAGATACCTTTGACGTCTGGGGAAAATGATGTTCTGTGTTGAACTCATTGCAACAAGGGAAAGAAGTCCTCGGTGCTCCTGTCCACACTCCTAGTTTCTACGGAGCCCCGGGCCCTTCCTCCCGCGGCCCGTCCTCCGAGGAGAGGAAGGAGCCACAGGTGTCCTCTCTCGGTAACACGCCTGGCGCCGTGGCGTGGCGGTGGCCCCACGCAGTCCCGTCAGCCTCTGAAGGTGGTTAGAAGCCGTCTGCTCGGGGCCGCGGGACTTCATGTCCAGGATGCGGATTGAAGTGGGCGAACAAGTCAGCAAATCAGACATGGACGCGACACTTTTACTCACAGTGGCCTAACAACCCACATCCCACAGGCAACACGGCACGTTCTCAGGAGGGGCCGTGTGCACGGAAACCACCCCGCGGCTGGTACTGAACGTGCGGAGGCATGAAGCCTGAATGGACAGGTGTGGGTGATGTACCTGGAAGCCAGGCGTGGGGCCATAACCCCCTGCAAGGGCCATCAGAATACAAAAACATCAGCCTTCTACATGTGCTCGGACACGTCGCTAACTCCCCCTCATGCCTTGGCAGGGGCTGATTTTGAGGGCCTGCTAGGGCCCGAGGGATGGACGTTGCCCACCCCAGCAAGCAAAGGGGTGGGTGTCGGTACCTGTGGAGCCCCTCAGACACGGTCTGCAGGGCCGAGTGGCCCCAGGCCAGGGTGACCGGGGGGAAGGCGGGGGGACCGCTGTCTGGCCACAGTCGCCAGCTGCTGACGCTGCTCCCTGCTGTCCTTTCCTCGGGAACCCAACCCCTCAGGTTTGTGCCTCAGCTTCTCTCTTCCCCCAAATGCCTTCATTTCCCTCCAAAATCCTTCCTCACAGCGTTTAGTTAGAAATCCTGTCTGGATGGGGCCCAGGACAAAACAACTGGAGCGAATAACCCGCACCGTTTCAAAAGCGTATCTCTAAGACGAGAGGGCGTTCCTTATGTTAGGGGTCACCAACCTTTCGGACCTCACACCACCAGTGGCCCCGGGGAACCCCAGTGGGCGACTGCTGCCCTAAATAACACCTATGTCCTCAGTCCTGGAGTGCGAATGGGTTACACACCGGGGCACACACCTGCTCTGAGATGGAAGCTGGAAACACTCCACCTTGCTGTCCGCGGACATGCTCGCCGTGAGAACCTCTCGCCGTGAGTGCTGTGGGTGCACGGGGGCTGCTGTGGGTCCCTGCACTGGTCACCTCGTGTTGAATGCCACCTCTGCACGGCCCGGATGTCTGGGGGTGGAGAGGGGTGCTTCTGCTGCACTTCACCTCCAGGAAGACCATCCTCACTGGGGACGCTCTGAGGATGTGGCCAGTTTCCCAAGAAGCCTGTGAGGACACAGCCTGGGGCTGGATGCAGATTCAAAATGCTAATAGGTGGGGGTCACGTGGAGCATAGCATGAGACGGGGATGCTCCGGGAAGGGGAGCTGCCAGGGAGCAGCCCTGATCCACATGGGAGGGAGGCAGACAGGGCGGGTTACTCGGGGTTCGCCAGAGAAACTGAAGCATATGTATGCGGTCAAACCGGAGCAGACTTTTTCTTTTAAAAGAGAAAGAGCAGTAAACTTAGGGAGTTTTTGAAAACAACTAAGCAAAATGGAGCAGGAACTGTCCTGCTTTTAGATTAAGTGATAGCAGGGTCTTTGCGCTGTTTTATGAAGCAATAACCCAGTTCCTGGGTGGATGGTCTCTGAGTCCGAGGCCAAAGTCAGTGTCCTGAGAGTAAAAGTAGGATGTTTCCTCATAAAACAGTTCCTCAGAACCATCACTGCTGTCAAGGTTTGTGCTGGCAAATCCTTTTGTCCTTTTCCAAAGACCAAGGAAAAAGGCGGCTGTCTCCATGAACAGGTGTACCATTGCCACCCCTTCTCGGTGTCCTGTGACTGCACTGAGAGAGGAAGAGGGATGGGGACATGACACAGGTGTAAACCCCGCGAGTGGCGGTCTCCTGATGCCCGGCTTTGTGTTCATTAGCACGTAAAAGCCCCTCAGCATCAGGAACTGCCTTACTGGGACTTAGAGAAATCGAGGGCTCGGTTTCAGGTTCAGTCCTATAATATTTAGATGCAGCCAAACCCAGTTTAATACTTGGTACCAGTGCTTTATATTATGAAACGATTAAACGAAGAGAAAAATGAGGGTGTACCCTTCATTTCGGACTGTTACTTTTATAAAGGGAAACAATGGTAGAGTAGAGGATGCCAAGGAACAAATCAGTGATTTGGAATATGAGGAAGCAAAAAACACCCAATCAGAAGAGCAAAAAGAAAAAAGAATCCAAAAGTTTGAGGAGAGTGTAAGGAGCCTCTGGGACAACTTCAAGTATACCAACATTCGCATCATGGGATTGCCAGAGGAAAAGCGAGGGAGCAAGATATTAAAAACCCATTTGAAGAAATAATGACAGAAAACTTCCCCCACCCGGTGAAAGAAATAGACTTACAGGTCCAGGAAGCACAGAGAACCCCAAACAAGAGGAATCCCGAGAGGCCCACACCAAGACACATCATCATTAAAATGCCAAGGGCAAAAGACAAAGAGAGAATCTTAACAGCAGCAAGCAAAAAGCAGTTCATTACTTACAAGGGAGTGCCCAAAGGACTGTCAGCTGATTTTTCAGCCAACAGAAACTATGCAGGCCAGACGGGAGCGGCATGAAATACTGAAAGTGATGAATAGCGAAGGACAGAAGTTCATCACCACCGAACCAGGATTACGTGGCAGGTGAAGGGTATTCTGTAACAAGCGGAAGAAAAATAAAAAGATATGAATCTTACAATGGGAGTAAGTACATATCTATCCACAATTGAATCTAAAAATAAAAGTAAATGAATAAGGACCCTAATGAACAAAATAAACTAATGAGTAAAATAGAACCAGAGGCATGGAAATGGAACAGACATGAATCTCAGAGGGAAGGGGCAGGGAGAGTGGGAAGAGAGTAACCAAAGATCTGACATGCATATACGCATAGCCCATGGACAGAGACACTAGGGGGGATGGCCTGGGGCGGGGGCCTGGGGCGGGGGCCTGGGGCGGAGGCCTGGGGTGGAGGGCCTGGGGTGGGGGCCTAGGGAGGGTTAGAAGGGGTAAGAGGGAAGGGGACATCTGTAATACTTTCAAGAATAAAGATTTGAAAACATAAGTAAATGTTCCAGAAGACTCAAACTATTTAACTAATTGTCCTAATTTACAAACAGTGAAAATATAATTTATAATTGTATAAATAATTTATAAACAGTGAAATTGCCATTTCCGGGTTTCAGAAAAGGGACTAACGGGAGTAACAGAAAGATAGTGAATAAACATGCGTGCGGCGTTGCGGTAATAGTTTCTCCACTCAGAGTGGCGACGGGGTAATCTGGTTATAAACACAGGATTCTCATTACGCAGGCCGCTGCGTAGGAAAAACTCCATCTAGGCCGGAGGCAAGCCCTCAGAGTGATAAAGCTATTCCACGTGGCATACGTTAGTTTTCATTATGTGCTCAATAATAATGTGATTAAAAAACAAAATTGCATTTAGATGGTGATGTTGCTGCTTCTGTTCTTCATTCCGGTGGGGAGCAGTGTCATCCACACGGCGTCTCCCGAATTCTTCAGGGCTTGGTGGGGCGCTGCACCTCACCTAGGAAACTGAGTTTGTGCCTGAAATAAATGAAACCATTTCCACGCTTTATCATAAAAAGGACATAATGGAGCCTCCTGTGCAAGAGGTTATGCTAAAGTAGCATTTTGTGACTCACTGCCGTCCCCCTGGCAAACGGTCACATTCCACACAGTTGAATTGCCGTTTAAAAATCTCCCCTGGGTTAGTTTCTAATGCCTGTCAGTTTCCAGTAAAAGGACCTGCTAGACACCAATGCAGAACTCACACAGATCACATAACCAGGTGGAACGAAAGATGGGCTTTTTAATTACATGATTAATACATGTCACCAGAGGTAAAAATCAACATGCTCAAACTTGTCATTAGTATTTCAAAAGCATCGTCACAAATAAAAGCCATGCTTATCTGCGTCGATAAGGGCGTTGCCTTGCGTATGTATGTATACACTGGAGGCCCGGTGCGCGGATTTGGGCAAGGTGGGGTCCCTCGGGGTGGGCTGCGGGGACTGGGCCAAATCCCGCCGTCTGAGGCTGCCTGCTGCTCCTGCCCTGCAACTTCCGCTCGCCCTGGCGCCTCTCTGCCTGCAGCGGGCTTATGCCCAGTCAGTTGAGATGGGGGGAGGCTCACATCTTGCAGCAGCCATGAGCCCCGAGTCTGGAGCCCGTCCCCAGGGGGGTAGGGGGGTGGGGCGCTGGGATGCGATCGGCCCTCTGGGCGGGCGGTGGGATGCCCTTGACGGGCCAGGGTCAGGATCTGTCCCGCTGACGTTCGCATCAGTCGTCGGGAGCCACCAGGCGGCCGCTTCTGTATCGGTTCTTCCTTGTGGAGCGTCCAGGGAGGGGAAGTGACAGCGGTGCCCGAGGCCGACGTCCAGGAGGCCGGCGGTGCAGTCAGGATCGTGCTGGTGGCGCAGGTCTGGGGGTGCCTGGCCCGTTCTCAGGAGATCCGACCTGCAGGGCTACTGAGGGAGGGAGTGGCTGTCGCCTGGCTGGTGGGCCTCCGGGGCGGGTCAGCCGAGGGGCGCTCCCCCTGTGGGAGCACACGGACCACTGGGGGCAGCGCCTGCATGGAGCGTCCGCCCCCCTGGTGGTCAGTGCGTGTCATAGCGACCGGTTGACGGGTCCTTTACTTGTTCGGTCCCTTAGGCCTTTACGTATATAGATAAGTATATATGAAATGCTAACAAAAGAACAATAAGAATGAAATCTTTATTAAAGCATGAAACTTTTAGGATTGTAATAACTAAAATCAAGAACTGTGCTTTCTTTTCGTGTTAATCCTTACCCGAGGATATCTTTCAGTGATTTTTTTAGAGTGAGTGGAGGGAGAGAGACAGAGAGAGAAACATCCATGTGAGAAAGACACACCAATTGGTTGCTTTCTGCCTGAGGATCCAGCCTGCCACCGAGGTCTGTGCTCTTGACCAGAATCAAACCTGGGACCCTCCGTCCTCGGGCCGATGCTCTATCCACTGAGCCAAACCGGCCAGGGCAAGAACCAGCTGTCCGTCCACGTGTGGCCGGTGTAACTACACTGCAGTGCACAGTCAGAACGAGACTTTGCTGGTGATGTGGACCCGGGAAGCGTCAGGAGTGACCACACCGCTCAATCCTGGCGCCGGCTCTGCCCGCGTGTGACTGACAGGAAGGTGACTCAGTTGTCGCTTTCTGTGGAGCAGCAGTAATCGAGTTCCATGCAGCACCCTCGCCGCCTGCCCCGTCCCCCCTCGAATGAGCGCCGTGGAGCTTGCTTTATTTCCATGGGCGCGTATCTTAGCCAGTTCGCCCCCCAACCACCCCCCCCCCCGTCCCTTTATGACATTGAAAGCATTGCCCCAACTCCCCCTGCATGTCTGTTACAGCAACGTCCGAGCGTGGTAACGAAATGTCCCCTGCGGAGTGAGTGAGCGGCCGAGGACTCAGCCACCCTCCACCCGCAGAGGGGACGCTGCCTTCCCTCTCCCTGCCCTGAGCGAGAGGGCTGAGGCCAGTCAGGCATGCACACCCCTTCGGAAAAGCTGTTTCTTTCACATTTCATGTTTTCATTTTGTTGTAAATCCTCACCTGAGGCTATTTTTCCGTTGTTTATTTTTAGAGGGAGTGGAAGGGAGGGGGAGAGACACACAGAGAGAAGCATCGGCGTGAGAGACACATCCGTTGGTTGCCTCCCGCACGTGCCCATGACCAGGCCCCGGATGGAGCCTGCGACCGAGGCCCGTGCCCTTGACCTTGGAAACCCTGCATCGGTTAGCCCCTGCTGGTTTAGACTCGGGCGGTGGCCTCCGTCCCACAGGCCAACCCGACCCACAGCCCCTGGCCTGATGGCCCGCCGCTCAGCACCGTTCACATGCCTAATGTACCGTCAACGTTTAAAGGGACGCGCTATGCAAAAGAAACAGCATGTACCTGCACACCCCACGCCAGTTACTCTCTGGCCCTTGACACAAGAAGGCCTTTGCTACGGCCGCACCGTCTGGCCAGGAATTCTGCATTTCTGGAGATGAGACAATTCCGAAGCCGATCTATATTCAGCACGTGCATGTTGAAGAGTTATTATCGTACCGGAGAAGACCCAGGCTACAGGGTGAGAGGGAAAGTGAGCAGAGAACACAGGCCCATCAATATTCATGCGACACAGACACCTGGGACCCCCTCACCCCACGGGCTGGGAGGAGCATGAATTGAGATGCAAGGGAGAGCAGGGACATGGGCTACACGGGAAGACGGAGGGGAGAGCAGGGACATGGGCTACACGGGAAGACGGAGGGGAGAGCAGGGACATGGGCTACACGGGGAGACGCGGGGGAGAGCAGGGACATGGGCTACACGGGGAGACGCGGGGGAGAGCAGGGACATGGGCTACACGGGGAGACGCGGGGGAGAGCAGGGACATGGGCTACACGGGGAGACGCGGGGGAGAGCAGGGACATGGGCTACATGGGAAGACGGAGGGGAGAGCAGGGACATGGGCTACATGGGGAGACGCGGGGGAGAGCAGGGACATGGGCTACACGGGAGACACGGGGGAGAGCAGGGACATGGGCTACACGGGAGACGCGGGGGAGAGCAGGGACATGGGCTACATGGGGAGACGCGGGGGAGAGCAGGGACATGGGCTACACGGGAGACACGGGGGAGAGCAGGGACATGGGCTACACGGGAGACGCGATTAATTGCAGCGGCCACTTGACTGCGTGCAGCGCATCTGGCCTTTTTTAAAAAAAATATTTTTATTGATGTCAGAGAGGAAGGGAGAGGGACAGAGAGATAGAAGCATCAATGATGAGAATCATGGATCGGCTGCCTCCTGCACGACCCCAACTGGGGACTGAGCCTGCAACCCGGGCCTGTGCCGTGACCGGGAATCGAACCCGGGACCCTTCAGTCCGCAGGCCCACGCTCTATCCACTGAGCCTCACTGGAGAGGGCCTGACCTTTTTTCTAAGTAGATTGAGGTGGATCCACATTTTTGATGATGATTCGAATGCAAGTGAAAAGAAAGGAACTAAGAATGTTTTTGGTGTGTTTACAGGGCGCGCCTAGCGCACTTCCTGGCTCTCAGTAAACACAGAAGATGCAGGACCGGGAGTCAGTCACCTCCTCTCAAAGGATTAACGTTTGATAACGCACCATTCTCTTCCGTGCTATTTAGCAAACTGTGAGTGAGGTCTCCCAGGCCTGCCAGTTCTCGTCCTCACAAACCAGCAGCTGGCTGTCCTCTCTCCTGCTCCCTCTGCAGGCGCCAGGACAGGGCTGTGAGGGGAGGGCGCGCTCTCTGTGCGGAGGCCCATCTGCGAGCGCTTTGCCTGCCCGGATAGACGGGGGTCCTCTTGTTGGAAGCACGCCCGTGGCAGATGGATGGCTCCGAGCCTGTGGATCTCACGGCCTCCTGGTATTTTCAGTTCCCGATCTTCGACTTCACCTACTCGGCCTCATCTGGCTCCAGGGGTAGGACCAGTCAGAGAGAAGCTAACCAACATTAAAGGCTCGATGACCTAAAATATGGTCACCCAAAATGGCAATTAATCCCCCGTAAATAAATTGCAGCTCACCGGACGGTCAAACAATATTGTTGTATTTGCGTTGTCGACGGCATTATGAGGTTTACCTTCTGTGTTTTTGACAAAGATTCCTCTTTGGTTAAGACTGGGGTTTTCTTTTCCGGATATGCTGTGCATAGATATTCCACTTGGAAAGATTTGCCAAAATGTCCATTCTTTGAGAAATAAGGAACACACTGACTGCTGTCGGAGGGGCGGGGGAGGGGGTGACCGGATGGAGCAAGGGGAAGGAATGAACCCGAGAGCCTGTGAGCCTAACCCAGGGACACAGACGGCGGGTGGTGATGGGCGGGGGCAGGGCGGAGGGGTAGAATGGGACAGCTGTAATAGTGTCAACGATGAAAACAAAGTATTTTACACTCGCACTCTGTGAGAGACAGTGAGTCATTACAGGCCATTTCAATGTTCTAGAGAGGGTTGAATTTCACCCCTCAGTTAGGTCAGAGTTCGACACAGTGTCCAGCAACTGAGCGGAGAGGGGGTGTCAGCCTGTCCTCTGCTTACCTCCTGCCTGAGAATTGGGGCTCCCCGGTCACCGGCACGTTCAGGGATCTAAGCTCCGTGTGACTTAACAGCACCCCAGTCACGGCCAGACCACCGCACCGCAGGCACCGCAGGCTCCCCTGAAGCCTGACTGTGCGGGTGCGCAGGCCGCCGCCCGCCGCCCGCCCCGACACCCCGCTCGCTGTGGGGACGGACCCAGCGGAACGTGGGGACACGGCGGGCCAGCAGTTCCTTTCACTGAAAAACTAACAGAAGACACGTCGGCTGATAGTCTCCTTCGGCAACGGCTGTGGCCTCAGCATATTGTCCTTTCTATGCAACATGCTTAAAAGTCCTAAACGGATGTGCTCCAGGGGACTTAGAGAGGGCTTTCTGAATCAGCGTCTTCTCATGGACACGCCACGCCGGGCCGCGGCGGGGAGCAGGTGCTGCACCCTGAGCGCCGGAGGCTGGGATGCGTGGCTGAGAGGATGGAGAGCTGGGCTCCGGGCGATCCCCAGCGTGGACGCCGGGAAGCTGTCGTCCCTTCCCGCTCAGCGCGTTTTTGCATCCAAGTCGGAAAATCCCGTGCCGCAGTTTTCTGAATGGATGGAGCACACGACAGGCCCCGGCCAGGCAGCTCAGCTGTGAGAGCGCCTTCCCAACACGCCGAGGCTGCGTGTTCGGTCCTGGTCGGGCATACACACAAGAGGCAGCCGTGGGCGCGTACGTGGTGGGGCAGCGCATCAGTGCTTCTCGCCCTCCTCTCTAAGTAGGTACACAGACAGGTAAGCAGGGGGTCGGGCATCTGTAACACTGTCACCAACAGTGTTGACAGCTCAGCTCAGAGGATAGCGCGTCCAGGGCACGTGCCCGGGCGGCCGGCTTGGTCTTAGGTGCAGAGCGACCCACGATTCTCCCTCCTCATCGTTGTTCCTGCCCCTTTCTCTCTCCCCCTTCCTCCCCGAAATCAACAAAAACATACCCACAAAGTTTAAAAGAGGGCAGCCACGTCATTGTAAAGAGCTGCCGTCCCCTGGCGACTGGGAGGTGCTCTGCGCCGAGCGTCTAAGGGGCTGAAAGAGGGGGGTCCAGAGAGGAGGTTCTCCCGAATCTCAGGACAGAAAGGCACTCCTGCTTTCCACCGACGTGTGACAGGCCCTCTGTTCAGGACAGTGTCGGGGGAGGGGGAGCATGCTGAGAAAAGCCGCCGGCGTGCACGCAGGTTGTGTGCAGGGTTTTACGCGGTGGAAACAACAGAGCAGGACAAAACCGGGGTCCCCTGCGCTTGTGCGGTTGGCGCCCTTCACGAATACATGTGCGGAAAGCAGCGCCCGCCCCGCGGGTCCCCTGCGCCCCGCGCCCTGCGTGGGTGTGGGCAAAGCCAGGCTGTGCTTCAGCGGAGATTCTGGAGCCTGCGCACCTGGTGGGACCCGGCTGGGCGGCTTGGTCCCGGCATCGTGGCCAGATCCCTCCCCTGGGCCGCGCCTCAGTCTCCCGGTCTGTGAAATGGGAGTGAGGACGGAGCTGCCCTCCGGCGGGCTGAGGGAAGTGTGTCAGGTTGATGTCTGTAGCTCAGCCAGCAGGTGACAGGGGCCCCGCGGCCCGGCCCGCAGTGCTTGCTGAACTACCCGGACGGCAGGAAAGGCGGCCCGGGGCTCCTCCTTCTGGCCTGACGGGAGTGTGGCCCTGTAACCACCTCAGCATCCTCCTGACCCAGCGGCAACGAGGAGTCCGCGAAGCGGGGGTGCGCTGTGGGCTCAGGCCTTCGGGGTCAGGCAGGGGGAGGGACACCTGCTGTGTTCGGGGCAGGGAGGACTCCCAGGCGCAGGTCCGGAGAAACTGCCCACCTGGCGGCCAGCCACGGCCCTCCCTGTCGCCCCGTCCAGTCCTCTGAGCAGCTGGGAGGCCGGGAAGCGGAGGAGGCCCTGGGGCTGGAGCAGCAGCATGGGAGGAAGGGGGAAGCAGAGGCGTGTCCCGGGGGCGCTGACCCAGGGCAGTGGGAGGGGCCGGGGCCTGGGGGGGAGATGGTGGGGGGCGGGGCGCAGGAGCCTGGGCCCAGGGCTGCCCCGTGGATGCCCTGATTGGGGACCCGAGCGCAGAGGTTCCTGGCAGTTCCCGGGCCCACCCGCGGCTCCTTCCCCAATTAGCGCGATCAGTAAGAACCCGGGTTCTCCCAGGGCCGCCGAGGGCAGCGGAGATCCATGTCCTAAACGAGCCGAAGCAACGCTCTGGCTGTGAGCGGAGTATACAGCCTCCAAGAGGGCGGGGAGGCCAAGATCCTGGGGTGTGTGCATCCTGGGGTGTGCGTCCTGGGGTGTGCGTCCTGGCGCTGAGCCAGCCGCTATGCGGGGGGTGGGGGTGGGGGCCCTGGGAGGGACAGTCCAGTGGGGCTGTGAGCAGGTGGGTGCGGGGTCCCTGGAAGGCCAGGTGGGCACGGGGTCCCCGGAAGGCCAGGTGAGCGTGGGGTCCCTGGAACGCAGGTGGGCGTGGGGTCCCCAGAAGCACAGGTGGGCACGGGCCCCGGAACGCCCTGGGAACAGGACTCCGTGTAAGGGATGCGCTCAGACAGCCGCAGAGAGCAACTGGCCCGGTCAGCACACAGAGAGCGGAGTGGGATCAGCCTATAAACTGCCCGACGACCAATAGGAAGCATGGTGAGCAGAGGGCTCTGTGGTCGGACCCGGCTCCCCGCGGAGCTGCTTGAAACAGACAGAAACTTGCGCTGACCGAGTAGGTTTTGCGAGGCGCCGCTCGTGTGGTCACGTCTCTTAACTCACCCGAGTGCAGTTCACGGTGAAGCGGCCGTGCTGAGCGCCGAGCGGCCGACACTGAACAGTGGCCTCGCCTGCGCCACCGTCACAGCAGAGGCGCCTCCCACCCGGGATCCCCTCTCCCCCGACCGCTGACCTGCTTCTGAGCCAGTACACTGACTGCTTTTTCTAGAAGGTCCGGTGGCCGGAATCGCTCAGTGCATGGGGAGCAGGCTGGCTTGCTGTAGCCTCAGTGTCCCGGATGCCCCTGTGGTGGTGGCAGCCTTTGGTTAGCTGGTTGGGGAGTGGTCATCAGCAAACCTCACTGTTTCCCTGCAACTTCTGCAGGGCCCCCGATCCCCTGCAGCGCCTGAATGGGCTCCGTGCTCACTACCTGGAAGGTGGCCCAGATAAATAAATAAACAAAGGAAGGAAGGAAGAAGGAAGGAAGGGAGGAAGGAAAGAGGGAAGGAAGGAGGGAGGAAGGAAGGGAGGAGGGAAGGAAGGAAGAAGGAAGGAAGGAAGAAAGAAGGGAGGGAGGAAGGAAGAAGGAAGGAAGGAAGGAGGGAAGGAAGGAAGGGAGTGAGGGAGAGAGGAAGGAAGGAAGGAAGAAGGAAGGGAGGAAGGAAGAAAGGAAGAAGGAAGGAAGGGAAGAAGAAAGGAGGGAAGGAAAGAAAAAAAGGAAGGAAGGAAGAAGGAAGGAAGAAGGAAGGAAGGGAGGAAGGAAGGAAAAAAGGAAGGAAGAAGGAAGGGAGGGAGGAAGGAAGGAAGAAGGAAGGAAGGAGAGAAGAAAGGGAAGGAGGAAAGAAGAAGGAAGGAAGGAGGGAAGGAAAGGAGGGAGGAAGGAAGGGAGGAGGGATGGAAGGAAGAAGGAAGGAAGGAAGGAGGGAAGGAAGGAAGGGAGGGAGGGAGGGAGGGAGGAAGGAAGGAAGGAAGGAAGGAAGGAAGGAAGGGAGGAAGGAAGAAGGAAGGAAGGGAAGAAGAAAGGAGGGAAGGAAAGGAAAAAAGGAAGGAAGGAAGGAAGGAAGGAAGAAGGAAGGAGGGAAGGAAGGAGGGAAGGAAGGAAGGAGGGAAGGAAGGGAGGAAGGAAGAAGGAAGGAAGGGAAGAAGAAAGGAGGGAAGGAAAGAAAAAAAGGAAGGAAGGAAGGAAGAAGGAAGGAGGGAAGGAAGGGAGGGAGAGAGGAAGCTGACATGTGTGACCTTGGTCCTCAGGATGAGGGGTACTTTCAAACGCGACCCCAACACTTACACACGTACACACCGTCAGCACATAGTCATGTAAGATTACGGGCAAAAACACACCAGCGTTTCATAATTGAGAACCATGTTCCGGAACCATCCGAGCTCTGCTGTCTGTGGTGGTGGCACCCTGACCCGCCCAGCCCAGGCTCCTGTGACACTGAGCGCGGTGTGGCTCGGAGAGGCCGCCGCACCGTCCGCGAGGCTCAGATCGCCAGACGTTGGTCACCCCAAGCCTTTAATGCAGGCCGGGTGCCCCCTGTGGTCCCGACCTTGCTTTCTGTCTTTAATTTCAGCTTTATGGAGGTAGAGCTGACACAAAGTTATAAATTAAAAAAAAGTATATTTTCATTGACTTCAGAAAGGAAGGGAGAGGGAGAGAGAGAGAGAAACACCCATGAGGAGAGAGAGTCACGGATCGGCTGCCTCCTGCACGCCCCACACTGGGGATGGAGCCCGCAACCCGGGCCTGTGCCCCGACCGGGAATTGAACCCTGACCTCCTGGTTCCTAGGTCGACGCTCATCCATGGAGCCACGCTGGCCCGGCAAAATTGTAAACCTTCAGTGTACATTCTGGTGATTTGGGATAACATACGCGGTGAAAAGATGACGCCGTCTAGCTAACTAACACCCATCACCTCACTGGTGTTTCGTTTTGTTCTTTGGTGAGAGCCTTTGCTTTCTACTCTCTCAGCAGCTTTTAGTCACAGGACGCAGCATCATCCACTGGGGTCACGGTCACGTCCTCCCCGGGAAACGGACCTTTACATCGTTTCACAACCGACCTTCCCTCTCCCTTCGACCACACGCCACATGCTAAGACCAGCAACTTCCCCTCCGGCCCGGCCCAGAGAATTCCCCGCCTAGAAAGCCCGCCAGCGTCCTTTAAAACCGCCGACTCCCTGGTCCCTGATGCCATTTTGGGGGCTCAGCCCATCTGGGGTCCAGGTGACCTAGTCTACACTAATAAAAGAGAAACATGCAAGTTAACCATCACTCCGCTATGCCCACCAGCCAATCAGGAGGAAATATGCAAATTAGAAGGAGAAAGATGGCGGCTGCCCAGCTGCTCCAGGCGTGGAGTGGCCGGGCGGGGGACAGGGGGCGGGGTGAAGGGATCTATAGGAGCGGAGCGCCCTGGCGAAGACAAGACTGCAGACTCCGGAGTCAGCAGCGAAGATGAAGAAGGCAGACTCTGGCCGGAGCGCAGGCCTGGGTCCCGGGTGCCGGAGGAAAACCGGTGCTGGCAGCCACGGGAAGGAAGGCCTCCTGCACGAATCTCTTCACGCAACGGGCCTCTCGTGAATTCTAATTCTCTACTCCTTGGGGCCTCGTGCGTCCCTCCTTCAGGGACCTCGGCCATCACCAGGTTCCCATTGGCTTCTCGGACCTTATTCATCTTAGAGCCCAAAGCTTGCACCCTTGACCTCCCCCCCAGGTCCTGGCCCCCACGCTCCCCTCTCCTGCTGTCACCTATCTTCTGTCCTGAGCTCCTGAGGGTTTGCCCTTGACACACACACACCAGGGTAGTGCCCCGGGATGGAACACGTGTCCTTCATCCTCGAGGCCGGCTGGCCCCTGGAACCAGGCATAGGCCGAGCCCTGCTGAGCTCAGCTGCAGCGGAGGGGCACCTTCGGGGCTCAGCTGGCTTTCCTGTCGGGGAACCACCGAATCCGCGCCATCTGTATTCCACTTCAGAAGGCACCCCCAAAGGGCATTGCCTGCAATTTCCCTCATTATTCGCTGCTTGTCCAATTTTGGTATCAAGATCATAATTACCTCAGCAATGCTTTAAGACCTTTTCCCTCTTTTATTTCCTAAAACCAGCCTGCTCACAAACAAAAACCAAACCAAACCAAACTGACCAAACACCACCAAAACCAGCTTGCGTCCTCCCTCTCTCCTCCCTCCCCCCTGCTTCCCTCCCTCCTCCATCCTCCCTCCTTCCCCCTTCCTCCCTCCTCCATCTTCCCTCCCTCCCTCCCTCCCCCCCTCCTCCCTCCCTCTCTCCCTCTATCTCTCTCTGATGCTCCCCCTTATTTGGGTGAATCCCACCCTGTGGTTCTCCAATCAAACGTCAGCCCAAGTGCTCAAGTGAGGGGCTTTGCAGATGTGACCACAGATCCACGTCATGGCCCTGACAATGACAATTACCCAGCTGGGGTCCTCTCTGCAGAGGTGGGGGTTCCCCTGCTTGGTTGGGGTCCCCCCTGCAGAAGTGGGGTTCCCTCTGCAGAGGTGGGGTTCCCCTGCAGGTGGAAGAGCAGGAAGCAGGAAATGCTTGGGATGAGAGGAGGATTCAGCACATTCTGTGGATGGGAAGGAGGGACCAGGGAGCAGGGCTGTGGTCCCCCAGGAGCCCAGTGTGGCCCCAGCGGGCAGCTGCCACGAGAGGGACCCTCAGAGCTGCATCCAGAGAACTGGGCTCTGCTAACGCCTGGACGAGCATGGACCTGGGCTCTTCCTCCAACGACTGTGGTCAGTGCCCAGCGGGGCTGACACCTCGCCCAGAACCAGCCTGGCGGCTGTCACGGACAGACCTGCGAGGGGGCGTGGTGCTGCTTCAGCTGCGAACCCCACGCGGACCCTGCCGTGCCGTCAGAAAGCGCTGGCAGCGAGCGGTCAGCGTGGGGGTCTGGCGTTCGACCGCCTTCACATATTACTAAGTTGTTATTTCTGTATTTAGATGGTAGATCTATAATCGAGTCAGTTGGAATACTTAGATTTTAAGGACGACTGCCTGTATAATTTATGTTTTTATACGTAATGTACGAGTTTGCAAATAAATGTGAAAAGAAGATAGCATGGTCAATAGTATAGGAAAATGTAACCATCCAAATGGATGCAAGACGATCTATAAATAACGTATAATGTGGTCAGCACTCCCACGAACACCTTTTCAAAGGTAACCCCTGCCTCTGTGCTTCCTGGGATTTTATAAAATAGTACGTGGGTGGAGCCAGAGGGAAGCTCAGGTGAGAGACATCGGACATGAGGCCGGGAAAGGATTTCTCTGGGGGAGCTGAGCGCTGTGTCTGAGGACCTGCCTAGGATGGACACCGTCCAGCTTTCTTTCCTACTCGAAGCCCCGTGCACGACATTTGTGCACTGGGCGGGGATGCGGGGGGGATCCCCTCAGCCCGTCCTGCGCCCTTTAGCAGTCCGGGAGCCTCAGGGGTGCCTGACTGACGGCAGGGAGCAGACGTAAGCCAAAGGAGGCGGGAGAGGCTCCCACCACCGCCACTGCGCTCGTCAGCCGTGAGCCCGGCTTCTGGCTGAGCGGCGCTCCCTGTGGGAGCCCACTGACCACCAGGCGGCAGCTCCTGCATTGAGTGTCTGCCCCCCGGTGGTCAGTGTGCGTCATAGTGACCAGCCATTCTGCCATTCAGTCAATTTGCATATTAGCCTTTTATTATATAGCAATGGTCGGCAAACTCATTCGTCAACAGCGCCAAATAGCAACAGCACAACAATCGAAATTTCTTTGGAGAGCCACACTGTTTAAACTGAAACTTCTTCTAACGCCACTTCTTCAACATAGACTCGCCCAGGCCATGGTATTTTGTGGAAGAGCCACACGCAAGGGGCCAAAGAGCCGCATGTGGCTCGTGAGCCGCAGTTTGCCGACCACGGGTATACAGGATTATTATTATATTTTTAATTCTCACCGGAGAAGTGATATTTTTTCCAATGATTTTCAGCGAGAGTGGAAAGAAAGGGGGAAGGAAAGAGAGAGAGAGAGAGAGAGAGAGAGAGAGAGAGAGAGAGAGAGAGAGGGAGACATCTATTGGCTTCCTTCTGCTTGAGCCTAGACCAGGACTGGGGATTGAACCTGCAACTGAAGTGCATGCCCTTGACCGGGAGTCGAGCTCGGGACCCTGTGGTCCTCTGGGTGATGCTCTAACCACAGGCCAGGCTGCAGTTTTAGCTTTTACTCTTGGGGAAAAACCTCTTCTTTTGAATTAATTTCCTAAATCCATTTATCCAGGATGAATTCCATAGAGAGAGGGATTTTGCCTCCAGTTTTTTTACTCAACCATATTATTTTATTATTATATTAATACTATTATTATTTTAATCTTCCCATGAAGATATTTCCCCCCATTAATTTTTAGAACGAGTGGGAGAGAGAAGGAAAGACAGAAACATCGATGTGAGAGAAACACACGGATGGGTTGTCTCCTGTGTGAGCCCTGACCAGGGCCCGGGCCGGGAGGAGGCTGCAACTGAGGCACGTGCCCTTGGCCGGAATCGAACCCGGGACCCGTGAGTCCTCAGGCCGACGCTCCAGCCAAAGGGGCGGGGCTTGCCTCCAGTTGTTAGAAGTTGTTAATTAAGCCCAGGTGCACACCGCGGGTGCTGAGGAGAGTTAACATGGGCGCTGTCCCGCCTGCGGCACACGGGCTGTAGGCAGCCAGCCAGGAGTAGGTGTGCCCGGCCCGGCTGGATCCGGGCCCACAGGCTCCCCGCCCGCCCGCCCGCCCGCCCGCCGCCTGACAGTCCCAGGAGGAGGCCCGTGTTCAGGTGTCGGGTGAGCACATGACTGGATATCTGTGTCCAGGAGGCAACAGCAGCTTAGACTCGACGAGGAGCCAAATCACAGCCCATTCTCGGGGGGCAGGGGGGGAGAGAGGAAGGGGGGGTGCGCTCTCGAGCGTTATTTTCATTTGCCGGAATGCTTACTGCTTCCACGACGCAGACGTGGGTGCGCTCTCTCATTGCGTCCCTCCCGTTCGTTCGCTGGGATGGGCCCTGACCCCCAGCGGCGGCTCAGCCCCTGCACGGGAGCACGGGAGCACGGGAGCACGGGAGCACGGGGTCTGGCTCTCAGAGTGTGCCTAAGTTATCACCAGCTCATCCGCGGCTGCATTCGCGGCATCTGCGTCTATTGTCTGTATACCTTCCGACACAGTAACACCGGGGGAGGGCCGGAGGGGAGGGGGCGGCGGGCTGGAGGGGGTCGGTGGGAAAAAAGAGAGGACATCTGTAATGCTTTCAACAATAGAGTGTGGCCCTGACCGGTGTGGCTCAGTGGATAGCGCGTCCGCCTGTGGACTGAAGGGTCCCAGGTTTGATTCCAGTCAAGAGCATGTGCCTGGGTTTCGGGCTCGATCCCCAGCAGGGGGCGTGCAGGAGGCAGCCGATCCATGATTCTCTCTCATCATGGATGTTACTATCTCTCTCTCTCTCTCTTTCTTCCTTCCTCTCTGAAATCAATAAAAATAAACACCGAGTGGCCAGATGATGATGATGATCTCTGAATGCATAATAACCTGGCCACTCCGTGTTTATCCTATAGAATAAAAGGCTAATATGCAAATTGTCCCCTCGACCAGGAGTTTGACCAGCAGGCAGGCTGGCCAACCGCCCATGTCCCCTCCCCCTGGCCAGACTGGCCGGACCCCCACCCATGCACGAATTCATGCACTGGATATATATATATATCCAGCCACACACACATACACACTGAGTGGCCAGATTATTATGTGTTCAGAGATCATACTAATCTGGCCACTCAGTGTCTATTAAAAAAAAAAAAGATTATAAAACAAACAAACAACCCAAAACAAAACAGCCATCCAGACAGTCCTCTACATCCCCCGGGGAGAGGTTTGCGATGCCTGTGGGTTTGGCAGCGGGAAACGGGGTGCCAGGGTGGGGAGTGGGCGGGCGGCTTCCCAGGGCCCTGAGCACCGCCGGGGACACAGCCACGCACTGCGCGTCCCTGCCTTCAGGTGCACACACATCTGTCCTTCCTCAGCGCAGGCGTGCGCGCCCGGGCCCTACCGGCAGGGATGGTCTCCTTGCGGTGGGCCGGGCGGGGGGGCTTCGCCCAGGGCTGGGTGCCCAGAACCTACGTAGTCCATGGTTTGCTGTTACTACGCGATATTACTCCTCGACCTATCAACATACACTGGAATTACTATCTTCGAGGCGGCCGCATCCACATGCAGAGTTCCCTCTCACGTGGAAAAAGGAGAGAAAAAGACCCCGCGGCCGCCACTAGATGGCGCGCCGGCCACACGGAGCGCTGGGTGCGCGCTCCTGGCCAAGCTGCCCGGACCTTCTGCTGCCCATGCTCCCAAGGCTCCTTGCCAAGGGCGCCTGTTCAGCTGCTTGTAAGATGCGCCCTCCCTCTGAGCGCGGGAGGAGCCTGCACTCACAGCAACAGTCCCCACGCCTAGGCTGCACCGGAGGAAAACCGCCTTCTGCGGATGCGCACAGAACGAATGCCACCCTTTTCATCGACAGCCTATGGAGTGTCTTCGTTCTTATTCACTAAACCTTCTCTCATTGCCTTTCAAAGCATGTTCTCCCACGGTCACCGCACACCGCAGTTCCCCTGGCAAACGTGTGCCCCCGGGCAGGGGGGAGCCGCCGGGGCTGGGGGCTGCCGGGCGCTGCGCCTGGGCTCCTGCTGGGTCCATGGTCACCCACCCGAGGGCGAGCGCCCAGGCAGGGGGTACCAGGTAGCGCATGGAAGTTCCAGAAACGACGAGGGGAGTGAAAGTTTTAAAAACCAGGTGCATGTGATGGAGGAGATGAACCGGCCGCCCGGAGACGGGCGTGTACCTGGACCGCGGTCAGACAGGGGCTTGGGGTTTGAGGCTGGTGCCTTTCTCAGTAGGGTTTCCATCGCCTGACCTTAGACGTGACCAGAAAGCGCGGCTCTTCGCTGACAGGAAAAGGCCATTTCCTCTGAACACCTTCGTGGGCGTTCAGCGCCGCATTGTGCGCTGAGGCCCAGCTCACGGTGGGGCCGGAGGGCGGGGGATGTGTGCACCAGACCCCAGTCCCAGCTGAGCGGGAGATATGGCGGGAGGGACACCTTTCCCTGAGTGTCACCGAGCAGTCTGGGGGGAGCGTCTGGCTGACGTATTTCAGAGCCAGCCCAGGCCGGGAGGGAGACCATGGCTGTCTTCTTACAAAGTCAGCACCTTGGCGGGGACTCAGGCAGCACTGGCACCTGCCTGGTGTCCCCTCTCCCTCCCCCCCCGTCACAGCACCCTCTCCCCTGTCACAGCACCCTCTCCCCTGTCACAGCACCCTCTCCTCTGTCACAGCACCCACTCCCCTGTCACAGCACCCACCCCCCTGTCACAGCACCCACTCCCCTGTCACAGCGCCCACTCCCCTGTCACAGCACCCACTCCTCTGTCACAGCACCCTCTCCCCTGTCACAGCACCCTCTCTCCTGTCACAGCACCCACTCCGCTGTCACAGCGCCCCCTTCCCTGTCACAGCACCCCCTTCCCTGTCACAGCACCCCCTTCCCCGTCACAGCACCCTCTCCCCTGTCACAGCGCCCACTCCCCTGTCACAGCACCCACTCCCCTGTCACAGCACCCACTCCCCTGTCACAGCACCCACTCCTCTGTCACAGCACCCCCTCCCCTGTCACAGCGCCCCCTCCCCTGTCACAGCACCCACTCCCCTGTCACAGCACCCCCTCCCCTGTCACAGCACCCTCTCCCCCGTCACAGCACCCTCTCCCCCGTCACAGCACCCTCTCCCCCGTCACAGCACCCTCTCCCCTGTCACAGCACCCACTCCTCTGTCACAGCACCCACTCCCCTGTCACAGCACCCCCTCCCGTGTCACAGCACCCCCTCCCCTGTCACAGCACCCTCTCCCCCGTCACAGCACCCTCTCCCCCGTCACAGCACCCTCTCCCCTGTCACAGCACCCACTCCTCTGTCACAGCACCCACTCCCCTGTCACAGCACCCCCTCCCGTGTCACAGCACCCCCTCCCCTGTCACAGCACCCTGTCCCCTGTCACAGCACCCTGTCCCCTGTCACAGCACCCCCTCCCCTGTCACAGCACCCACTCCCCTGTCACAGCACCCTCTCCCTTGTCACAGCGCCCCCTCCCCTGTCACAGCACCCACTCCTCTGTCACAGCGCCCACTCCCCTGTCACAGCGCCCACTCCCCTGTCACAGCACCCTCTCCCCTGTCACAGCACCCTCTCCCCTGTCACAGCACCCACTCCCCTGTCACAGCACCCACTCTTCTGTCACAGCACCCTCTCCCCTGTCACAGCACCCACTCCCCTGTCACAGCACCCACTCCCCTGTCACAGCGCCCACTCCCCTGTCACAGCGCCCACTCCCCTGTCACAGCACCCACTCCCCTGTCACAGCGCCCACTCCCGTGGTACAGTAGGAGGGGTTAGTGTGGGCTGAGTAGAAGGTCAGGGAGTGGCGGCTGCAATTCGTGGAGATATTGGGTAAGCAGTGGCCTTCAAGGACCCCTCGCTCTCCGCAGCTGCCTCTGGGCTTCCCGGGCGCCCAGCAGGGGTGGCGCGTGGACCGTGTGGGACGGCCACGGGGTCTCCCCAGATGTCAGCTTTCCTGGGTGTGACCACACCTCACGCTCCCTGAAATATTTAAAAACAAAGGCTTGCTGGGCGGTGTGGCTCAGTGGTTGGCGGTGACCTGTGAACCTCGAGGTCACAGTTCGATACTGGTCAAGGGCACAGGCCCGGGTGGCGGGCTCGATCCCCAGTGTGGGCCGTGCAGGAGGCAGCTGATCCACGATTCTCTCTCCTCATGGATGTGTCTCTCTCTCCCTCTCCCTTCCTCTCTGGAATCAATAAAAATATATTTAAAAGCAACAGCAGCAAAAAAAACTCCCAAAGGCATGTTGATGTTTCTTCTAGAGCCTGCACAGGGCCCATCAGGACACTGGGAAGTGGTTTTGAGGAAAGGTAGAACTTACAAGCACTTTCTGGTCCTATTCAAAGGGGATCGCTGTCCTTTTGGGTGAGAGGTCGCCTGCGATCTCCCACGCAGGACCTGCAGGGAGATCACGTCCGGTTCCGGTACGGATCTCCCCACCCGGCGGCCAGGCGGGCGGCCCCGGGGGAAACCGTTAACGTGTGTGACAGGCGCGTCCAGGAGCAGCGGGGTGGCGCGCATGAGAAGGGACCATGAGCGTCGGCTGAGGTTCCTTTCCGACCTTCCCCGTGAGCCGTGGGGCGCGGCTCTGATGAAGTGCGTGAGACCGAAAGGGCGCCCGAGAAGTGGAGTTTCCAGAGGAATGAATCCTAATTCCCGTGCATAGGAGAAAAGCGATGGCTTTGGCCTTTCCCTTCTGCGGCGCAGTCTCTCTTGTACGATTCTCTCCGTCTGATCAACGACGTGAGAAAGCCATGTTAACTGCCTGGGTCAGCTCGAGATTTATTTTTTTTTAAATCAACGTGTGTACATATGGAAACACTCAAGTTCCTGCCTTGTTTGTGGAAGCGATGTTTTTCTTAACATTTAAAAAACTCTCAGCAAGTGGAGAGCAACGCTCCCTGAGACAGGAGAGAGGGAGCGAGACAGCGAAGGAGACGGGTAGAACGAGGGAGAGAGAACATGGCCTATCTCTGTTCCCTACAGAGACCGGGATGCCGGTGGAAGGCCGTCTGTGGAGATGCTGGGCTGGAACAGGGGCTGGAGAAGCACAGACGGCGGCGACTTCCAGGGGAGACCCAGCACCTGCCCTCCACAGACCTAAGCCCAGTGGTGGGTGACGCTATTTGCGTTGTTCAGTGCGCACGTTTGGGGAACGTAAGGTGAGAAAGTGGCTCAGGCCTCAGGGGGCTGGGTGTGCAGACCCGTTCTCTGCACGAGAGAGGGCGGGTCAGGCGGCTCTGATGCTGCATGGAGGAGGGGCGGACGACATGCGTGAGATTTGGCCTCGGGAGGCCACAGGCGCTCAGAGTCCCCGCTGGAGTCACAGGTCCCGGTGCTCACGTGCAGGTGGCCGCAGACACCACGGAGCTGGTTCAGATTGCCGAACACACAGAGACCAGCAGGAGAGAGCGGGGTCTGACGAGGAAGCTGAGCAATGCAACATGCAGAGGCGAGGACAAGAAGAACATGGCAGTGGGGTTCCTGGTGGAGCCCGTGTGCCTGCAGGAGAGCCGGGAAGAGCTGGTGCCCAGAACGTGGGTGAGGAGCCGAGCAGAGGGCGGATGTCTAACTTGCAGTCTCAGGTCGTGCCCCTTGGCCAGTAGAACGTTAGCTTCAGGGGTAGACAACACAGCCATCCACTGAGGAGAACTCTAACGAGTCGGGGTGTCCTATTGGCCTACACTACACTAATAAAAAAGAAATATGCAAATTGACCATACCTCCATGACACCCACCAGCCAATCAGGAATGAGTATGCAAATTAACCCAACAAAGCTGGAAGGTTAATTTGCATACGCAGGCTCAGAGCGGCTGGGTGGGGCAGGACGCCTGATATGAGGGGGAGGGTGGGGGCAGAGGGAGCTACAGGAGCAGTGCTCCAGCCAAAGCAGAGAAGACCGAAGGCTCCAGCCAAAGTGAAGATGGAAGGTGGCAGCCAGGGTGAAGGCCTGGGTCCTGGGTGCTGGAGGAAAACCGGTGCCGGCCACCAGGGGAAGGAAGGAAGGCCTATTGCATGAATCTTCGTGCAACGGGCCTCTAGTCTATATATAAAAGCCCAAGCGACTGAATGCCTGAATGACCGGTTGACCGGTCGCTATGATGCACCCTGACCACCAGGGGGCAGACACTCAACGCAGGCGCTGCCCCCTGGTGGTCAGTGCACTCCCACAGCAGGAATGCTGCTCAGCTGAGCGACTTTCCTGGTGGCCCAGCAGCCAGGTAGCAGCCACTCCCACCCTCAGTAGTCCTGCAGGTCCAACCTCCAGAGAATGGGCCAGGCACCGACAGACTGGCGCTGCCAGCTGGATCCAGCAGCGCTGCTGGCCTCCTGGAAGTGGCCGCTTCCCCTCCCTGGACGCTCCGCAAGGAAGAAAGGATATAAAAGTGGCCGCCAGGTAGCTCCTGACAACCGGTGCCAACTTCAGCGGGATGGATCCAGATCCTGGGCTGGCGAGGGAGTCCCACTGCCCGCCCAGAGGGCTGCTTGCCTCCTGGACCCCCTCCCCACCTCAGGAGGGGCGCCAGACACAGGGCTCACGATCAGGACTGACGGGGGAGAGCCTGCAGCAGGGGCAGCGGGGCTGGGATGAGAGGGAGCGCAGGCGGGCGGGCAGGCAGGAGCGGCAGGCGGCCCTGGACTGCCAGGTTCGGCCCGATCCCCGCAGGCCACGCCGAGGGACCCCGCCCGTGCTCGAATTCATGCACCGGGCCTGCGGTTTATTTATCATGGATCACAGATGGCGATTTCTATCTGAGAGCTCACACAGAAACGTCCTCTCCACCACACGCTGATGATGCCTTTTTATCGGAGACAAGAATCGGGAGTGGGGTTCGCCGCCAGCTGGGTCCACGTTCTGTTGCGATCACGTCCGTGTCTTGTTTCTCCAAATTGTACGTTCCTTGTGCCCACGGACGAGGCGTTCCTTTCCTTTGCACCCACACTGCATTCTTCTCTATGACGTAGGACCCACGGAGGCCTCCGGCGAGTGCATGCACGTCAACACGTCTGCGTCAAGAAGAGACCCTTTTTAGAACATCACCCGTGTGAGAGCCAAGGCGCGGAGCCTTCTGAGACGTGTTTCCAAACACGCAGGGAGGCGTGGGCTCCGGAAGTCTGAGCACCCACATCCGGGTCATCCGGGTCCCCAGTTTAGGTTCGGGAGGTGGAGGGTTCGGGCATCCCGTGTTTGCCGCCGGCCTGATGTCTCTGTTTTGTTTCTCGCGACCCATGCAGACGCCTGTGAAGACGGACGTTCGTCAGCCCTCCCGCGCAGGGACCTCTGTTCCGGCGCTCGCCGAGGCGGACGTCCCGCGGGGCCCTGGGAAGCTTGATCACAGGCTGTTCCAGGCTTTTCCCTCTTGCGGCCTCGTAGCCGGGGGAGGCCTGCAGGGTGCGCACGCGGCGTGTCTGCCGTTCCGTGATGGGTTGGGCAAGGACCTTCCGTTGCTCCTCACACGTCGCATGCCCGAGAGCCGTGGGTTCCCAGGGCCTGACATTGGGGCACGGCACCCACACCCGCTTTTTCCCGGCCTGAAAGCCGGCAGGACGCAGCGCGCCCCGGGCTTCAGGGGGCCTCTCCGCAGAAGCCGGGCTCCCAGGGGCGTGAGATGTGGGAGCGTTTGTGCTTCTCCTCTGCCCAGAGGGTTAAAGGCGAGGTTTGCTTTAAATTCCGAGGGCGCTGCTTCCACAGCCTGAGCAATCAGAGAAACAAGCGCGCGAGGCTGAGTCTGGGCCAGGTCTCACGCCGCGCCTGATCCAAGGCGCTGACCTCCTGTAAATAACCATCAGGGGCTTCCTCCACGTTGCATCGCAAACAGAAGGGAATCCAGAGCGAGGAGACACAATGGCCCATCGGAAGGGTGGGAGGGAAGGTCGCCCTCAGCCCAGACGCGCTCTCTGCTTGTGAACAGACAGCGAACACGGGGCGGCCGAGGTGGAGGACACGTGGGTGTGTTGGGGAGAGAAGCCTGGAATCACGCGGCCAGATTTCCCAGAGGACACGCCGGGTGTCCACTCACACGTGTGTCCCAGGCCAGCTAGACAGAAACTCAAAATCGCCCGATGGACGGCTAAACTCCAGGAGCCGCATTTGCCACCCCGTAGCGACTGCAGTTTTAATGCTGAGATGACACCTCCGCCGCCGATGGTTTCCACGTAGGCCTTAGAGCCCTGCCCGCTCCGTCAGGGTGACCGACGGCCTTCTGCTCCTGTCCCTCGCCAGGCTGCTTCGCAGCGCTGTCACAGATCGCACCACCGCCTGGGGGACGCCGAGCTGGGCCTATACGTGCTGGGCTTAGACGGTCCTTCAGACTTTTCCCTTCAGCTGCTACCTTTACTTTCTGATGTCATTTTAAACGCATCAAAAGTTACAGTGAGAAAGAGAAGCACAGACTCAGACTCAGACTCAGCACGGACCTCAGCAGAGATGTGTCTGAGATTCCCGCGGGTGTGCGAGGCGGTGTCTTGGCGAGAAGCCTGGAGGGCAGTGTGAACACTGGGTGCGTCTCAGACGAGGACGGGGTCCTCGGTCCTGGTGTGGGAGGTGTGCGCCTCGTGAGTGGCAAACCTGGGCGCCGGCCATTTCCCCTCTTCCGTTCGCTCATCGTTTGCAGAAAGGCAGTGAGAGATGGTGTCGACGTCCTGCTGACCTCACCCCCTCCGCTCAGACCTCCTCCGTGGTTGCTGAATCCCTCCTTCTCCCTCCTCTGTCAGATGGCGCTCACTTGTTCGCATCAGAGCGGGCTCCTGTGTGCATGTTTCGTTGTGCGTCTGTTTTATAACTATGCCATCCACGTGGGATTCGCACTTCCTGTCATCATGTATTTCATGCTCCCATTTCCCCACAGGCTCGGGCGGAGAGGTGCCTCCTGTCGCCGGGCTGAGTGGGACCGGCTGCGTGCTGGCTGCGGTGTCTTCCTGTCCGGACGGCACAGCTCAGTGTCCAGGCTCCTGGTGGGAGACAACTCCCACACTCAGGGGCTCACCCATTTCTCCTTCTAGGGCCCCGGCTCCCGCCTCCGGCCTGGGCAGCTGCGTTGTCAGGAGACCCTGGTCTGCTACTACCTTGTCTTTCTCCTTGGAGAGCTGAGCCTTCCTGCGCCAGGGCCCGCTTCTGATGAGCCCTGGCTCCGATCCTGTTCTGCTAAAAAGACAGCGCCTCCGGCCTCCAGGCTCTGGCCTCCGGCCTCCAGACTCCAAACTCCATCCTCCAGCCTCCAGCCTCCAGCCTCCGGCCTCCATCCTCCATCCTCCATCCTCCAGCCTCCAGCCTCCGGCCTCCATCCTCCATCCTCCATCCTCCGGCCTCCATCCTCCATCCTCCAGCCTCCCGCCTCCAGCCTCCAGCCTCCGGCCTCCAGCTTCCAGTCTCCAGCCTCCAGCCTCCGGCATCCGGCCTCCGGCCTCCATCCTCCATCCTCCATCCTCCATCCTCCAGCCTCCAGCCTCCAGCCTCCATCCTCCATCCTCCAGCCTCCAGCCTCCAGCCTCCAGCCTCTAGCCTCCGGCCTCCAGCCCGTGTGCAATGATGTCCCGCTGCCTCCTCGCCTTACCCTCCCTTGGCATGTAAGTGGGTTTTGGAAGCAGCAGGAAGTCTTTGTAACCCGACCTGGCTTTACTTCATTGGCGTGTTCATGCCATGCTCATGCACTGCGATTGCTCAGATGCGTGGATTAAAATCGACCATTTTTTTATTGTTTGCTCTTGTTATTTATCGTATTCTTTCCTCCTTTTCTATTTTAATTAAACATCAGCTTTGAATCCGTTCTCTCTTCTTGAGGGACCTGCTGTTGGCACATCTTGTATTTACTGACGTTTTCGGTTGATCGCTCGGGCGACAGTATCCATCGTGGATTATTTGGACCCTCCCAGCCTCCTGCCAAGCCCTTATCACGACATTCCCCCCCCACCGCCCAGTGTCTCACTGTCTTCTCACTGCCTCTGCTCACACACACACACACACCCCACACACACACACCACACACACCCCACACACACACACCACACACACACATACCATACCACACACACACCCCCACACACATCACACACACACACACCACACACACACACACCACACACACACCACACCACACACACACACACACCCCACACACACACCCCACACACACACCACACACACCACCCCACACACACACACCACACACACACATACCATACCACACACACACCCCCACACACATCACACACACACACACCACACACACACACACCACACACACACACCACACACACACACACACCACACACACCACACACACACACCACACACACACCACACACACACACCACACACACACCACACACACACACACACACACACACACACACACACACACACGAGCTGTCGCTTCTGGTTTTGGTTGGGAGAGCGTCTGTAAGAGTTTCGAAGTGAGGGCTGTGAGAACGGTCATTCACCGTCATTCAATGCATTTCCGCGCCTGCGTTCCCCTGGGTCGATGCACGTCTCAGGAGGCTTGTCCACCGGCCCGGAGGGCGTCCACTAACGTTTCCTGTAGACGAGGCTTCCCCCAGATGCGAACTCTCTCTTTAAAACGTTCTTTTTCTGTCTGAGAAAGAACTTTCCTTTTCTGTCTGGGCCTAGGCCTTGGGGCCATGGCTTTCACTCACACGGTACACTCACCTTGGAACTTAGTGCCCGGCCGCTGTGGCTCAGGGGATGAGCGTTGTCTCATGCACCAACAGGTCGCTGGTTCGATTCCCGGTCAGGGCACAGGCCGGGGTTGCGGCTCCCTCCCCAGTGGAGGGCGTGCAGGAGGCAGCTGATCCATGATTCTCACACCCATGTTCAGCCCCCTCCCTCCTTCCCTCCCTCCCTCCCTCTCTCTCTCACACCCATGTTCAGCCCCCTCCCTCCCTCCCTCCCTCCCTCCCTCTCTCTCTCACACCCATGTTCAGCCCCCTCCCTCTCTCCTTCCCTCCCTCCCTCCCACCCTCTCTCTCTCACACCCATGTTCAGCCCCCTCCCTCCCACCCTCTCTCTCTCACACCCATGTTCAGCCCCCTCCCTCCCTTCCTCCCTCCCTCTCCCTCTCACATCAGTTTGAAGAAACGTGGCTTAGCTGTCAGTGGCCAGTGGGGTCCAGACGCAGCGCCCGCCGTGGTCCTCACCCGCCTCTAAGTGTGGCATTTCTTCTCCCCGTGGTGTTTCCGAGTGTCCGATGCCACGCCTGGTTCCTCTCCTGCTGCTTCTCCGTCGCCGGGCAGAGGGCTGCTTGGCTCGCCCCTGCCCTGTCAGCCGTGTCAGAGCCGTGCCTGCCGCACGGACAGCGCCCGGGGCGTCTGAGCGCCCGCGACGGCCTCTGTCCTCGGCCTGGCGTGGGGTCGGCGTGAGTCTAGGTTGGGGGTGTGTGAGGTTTGCGGCTGTTGCTATGGTTACTGTCAGGACCCCACAAACTCCTGCCGCGGGGTTTCAGGCTTTTACATCTCGCTGCGCCTAAACGACGGCCCACATCCCGGGTCACGCCGCGAGAGACGCTTTTGCTGACCTCACGGAACAACAGGCGTGCGGGACGTGCCCGGACGGACGGCTGCCGTGCGCCGGCTGCGGCCACGTGTTCAAGGTGACAGTCGAAGGGACGGAGGTGTGTGCCCGGACTGAACCGTCAGGGAGTGCATATTTCAAACATCCGTGCGTCACGCCTGCTGAACCCGGTTCTGTGGAGGTGGCGCGTCCAGGTGGGGGTTGCGGGCCGGGGCGGGCTCTGCCGTCGGGGGCGCAGGTCATGGCTTGGAAGTCAGCCCCGGGCGTGGCTCTGCGCCCACAGCGGCCCCGGGGCACGTCCCGCACGGCCGTCCGTCTTTGCGTCTGTGAGGACGTTGGATATTCCAACACGCGTGTTGAGTTCCAGCGGGAAAGGTGTGAGCGGGACTGGGGCCACCGCCGTCACCGGAGGGAACGGTGCCGTCGTGGCCAAGTCAGGGTTACGTCTCCACGTCACGGTTTTGTGGTTCGTCCGCCACCATTAACCCTCACCTGCAGGTCGTTCCCGCCTTCTTTCTGGAACAGTCCGACAGCCTTAGCTGAGCTCGCTTTCGAACTTCCTGAGTAGGAGACTGTCGCCGGGAAAGGAGGCTGGTTGTTGGCAGCCCCGCCCCGTGCTTACCAGGAACCGGCGCCCACCTCCCATCGCCGAGAGGACAGTGATGGTTCTGGAAGCAGCAGCTCAGGCCCCGCCTCTCTGCCCGCCTCCGCCCGGATTTCAGCTTCAATAGCTCGGTCGGCATCTATCTTTTTGTCCAATGCTTTTAGTCCCTTTCGATCACACGTCCTTCTTGACGCGCTAACAACCGTCTTCTGTTTCTAGAAACACTTTCGGTAACGCATGCTGTCCATTTGGATAACGAATCCCAGGTCCCTCTGACCTTCTGAGCGCGCTCGCAGGATCTCACCCAGATGCGGAACCCAAGGAACCAGACTCTCCCGCTGGGAGCGTCATGTCCTGTGTGGTGGGGTTTCTTTCTGAGGGTCTTCAAGGCCATGACCACGCTGTCTGTCTGCCCGGGTCTGTGGGCGCCCCTGGCCTGGGCCACCCTGAGCTTCAGGGGAGCCTGGGGTCCCCGGGGCACACGGAAGGTGCGTCCCAGCCACCCAGGGCCGTGGGGATGAAGGCTGCGGGGTGAATCTGTGCGGCTGGGAGCACGGGCCAGGAGCACCAGCTTGCTCTCCTTCCGGCTGAGTCGACTGGTTCTGGAGCATTACCTTCCGGGGCTGCACAGGCCCGCGAAGCCCAGGCCTGGCATCTCAGGGCCGATCTCCTACCTGGTTCTGTCCCCAGTGGCACCCGACACTCCGTCGGCCTGTAGTCCCCAGGAGTCCAGCGTGGCCTGAAGGCGGAAGGTGGAAGGGGCCCGGAGGGTGGGGGTCTGGGTGACGCATTAGAAGCTCTCTGACGAGGCGGCTGAATTTTCATTTCATTTTAAGGGTTTGATGGATGGGAAGGAGGAGGGGGGAGACAGCAGCCATCACTCACTGGGCCTGTGGAAGAGAGCGGGTCTGTGTAGCTCCCACAGGCTGGAGGCCAGCAGGGTCTACGGGGCAGCGTGCTGCACCTGTGTCTCGCGAGCACGCAGGGGCCTGGGCGAATGGGCACCCAGCTGCCAGGAGGGGCAGGAGGCCGGTTGCCCCGGGCGACGAGGGGCGCGCTGACATCATTGTCCATGTAGTGACCCCAGAAAGTGAGGTAGTTAACTCAGGGGCCAGGTGATTGGTTTTATTTTCTTTTTATTTTGTAATTGAACAGTATATTTGTGTGTTTTTTTAAAAAAAATCTTTATTGTTGAAAATATTACACATTTCTCCCCTTTTCCCCACTAAGTCCCTCTAGCCCAGCCCCGCCCCCCTCCCCCAGGCCCTCACCACCCCGTTGTCTGTGCCCATGGGTGAAGCAGACAAGTTCATTGGTGGATCTCTTCCCACCGTCCCCTGCCTGCCCTCTGAGATTCCTCAGTCTGTCCCATGCTTCCATGCCTCTGGATCTACTTTCTTCATCAGTTTATATTGTTCTTCAGACCCCACACACGAGTGAGATCCTGTGATACTGTCTTTCTCCGACTGGCTCACTTAGCACGATGTTCTCCAGGTCCCTCCATGCCGTCTCAAAGGGCCAGAGACTCTTCTTCTTCTTCTTTTATTTTTATTTTTTTTAAAGAGAAGCTTTATTTTTTCAATTTATTGTTTTTAATATATTTTATTGATTTTTCAGAGATGAAGGGAGAGGGATAGGGAGCTAGAAGCATCCATGAGAGAGAAGCATCCATCAGCCGTCTCCTGCACACCTCCTACTGGAGATGTGCCCGCAACCAAGGTACATGCCCTTGACCGGAATCGAACCTGGGACCCCTCAGTCCGCAGGCCGATGCTCTATCCACTGAGCCACACCGGTGAGGGCGAGACCCTTCTTTTTCAAGCGGCCTAGTTTTCCGTGGTATCCATGTCCCACAGCCCCCCTCCGCCCCCCTCATGTGCTGATGGGCACGTGGTCTTTTTCCCGCGGAGGCTTTACAGCGGCTTCCTTCCCGGGCCGCTTCCCATTCCGTTCTCCATACGGTGGGTCCCTCATGCCTCCTTATGCCCCTCCACTCACCTCCCTGGAGCACCATCCCGCGGCCCGACCACAGCGCTCGGAGCAGGGTTCCCTCAGGCCCGAGGGCCACCCCCCTCTCACGCAGGCCCCCACTTCCCGGGCTGTGACTTCCACGCATGTTCTTCTTTCCACACGTCACTCCGAGGGAGGCAGCTGCCCGCCCCAGTTGGTGGCTTTTTGGCTCCTCGCGCCTAGATGTCTTAAAGGGGTAGCTTTAGTTTCTGTCTCTCTTTTCATGGTTTTAAACGAGTTATTTTATTTTTTAATGTTTTTTTTTTTTTTTTTTTTTTTATCGAGCGTTTAGAGCGAGAGGCCAGGAGGGGGAGAGAGAGAAACACCGACGTGAGAGCGTGACGTAGATCGGCGCTGTCCCCTGCACGCACCCCGCCGGGAATTGAGTCCGCACCCCGGGCATGTGTCCTATTTTCACGGATTTCAACTCATCCTTACGAAGGAAAGCGCGCTAGCGGTTCCTTCAGTGTTTTCCGTTTGTCGACGTTCCCAAATCCGCCTCCGTGTAGGGCAGAGAACAGGTCCAGGCGCGGGCAGCTCCGTGTGGCTCAGCGGGGACGGGCAAAGGGTGGTCGTGCTTCCGGAAGACCGAGGCCAATCCTGGCGCCCAGGCGCTGTGGCTGCGGAACCCGCGGAACCCCGGCTGCCCGGCCTGGGAGGGGCGTGGACGTGGGCTCTCTGGGACCCAGGCAAAGAGGACCGAGTGGGACGCGGCTGGGCGCGGCCTGGAGGCAGACACTGCGGCGCGGCGCCATTCCCACCCGTGCGCGTCTGCACAGAGCGCTGCCCCGCAGCCCTCTCCGCTTCTCAGCGCGGGGCGCCCCGCAAGCCGGGCTGTCCCCACCGAGAGGCCTGCTACTCCCCCACGCCAGGCGTGGCTGAGAGGCCGGAGGGAGGTGCCGGGTGCCGCGGTGTAACGGGCCGCAGTCGGCCCCACCGAGCCATGAGGCACCTGCCTCCATTTCTCTGTAACGGGCCCCTTTGGCAAAAGCTAAAGACGCCCTCAAGCCGTGCCCACATCGCCAACACCCGAAGGTCCCGGTGGCCCCCCGAGGCACCCACAGCGAGTATCCTGTGTCCCTTCCCCGGCTCCCTTCCAACACAGATCCCACCCGCCAGCACCCGCAGCTCTCCCCACTGCCCCACCCACTCCCACGCTCCCTGCCCCGCCAGTGTCACCTCCACGAACCCACGGAAATGCTGCTTTCAAGCTGCGTCCAGCCAGCCTTCCACATCGCCTGGAGGCTGGCTGTCCTCTGCCCTCCCAGGGGCTGGTGGGGCCTCCCAGCCTGACCCCTGGCACCGCCATCTGGGCCTCCCAGCCTGACCCCTGGCACCGCCATCTGGGCTCCCAGCCTGACCCCTGGCACCACCATCTGGGCCTCCCAGCCTGACCCCTGGCACCGCCATCTGGGCTCCCAGCCTGACCCCTGACACCGCCATCCGGGCCGCCCAGCCTGACCCCTGGCACCGCCATCTGGGCTCCCAGCCTGACCCCTGGCACCGCCATCTGGGCTCCCAGCTGAGGATGAGGATGAATCTCTGTCCTTAAGGAGCCATCTGAGCAGCTAGGACCGCCCTGCCCTTTGCCATTCCCCTCCCACGGGCGAGCTGCTGGGCCAGCGGTCCATGCCCACTGCCCCACTGCACCCACATCTGAGCGCTGCCCCCTGCCCTCCACCCCGGAGCCGCCGAGGCCTCCTGTGACTGCCCTGTCCACAGAGAGAAGGGGCATCTCTCAGCCACCATCCCAACGCTCGTCCCCGTGGGGGAGTGCCAGGGTGCGGAGGCTGACCGGGACAGCACGCGGCAGCCTGTGAGGCCCCACACGCCTTTCCGGCTGGGATCCTCACGTGCGCTGTGGGCCCCACGCCCATCCTCACCTGTGGGTCTCTCCTGAGCTTCACACTTCCATTTCTTTTTTGAAAAAACATTTTTTAAAAATATATTTTTTATTGGTGTCAGAGAGCAAGGGAGAGGGAGAGAGAGATGGAAGCATCAACCATGAGAGAGAATCATGGATCGGCTGCCTCCTGCACGCCCCCTACTGGGGATCGAGTCTGCAATCCGGCCACGGACCCTGAGTGGGGAAATGAACTGTGACCTCCTGGTTCATAGGTCGACGCTCAACCACGGAGCCACACCAGCTGGGCTCACACTTTGATTTGTAACGACCAGTTGCCATTAAAAATCAGACTTCTGCCTTCAAAACCTTGGGCCACATATACTTTGAAAACAGTGGCAAAGGTAGAGATAAGCCAAAGAACGTAGATACTCATATGCACAGCCCCTGGACACGGGAAATAGGGTAGGGAAGGCATGGGTGGGATAGGGGCTGGGAGGATGGGGGGAAAGGGGGTAAGAGGGGATAAAAGGGGGAGATAGCTGTAATACTATCAACAATAAAAAGTTTATTTAAAAAAAGAAAAGGTGGAAACCATAGTTGAGCTACAGTGTTCCAACTTTAGGTGGTGATATATGAAGTCACACTGACTTGGCTGAAACGTGGACAGCATTTACTGTTAGCAAGTGCAGTGACATGAGAACCTGCTAGAAACGGCGTGGGAAGAACGAGGACTGACTGGCAACGAAAGATTTTCTTCCCAGAAGGAAAGAAAACGGGACCACTGTTTGGTTTCAAATAATTTTATTTAAAAGTGTTCTGTGTTTGATTTTGTGTACACAGCCGCCTTTTAATAAATGGATGCTATTTATGAATTCCACTCTCCTTTCAAAGGAGCGGCATGAATAATGCATTATCAGCATAACCCAATTAATGTCCTGTCGCAATGCCGATTACCATGCTCCGAACTAATGGGAAGTTGCCAAGAGAGTAATGGGAATAAGAAGTTATTTATAAAAACCCACCACGCAAAATGCGGTGAAAATCACACTGTATGTACAGAGAAAGCGCCTCAGAATGCATACGGAACCCTTCCTTGCTCACAATCCTCCTATCTAATAGAGAGGGAATATGCTAATTGACCACCACTCCGTCACAAAGATGGCTGCACCCACAGCTGAAGCCAAGTTCCCATAAGGAGCCTTAACGAGCAATCAGCAGGGACCCGAGGCTACACCCTCTCCTACCCCGTGGGGCTTGACAGAGGACCTCAGGCCGAATCCCCTGCTCGGCAGGGCTTGACAGGGGACCGCAGGCCGTGACCCCTGCCCTGGCATCAGGCTGGGGGACCTCAGGCCATGCCTCCCACCCCAGCACCAGGCCGGGGGGCCTCAGACTGCACCCCCTGCCCAGCGGGGCCTGACAGAGGACCTCAGGCTGTGCCCCCCGCCCCAGCATCAGGCCAGGGGACCTGAGGCTATGCCCCCCTGCCTGGCTGGGCTTGACAGGGGACCTCACCAACAAATACATACCAGCCAACACACACCAGCCAACACAAGAAGGCAGTTGGAGGTCACTGATTTGGCAGAACAGCCCTGGCTTCACCGTGGAAATGGGGTTGCAGTGCTCAGGGTCCAGAAGCAGCCAGGAAAAGGAACGTGGTGCCATGTGAGGGGCCGTGGCCAGTCCTGAGGCCCAGGCGGGGAGTGAGCCGGCACGGAGGTGGGTGAGGGTCCCTGACTCTGCCCGCCCAGCCTGTGACTGACTTACCGATGTCCACAGGTCACGCTTCGTTCTAGGTGAGGAACTAATGGTGAAATGTCACTAATAACAATATGGCATGAAGGCGTCCCAGTCCCAGCAGAGCGCCGCAGGAGAAGCGGACCAGAGACGCCACCGTCCCAAGTGGCATGTAGTTTGCATGTTATCCTGTGCCTTTCTTGGGAGAAGGATGTCAGTAGCAGGAGGTAGGCTTGTGTCGTGTCTGAAGAAGACATTGTCTCATGACATGCAGGAGAGCGTGCTAATTCACAGACGGCGTGGCATTTCAGGGAGAAGGTAAATCTAGGATTAACAGGCTGATGACAGCGAGAAACAGCCTCGCCAACAAGACGCAGGTTTGTTATGGCAACAGACAAATCCAAGAGGGTTAGGAGAGTGTGCAAGCCATGTGAGTGATTCACACACAGGCACACCTGCACACACACACATAACCCACATGTATGCACACATACAGGTGTACACACCACCTACATATACACACCACACACACCCACACACCACACACACATACACAAACACGTAACGCGCACACACACCACCTACGCATACGCACACACATAAACACATATACACAAACACATATGCACACACCCACCACACATGTGTGCATACACATACATACCCATGGCACACACACATCCACACAGGCACACACGTGTCTAGACAGGTCCTCAGATTCCCTCGGTGACTCCGCTGGCCCACGGCTGGAGGAGGCGAACATGCTCAGCGACAGGTAGAAACTCTCCACCAGTTCCCGGGGCATCATCGTTTGCCGTTTTCACCTGCGTGTCCTTCAACCTAGTGTGTCCACGCCAAGTGCGCTATGGCAACGGTCCACCCCGTCACACGTGAAGATGCGCAAGCTCATCGTTCATGAAGAACACGAAGTCATGGCGTCCACATTGATCAGCATGGCTTCATGCGAACGATCGACAGCACCACGTGTTCACGGGAGGGGCACCACGCTGGAAACCTCTGAGCGTGTGCAGCGGGAGGTAAATTGGCAAAGCCATTTGCAGAACGTTTGGAAGCTTCCAAACACTGAGAGATGCTCTCAATATCACCGAGCCGCGGTCTCAGGGACGTGTCTAAGACTCATGGAAACACATTTCCGCAAAAAGACCGTCGCCAGAATCTCCTGGGAAGCTTATGCAGAGAGAGCGACACCTGGAAAGACCCCGGGTTCACACCCGGCGGGGAATGGAGGAAAGGCCTGTGACACGTGCTGTGAGGAACGTTGCTCAGCGGTGGATGGATGGGCCCCACCAGGTGCTACAACCCGGACGCCTCCAGCACCCGGCACCAAGAAACAGACAGAAAGACGGCCCGTGTGTGGCCCTGTTTCCGTTCCCTCCGGGAAACCAAGAGGAAGGAGGCAGGTGGCATGCCGGAAGCCGATCATTGTAGAAAGCTGTGGACAGGGAACTCGGAGGGCTGGTCAACCTTAATGGAAGCCCCCACCTGTTAGTCCTGAATTCAATGATTGGCGTTTCCTGGGTGGATCCCGGAATCTAAATAAAAGGGACGAGGAAGCCCGAATGGGTGGTAGTTCTCCCGCTAGAGTTGGACTACCGCCTGGCCTCCGCACTTCCCAAATGAATACTTTTCTAAGTCTCTTTCCTTTGTGTGCGGCCTTCTCCAGAACCCGAACCCTGCACCGGAACCCTGGGTCACGCGGGACGTGAAAGGGGTTTCCACCGCGGCAGGTGAGTATGTGTCCGGGACCGGGGCTGGGATCCCCACTGACTGCCAAAGGGCCCGCGGGAGCGTGCGTGGCTGGTGGAAATGGCCTTGACCGGGTGGCTGTGACAGTTGTGCAGAGTATATATTTTCTGGTCAACTTTCAACCGTGACCCTACAATGAGTGGATTTTATGGGCCGTCAATCATACATTAGACGATTATTTCAAAACGCAAAGGGAAATCAGAAAACTGTTGAGAAGGATTGGAAATGTCCGCTGTTGACATTCAGTGGATGGAGTCTCTCCATCGTTAGCCATGCAACCCGCATCTCTCTTTATAGTTCACGGTCATGTTTGCACAGAACCCTTTATGGAAGGTCAGAGCGATGATGGGAGAATTGGCGAGGCCATTTATTTATGTATAAACCGAAAACAAAAGCCGTAAATGCTTTCAAATGTTAAACAGCTGAGTCAATCAAATGATTGACTGCTGAGCTGGGAATGGGTGTGCTTTTTCACCCACTAAACATGTTAATAGCTTTCTGAGGCTGTCAGTATCAATCTCACGGCGTTCTTTCCTTGTAAGATCAAGAGATGGAAGTGCTGATGAGACTGACACGAGTAATGTGCGATGCCTCGCCCAGAGTGAGTAGCTCAGGCTCGCTGCTACAACCAGTCTCAAATCCGGGCGAGATACGCCGTGGGGAATGTTTTCACTCACTCCGTAGCCCCCGCGAGCTGGGCAGCTTTGCAGGGAACTGTCCACTCTCTGTTGGCCGCGTTGCAGGTGGCTTTGCAGGCAACTGTCCACTCTCTGTTGGCCGCGTTGCAGGCGGCTTTGCAGGCAACTGTCCACTCTCTGTTGGCCGCGTTGCAGGCGGCTTTGCAGGCAACTGTCCACTCTCTGTTGGCCGCGTTGCAGGCGGCTTTGCAGGGAACTGTCCACTATCTATTGGCCGCATTGCAGGTGGCTTTGCAGGGAACTGTCCACTCTCTGTTGGCCGCGTTGCAGGCAGCTTTGCAGGGAACTGTCCACTCTCTGTTGGCCGCATTGCAGGTGGCTTTGCAGGGAACTGTCCACTCTCTGTTGGCTGCGTTGCAGGCGGCTTTGCAGGGAACTGTCCACTATCTATTGGCCGCATTGCAGGTGGCTTTGCAGGGAACTGTCCACTCTCTGTTGGCTGCGTTGCAGGGAACTGTCCACTCTCTATTGGCCGCATTGCAGGCAGCTTTAGTTGTGTGGTGACTCTACATCCACGTGTGCTTTTCAGGTCAGCCAGGAAACGCAGCGGTGTTGAGGCTCGAGGGGCAGCAATGAAGATGCTTCCACAGGGGAGGCGCCAACGTTGCTTCTGCTTGCCTCGCCATGGCGACACCGTTCGCCCGGTCTTCCCTACGCTGGGAAGGGAGGGAGTCCACCCTGCCCATTTGCCTGGAGCGGGAGAGGGCCTCCTCTCCGCACACTCAGTGGGCTCTTCCCGGGGAGATGCTGTCTGCAGACCCGTCTCTGTCTTTGTCTCGGTTCATTGCTGGTAGGCCGCCATCCTCACGGCCAGCACATGGCCCCGGAATCAGCACCTGGGACACTACAGGACTGGGGGAGAGGGCCTGCGGGCGGAGGTCTTCTTATCCCCACCCCCATCCCGCGCCCCAGGGCTGCGTGGCCCTCACGACCTTGCTTGGCCTCTTCATGGATCGCGTCTCTCAAGCCCACGAGAGGATGAGTTGCATGTGGACTGAGGGAAGCGTGGGTGTGCTCAGCGTGGCGCGTCCTGTATTGTCAGCTGGTGGAGTCTGCCACGCCCTCTGGACCTCTGTCCATCTGGTCTCCTCGACGAAACAAAACCCACATCGACAGTGAGGTGTGTGCAGGCTGTTGCCTTTAATCCCCAGGCTCTGTCAGAATGACCTGCACTCCCCAAACAGTGACGGAGTTACCCTTGTTCTGAGATAACTTCCATCCTCACGGAAGTAAGTGCTCCATGCCTGGGACCACGGGCCAATGCCAAGGCTGCCGATGGAAGGATGGAAGGAGAGGGGCGGGACCGGCAGGAGACAGGACACGGGACAGGGTCCCCGTGCGTCAGGGCGATGCTCGTTGCAAGCGCCTCGTTTTGGAGGCTCAGGAACTGCCCTGGTGTTCTCTGCCGCTCTTCTTTATTGTTGGCCCTACCTCCCTCCCTCCCTTCCTTCCTTCCTTCCTCCCTTCCTCCTTCCCTTCCCTCCCTCCCTCCCTCCTCCCTCCCTCCTTTTCCTCCCTCCCTTCCTCCTTCCTTCCTTCCTTCCTTCCTTCCTTCCTTCCTTCCTTCCTCCCTCCCTCCCTCCCTCCCTCCCTCCGTCACTCTTTCCTCTACAGCAAAGACAGTTCTCCGATCATAGCGCATTGGTGGAGGGAGCCCCTCCGGAAAAAGTGAGGACGCGCCAGGGGAAAGCCCACGAGTGCCCCCCGGGTCTGGACACAGCCGAGCCCCCCGGGGAGACGGGCGCCCAGGAGGGAGCTGCATGACGGGCGAGCGACAAGTCGGGTGGCCTACCCGGGGGGCAGAGCTCAGGCATTTGGTGAGCGAGGTCTTAGATCTCCCGACACAGAGCCCAGAGGTGGGGAGTGTCCAGGTCTCCCCCCAGCAGGGTGTGGCTTTCAGACTCTCACACAGACGAACACGTTCGGGGGCATTCCCGGGGCGGGAGAGGAGGAAAGCTGGCCGTGGTATGGCGGGCTGTCTCCGCCAGGGGCGCGTGGAGAGAGCACGGCCCCGCGGAGTCCCCGCGTGGAGAGGGCAGGAAGAGGGCTTCTCCTGTCCGCGCCTCTGGTTTCCCACGTGTCAGAAGCCCAGTGCGACCCAACGGGCCTTCACCACGGGGCTCCCTCCGGGGGGTCAGCTGGGCGCCCCCGGCCGCCCCGGGAGGCACAAAGCAGGTAGCTCTGTGCTGTGGTTTTGTAGGCGCCTCCGTGGGTCCCACAGGACTGGGCTCGGTCCCCAGAATTCGTCGCTGCCAGACCACGGACATCTGGGCGGGTCCTCACCCCGAGGGAGGCTGGGAGTCTCAGGGCTCGGGGTGGCATTCCGGTCCGGTCCGTACCGAGAGCCTCCGTGGAGCCAGCGGCCGAGGGCCGGCAGGCAGGGGGAGCTGGTCCGCAGGCATCTCTTCCCAACACCCAACAGGTACAAACCGGGAGGCAGTGGCAGGGCCTGAGCCAGGGCGGGTGGGAGGAGGCCTGTGGGCAGAGGGTCCTGCAGGGCCAGTGTCTGTGCTTCTGTCTGTCCCTCGGAGGCGTGCCCAGATTTCGTGGCACTTGGGTTGGGAAATGCCTTCAAACGCAGCTGTAAACGCCAGCACTCCTTCCCTTCAACGTGCGACACGAATCTGCCGACTTCCCGCGGACTCAGCGCGGCCAGCGGGTCGGAGTGAGGTCATCCCCTCCCTGGACAGCGTGCTTTTTAAAACTTATTTCAATGCCTTCTAGGTTCCGGGCCTCTCTGTTTCACAACCCCGGTCCTGGCGGTAATCATCTTCCGAACTGTCATCTTTGTTGGGGTTTATCACAAGCAGGAGCTGGCACACGTGGGGCACCGGCTCTCATATCAACGCTCCCTCGTTAGCCTCCACCTAGCGCACCCACCTGAACTTCATCGCCGAGAGGCAGAATAGAGCACCGCCCTACGGTTCTAGATCGTTCTCCCCTTGACGCAAAGACCCAAGCGATTGCTCATGCCAGGCGGCAGCCCCACAGCCTAAATCAGTGCTCCCCAACCTTTTGGTGGCCAGGGCCCACCGAGGCGTCTCTAAAACCCTGATGCCCCCCCCCCGACATATAATTCTGATCATTCAAAAAGTGAACTCCTATTCACATGGCATCCGTGACAGAGAAAAATAAAAGAACGAAAGGACAGCTGACGTACCGAGGAAGACAGCACTAAGAAGTTGGTAAAAATAATAATCACATGAAGTGATAGCAAATAAAGTTTCAAAACATGTAATAGAGAACTGAAATGCATACATATGTCACGGTATATATTTATATACTGGATATGAGGCCCCTATTAACCATAAGCAATGCAAACAATTCGCTGTGAATAACTCATTCTCAAATTGCCCTCCTTAAACATCAAATTGCGCCCCCTTCCATGGGGCGTGTGGCCCATATTAGGAACCACAGTCTAAACCATAGGGAACCTAGAATTTACGGACGAGGGCTACCGGACAGACTCTCACTAGCACAAACATGGAGGAGGAGGGTCATATTAAATTGGAATATATTCCTGTGAAAATAATAGTCAGTGTCTGAGTCCAGCTCCTAGACAGCTATGTACACACGAACTGTCCGTGGCCGTTGGTGCTGCAATGTAAAAGCCATGTTTGACCCCAGCGTTATGGTCACTGCTCTGACTGCGCACACCCGATCCCACTCAACGCCTGGAAGACGGAGCGCAGGGAGTCACAGGGGGCGTTCCATTTGTCCCGCGGATCCAGAGACTCGCTCACCTCCCATTATTATCACTCACAAAGGTGAGAGCGATGGTGACGGTGGTTCTAATTTGTTCTTTCTATGCGTTGCACCGAGACATGCCCAGTTATATTATGAAGTATTCTAATGGTTAACACGGGTGTTTAATGTGATGTGACAAATGCATTAACCTTGAGGAAGAAATAATGACTGAAGCAAATTGTATAATTTCCGTCTTTATCATCAGAATGCTGTGTGGGAGAAGTAATTGCCCAATAATTTCACCACCGGGCCATCCAGGGAGAAGTCGCTGCCCGGTGGCCTCCCACCCTCCACCGTCTGGCCAAGGCTCTCAGGAAGCAGGACCACGCTTACCCAGGACAGAGCACGAGGTCCTGGGAGATGGACGGCCAGAGGGCTGGCGGTGAGGTCATCCCGGGTTAGTGTCCCACCCGCGAACGAAGGTTGACACCGATGTCGGGAGCGTTGTGTGTGTTTCCGGGGCCGGACCGGAGAGCAGCGGCGCCAGCCCTCAGACGCACCCACGCGCCACCCTGCTCCACATTGAAGAACAGGAAACGCCGTGTGTCATTACATCCCGTGACATCCATGCAGCTCCTTCGACGTTCCTCCCATCAGGACAGGGTCTGCACCTCACCCCCCAGCCCCTGTCCCCCGAAGCTGGGAGGGCCTCCCGGACAGCCGAGAAGCGGGTTCACCAGGAGGTTCTCTGCGACCTTGAAGGCCCGGTGAGAAAGGCCTGCGGCCCCTGCCCTCCCCCGGACGCTGCTCTCAGAATCCGGTCCCGACTGCGCGTCTTCCATGGCTGAGACGGGGCTCTGGGCACCCAGGCCTGACTTTCCACACCGATAAACGCCACGCATCCTCTGTGCGCGGCTCAGAAAAGGCGTCGGGACCCCACGCCCAGCACCCAGTGGGGAAGCGGCCGCGCCAATCTCCCCCGTAACACAACCTTCCAGAAAGACCGCCCCCCCCACGCCCCGCCACGCCCAGGAAGGCCAGCGGACGATTGCCCGCAGGAAACAAAAAGAAGCCAGTGGATGAGAAAGCAAAGCGAGCGTCTCCGAACAGCGACAGCCACGCGGCTGAAGACGCCAGCGGGGCAGACGGGCTACTGCTCTGGGGGAGCAAAATGGAATCGTTGGCACGGATCACTTGACAGGTGGTTTGAAACCGGGACCAGAGATTGCTGCCGGAAGGCGTCATCAACGCCTAAGAGAGGAAAGCATGAACGAATGAATGAACGCGGACGACGGAGCGTTCAGACACTGTGGAACCCACGCGAAGACATAGGGAGGATGAAACCACCACCGCCGCGTAGGCCGGGCAGGCGGACTCGGGAAGGGTTTGCGGAAGGGACTGCGTGAAGGTGCGGCTGCCAGGCGACAGTTCCGAAGGCAGGGAGGAAGCCAGTTCTCAGGCTGGAAGTATAAAAGTCCAAAAGCAGGTAAAGAAGCAAAGCCGTAACCACAACCGCGTTGAGCGTCGTGCTGCGGAGGTCACTGACCATCCCAGACAAAGGCAACGCTTCTGTGGCCACACACAAGCCAGACCGCTACCGCCCACGCCACGGGCTCCCGCGGCTGCTCAGCGGGCACCGGAGCGAGCGAGCGGGGGAGAGCGAGCGGCCCGCGTGTGTTCACAGCGCTGGCGGCCTCTCCCCGGCCCATCTCTCCGGGAAGAAGGTATTTCTGATCCTGGACTGGAGGCATTGGTACTAAAACTTAAAACACACACAACGCTTATGAGCGTTAAACTTCGTTTTCCAACCGGTGCAGAAAGTCTGAGAAGCCCCGTCATATTTTCCATGAAATTCAGAGTCGTTTTTGAAGGTATCGTCATTGTTGAAGGTGTTACAGATGTCCGCCTATTTCCCCCATGACCCCTTCCCCGGGACCCCTACCCCCGGCCTTTCATTACGTACAAAGCCCATGGAAAGCCCAACGAATGATCAGGTTTCACTACACGGAAATCAACCCAAAATGAAGCCGCGCGCTGTAGAAAGTACTTTTGAGCAAAGAAATTAGTAAACTTGATGATGAAATTTAAGTGTATGCTTTTTTAAAAGGTGGGAGGTGGAGTTAGTTGGAAAGATTTACGCAATGGTACATGCCAATTCTGTATTAGTAAACCTATAAAATTAGGATAAAACAAGGTAAATAAATAGAACCAGAATGTGAAGCTTTAACATAAAAAGCAACAAGGCATTTGCTAGGCCCTGAATCAATGACTTGGTCACTAGACAAGTGAGCCGCAGGTCCAGGCGTGCGGGCAGGCGAGGGTCCAGAGGAGCAGAGAAGACACGCTTGTCGCGTGAGAAAATCACCATGTCCTGCGTGGAAGGGGAGCTCCCAGAGGCAAACCCACACAGCAGTGTTGGAGCGGAGAAAGGAAGAACGACCATGAAATTCCACATCATCAGCTTAACCCTTTAAAAATACCATGAAAAGGTAAACTAAAGCAGAAGCACTTCCAGAAATAGTAATTATTCCTTAAAATAATCTCCTCTTAAAATCTAGCCTTGAAAGAAAAAGCACACACACACACACACACACACTCAGAGACACACACAGATAGACACACACATGCACACACACTCACACACAGACACACTCACACACAGACACACATGAACACATACACATAGATACACCTGCGCACTCACACACACACCAACCACACTCACACACTCACACACATACACATAGACATACCTGCACACACAAACACCTGCACACACCCACATACTCACACACACACACATAGACACACTCACACACATAGACACACACAAAGACACACACTCACAGACACACACAGATAGACACACACATGCACACACACTCATACACAGACACATATGCACACATACACATAGACACACTTGCACACACACACACCCACCACACTCACACACATACACACACTCACACACAGACACACATGCACACATATACATAGACACACCTGCACATACAAACACCTGCACACACCCACATACTCACGCACAGACACACTCATACATAGACACACACACAGATACACACTCACAGATAGACACACACCTGCACACACACTCACAGGTAGATAAACACAAGCACACCCCCGCCCCCCACAGTGTAATTATTCCACTTGATCCTGTATCATATTAGACTAGAGGCCCGGTGCAATGAAATCTGTGCATGGGTAGGGTCCCTAGGCCTGGCCGGTGATCAGGGCTGAACTGTGAGGCGACCAGTGGGGCGATCAGGGGCCCCACCTTGGCTGGCCTGGGGCCTGCGGGCTGGGGGCAGCTCCTGCATTGAGGGTCTGTCCCCTGGTGGTCAGTGCGTGTCATAGCGACCGGTCATTCCACCTGTCGTTCTGCCGTTTGGTTGATTTGCATATTAGGCTTTTATTATATAGGATAATTTCATTGTGTCATATCACAGCAAACATTTATTGGTAAGTAAAATGGAGTTGGGCCTTTCCTTTAGATTTTGTTGAATTTTGGTTTCTGTAAGTCAGCAAGAATCTAAACATAAATTGCTGTGGGTATTGACATTGAGACATGATGATTTCAATAAATCATAATGGTAAACAATTGACTGCCCAGAGATTGATTCCATGGGCAATGTCCATTTTTCTTCCAGACATGTTATTTTGAGTGCCAATACATGTTACTTACACAAACATACGGTGGTTTCAAACTCCATGAGTCAAAATGGATTTCTACCAACCTTATCAATATCACTTCTGTCACAAAGGCATTTCAGAAAAACAACCAAGTACAGACCCCTCTGTGTAGGTCTGGTTAAAACAAAAAATAGTTTATTCTGATTGTAAGTATATCATTCTAATATATTTATTTTAACCAATATCTATAGATAGAAAAGTATTTTTTTTACTTTTACAAATTAATTCTATTTGGGGACAAAAATAAATTTCTTGGAAATATATGAATCGTTAATACATTTGGAAAAGCTCTGAATGAAATGCTCTGTTTCTCTAGCATTGTGGTCGGCAAACTGTGGCTCGCGAGCCACGTGGGGCTCTTTGGCCCCTTGAGTGTGGCTCTTCCACAAAATACCACATGCGGGTGCGCACGTACAGTGCGATTGAAGGAGTACCCTAATTAAGTTAGTGACAATGTACCACCTATATAGCTTAAGTTTAAAAAATTTGGCTCTCCAAAGAAATTTCCATCGTTGTCCTGTTGGTATTTGGCTCTGTGGACGAATGAGTTTGCCGACCCCTGCCCTAGCATATTCGTTTTCCCAGGGCTTTTCTTTATAATCTTTTAGAGAGTCACTTTTTGCAAACATTTTTACTTTGTTGATGTCTATCCCCACCCTTTTACTTTAGTATTATTCTAAACTAGAGGCCTGGTACACGAAATTTGTGCATGGAGGGGGCGTGGTCCCTCAGCCCGGCCTGCACCCTCTCGCCATCCAGGACCCCTCGGGGGATGTCCGACTGCCGGTTTAGGCCCAATCCCTGCAGTCGGACATCTGGCAGTAGGACATCCCTCTTGCAATCTGGGACCGCTTGTCCTTGAGCACTCGCCTGTCTGTGTGCCTACTCACCCCTAACCACTCACCTGCCTGCCTGCCCCTAACCACTCACCTGCCTACTTTCCCCTAACCACTCACCTGCCTGCCTACCCCTAACCACTCACCTGCCTGCCTGCCCCTAACCACTCACCTGCCTACTTTCCCCTAACCACTCACCTGCCTGCTTGCCCCTAACCACTCACCTGCCTACTTTCCCCTAACCACTCACCTGTCTACTTTCCCCTAACCACTCACCTGCCTACTTTCCCCTAACCACTCACCTGCCTGCGTGCCCCTAACCACTCACCTGCCTGCGTGCCCCTAACCACTCACCTGCCTACTTTCCCCTAACCACTCACCTGCCTGCGTGCCCCTAACCACTCACCTGCCTGCGTGCCCCTAACCACTCACCTGTCTGCCTGCCCCTAACCACTCACCTGCCTGCCTGCCCCTAACCACTCACATGCCTGCCTGCCTGCCTGCTCAGTGCATGTCACAGCAACCGATCATTCTGGTAATGCTGCCATAATGGTCGCTTAGGCTTTTATGCCTATAGATGAGCAGAATTCTGTAAATCCGCTAGGTCGTGCTCACAGCTAAACTTAGCGGACAGTGTGGAAAGTGGATGTTAGGAAGAGCCAGTACATGGAAGGAGACCAGCCTACAGAATTCAGAGGCACCAGAGCAGTGGTCGCCAGCCGGTGGCCCATGAGGTCTGAAAGGCTGACGACCGCTGCTCTGGAGGGTCGAGTTGGGGGTCATGGGCTCCGAGTCCACTATGGACGCACCGCCCAGCTCTGTGACCGGGCTGGTAGGTCGGCCTCAGCTTCTCTGCTCGGAAAGCGTACAGACGAATCGTGCACCTTCATGCTCAGCGTGGGCACTCCAGTCGCTGCTGGACCACACGTAGGATGCTGGTCCTGTGATTATAACGAAACTGAAACACGTCGGCTGCCACGGAGGTGAAGACTGTGACCCTGACCCTCAGTGGCCTCAGGTGTGTGTTTGTATCTTAGCCTTTAATATATATATATTTCAGAGAGCAAAGGACAGATAGAAACATCAAGGAGAGAGAATATCATGGATCAGCTGCCTCCTCCACGACCCACACAGCCCTGGCACCTGTCCTGACCGGGAATCGAACTGTGACCTCCTGGTTCATAGGTCGATGCTCAACCACCAGCCACACCAGCCAGGCTGTGTCTTAAGGTAGCTTTTGACCAACAAAAAGGTGAAGGTAGTAAGTGAAAGAAATGTGTAGGGTATGAGAAAGCTCACAGAATAAGGGCATAAAGGAAGGAGGTAGGTTTGTCCAGCTGTGTGTTTGTGCTTTACGCTGAGGACTGGGGCCTGGAAATATCCCGGCAGTCAAAGGCCTCATGGCGGACAGGAGGACATCGCCGCCTGCAGGAGCGGCTGGACATGAACGGGCCTGCACACCGAGGAGAGGAAGGCGAGGGCTGGCAGGTAGGGCTGGGAAGGGCTGTGCAGGGGACGTGGAGAGGGTGCCCATGGCAGACAGCTGGGTGGGATGGGGCTGGGAGTGGGCTGCGCAGGAGACGTGGAGAGGGTGCCATGGCAGACAGCTGGGTGGGATGGGGCTGGGAGTGGGCTGCGCAGGAGACGTGGAGAGGGTGCCATGGCAGACAGCTGGGTGGGATGGGGCTGGGAAGGGCTGTGCAGGGGACGTGAAGAGGGTGCCCATGGCAGACAGCTGGGTGGGATGGCTGGGAGTGAGCTGCGCAGGAGACGTGGAGAGGGTGCCATGGCAGACAGCTGGGTGGGATGGCTGGGAGTGAGCTGCGCAGGAGACGTGGAGAGGGTGCCATGGCAGACAGCTGGGTGGGATGGGGCTGGGAAGGGCTGTGCAGGAGACGTGGAGAGGGTGCCCATGGCAGACAGCTGGGTGGGATGGGGCTGGGAGTGGGCTGCGCAGGGGACGTGGAGAGGGTGCCATGGCAGACAGCTGGGTGGGATGGCTGGGAGTGGGCTGTGCAGGAGACGTGGAGAGGGTGCCCATGGCAGACAGCTGGGTGGGATGGCTGGGAGGCAGCGGCGTCCTGTAGCGAGCCACCCGGGCTGTGGGGAGCGAGGTTGTTGAACACGCGTCAGTGGAATCCCACAGCGAGGGAGCAGGCGGGATCGCGAGGCAACCAGCTCCCCGAGGCCTGCGAGGGGCTCCAGCGTCCACAGGCGAGAGGAGGCAGGCACCAGGCCGAGGCTCAGCCACGGAGCCGTAGGTGAGCAGGGCAGGCGGGGAGGGCTGCTGTGCGCCAGGAGGGAAGGCGCCTCCGAGGTGCCAGCTGGGAAGAGGCAGGTCCCAGGGGCGGTAAGGTCGCCTGGACACCAGCCCGGGTGTGGAACGGAGCTGGGGACGCCCCGATTTTTTCCCGTGGACGACGTGGCGGGTCAATGGATTTACGGAAAAGGAACGCCTTTCTGTGCGTGGAGGAGACCTCTAGCCAAGGAGAGGTACTTGGTTTGCTCATCCTGTTTCATCAGCAACACGCTGGTCATGGTCTCTGAGGGTGATGCGTCAGCTTGGGTGTGATGCCAGGATTTCTCACTCACTCCTCCCTGCAAGCCGATGGGAATGCCCGTGGCCCCGGGGCTGCGGACATGAAGACGGAGAGTGGAATCCGCGCTGACGAAGCCGTGCAGGGTGCGGGAAAGGCCCCGGGGTGCAGCCCGGTGAGAGGAGGCTGAGTTGCTCAGGAGCCCCCGTCTCCCTGCGGGAAAATCAGGCCCTTAAACGTCTTTAGACCCGAGATGGTTGGTGTTTCTGAGCGAGTCATTTCCAGGCCTGACGGAGAGCCGGACGCCGCCCAGCGTGCCCACAGTCCTCAAACAGAATTCTGGGAGCCTCGCCGGGCGGCTCAGTGGTTGGGGCATCGAACCCTCCACTGAAGGCGTGCGGTCTGATTCCCGGTCACGGCCCGCAACTGGGTTTCAGGGTGAATTCCTGGTCAGGGCTCACATGGGAGGCAATTGATGGGTGTTGCTCGCATCCTGTTAAATTTTTGATTTGAAAAGAAAATCTTAACATAAAAAATAGATAGTATAAATCTATTACATAAAGCAAAGTCGGGTGAATACGTGTGCTAATCAGGCGCTTTCAGGAGACAGGCCAAGCAAGAGCAGCAAACCCAGGGGCAGCCGGGCTGCGCAAAGCGGAGAGGAGGGATGGCAGGACACAGGGCCGGTGACCACCCCCGCAGGCGGCAGGCGAGTGAAGACACTGGGTGTTTCGGGGGCGTCTCCGTTGCCACAGGAGGACAGGGGCCACGCACCTCCTGTTCTGATCCAGCGTTTCCTTTGGAGATGATTGTGTAACCGCATTCCGCTGAGGGACAGAACCCATCGAGACGGCCTGTGATTCACCCATTTCTCCCCGTGGTAACGTCTTGCAATCCTATAGGGCAAGGTCCCACGAGGCTGTGAACACGGACACAGGGATCGTGAGCAGGTGTGTGGGCCCCCCTCCCTCCCACTCCCTCCGGACCCGGAAGCCATGGCTGGGGCTCCAGTGCCTCCCTGTCTGTAAGTTGGCCCCTGGAGGCTGTGAGCGGGATCAGAGGCCTGTAGCAACGCGGTGGTGCTTTGCTGCGTTTTGTCATTCCTCCCTTTATATTGCGAAGTCGTGGCCCACGCGAGAGAGACACGGACGTTGGTCTGGCCCTTTGTCCTGGGAAGGCTGCGGTACTGGTTTCGGTTGGGCTGTGGCGGCCAACGCTGCCGTCGAGCAGGTGTGGCCTTTGTGAGTACGTGTCTTCTTTCTTAAAAATATGTGTCCACTGATTTTACAGAGAGTGGAAAAGGCGGGGTGGACAGACGAGGAAGATAAGTATCTATTGGCTGCCTCCTGCCCAGCCCCTCCTGGGGATCTGGCCTGCACCCCAGGCCTGTGCCCTGACTGGGAATTGCGCCAGGGACCTCTCGGTATGTGGGAGGATGCTCATCTGCTGAGCCACACCAGCCGGGGCCAAGTCTTCCGTTTTTTGGAGGACAAACATAGGTAGATGCACCAGGCCGCACGGCCATTGCATAGATGGTTTTTACAAAGGCCAGGCTGTGCCCAGGGTGGCCGCGCCATGGCTACCGGCCAGGCTGCCCTGGCAGGGGCTCTGCTGCTCCCCGGCGTGGGCGTATCTCTCCGTGGGTGCGGCACCCGGTGGGTGAGGCCTGTCTCCGTGGGGCCGCCGGACCACGGCTGTGGCGCCACTACCCACCGACGCGGTGGAGTCACACACCTGCCCGGTCCACGCCTTTCCCTTGTGAAGGTGGAGTGGGGTCTGCATCGCCGGGGCCACAGGCAGTTAAAACACGCGTGTGCCGACCCGCCCTTCTGTGCACCCAGACATTTTCCTACACTCCCGGCCCGGGAGGCCCGCTCACGGCACCCAGCGGGATCGCGGACAGCAGCATCTGCTGCGCCAAGTCCACGTGTCAGTAAACGGCCCCCTGCGCTGCGCGTCCTCTGGAGTAGCTCATCCTCGTGAGCTGGGGAGGACCCAGGTCCCAGCCACAGTGCAGGTGCGGCATGGCGCTGGAGGCCAGCAGCGACTGCAAAGAGGAAAGCTTTCTGCCCGTGGGCCCGGAGTCTGCAGCGGGAGCAGCTGCTCATCCCGGTCAGCACTCCCGCTGTGGTGACCACCAGGGGCAGCTCCTGCGTTGAGCACTTGCCCCCTGGTGGTCAGTGCGCATCAGAGCGACGGGTCAACCGGTCGTTCTGGTCATTCCACCGTTTGGTGGCTGGGCTTTTATTATGGAGGATTTCAGGAAGGAGGGCGAGAGAGAAACTTCTAGGATGGGAGAGAATCATGGACCGGCTGCCTCCTGCACGCCCCGTACTGGGGCTGGAGCCCACGGCCTGGGCCTGTGCCCTGACCGGGAATCGAACGGTGACCTGGTGCCTAGGCCGATGCTATCTGTCTTCTTGAAAACCCATAGACATAATCCGTTTGCGACCTGGGGACGCAGAACAAAGAACTGACCGCGAAGGGCCTGCTGCGCTGTCCGTGTCCGGGGGCGGCGGACGCCTGCCGCTCGAGGCTGTGCTGCAGTTTTCCTTGCATCCGGCTCGGGGGGAGGAACGGAGCGGTGGCGGAGTGTCTCAGAGTCCCCGCCTCCCAGGCGGCGTGGGCATTGCCGGAGGAGCCAGAACATTTCTCAGCCAGAGACCTCCTTTCCCAGGGGAACGCGGCCGCCTGCGGCTGGCTGATAAGAGCACAGGGGAGCGCCGCGGCCCAAAGCAGTGCCAGGGCGTCAGAGGGACCTCAGCCGAGCACAATGCGGACCCCGCACGCTGTCAGCACAGCGCAGGGCCTTCGCGCGGCGTGTGCACGGAGGAAGGCGGGCGGGAGGCGGGTGTCAGGGGCAGCCAGCAGGACCGGGAATGGAGGGGAAGGGTCAGTGCCTCACAGGGAGGCCCCGCGGTCCCCGCGTTACATTGTTGCCAAGTGGTGCACCTGGGCAATGGGAAGACGCGGGTCCTGCCGCTTCGCAAAGCGAGTGCACGCAGCCACGGAGGGTTTGAGGAGCGAGGAGCGAGCCCTTGGGAAACGGGAGGCGTGCGGGTCAGAGAGCGGGTGTCCCCGGACTCGCTCTCGTTTTAAAACGCCGGTACTCGCCGAGCGTGCTGTCTGCACGTATTCACGGCTCCCGGGAAAGCTTAAGCGAGACCCTGACCCTACAGCAGCGCCAGGTGCCTCCCTCCTTGCCTTGCTGAGTGGGGTGAGTTGGCGGGGGGGCCCTGGTGCATGCTTCCTCAGAGAGTGGGGAGCCTGCCTACGGGGGAGAAGCAAGTCCGTCCTCACCCAAGCACAGCGACCTGCCCTGGACCTGCATTCGCTGTGTCCACACCGGTGTGCGCTCAGGGGGCGGGTGCCCAGGGATTTAGGGGTGTCCGAACAGGTGTGTGCTCAGGGAGCAGGGGTGTCCGCACATGGTGGGTGCCCTGGGATTTGGGGGTGTTTGCACAGGTGTGCACAGGGGGCGGGTGCCCCGGGATTTAGGGGTGTCCACACAGGGTGGGTGCCCTGGGATTTAGGGGTGTCCGAACAGGTGTGCACTCAGGGGGCGGGGGTGTCCACACAGGGCGGGTGCCCTGGGATTTGGGGGTGTCCGAACAGGTGTGCACTCAGGGGGTGGGGGTGTCCACACAGGGCGGGTGCCCTGGGATTTAGGGGTGTCCGAACAGGTGTGTGCTCAGGGGGCGGGGGTGTCCACACAGGGTGGGTGCCCTGGGATTTGGGGGTGTCCGCACAGGTGTGCACAGGGAGCAGGTGCCTGGGAATTTGGGGGTGTCCGCACAGGTGTGCACAGGGGCGGTGCCCCAGCACATGTTCCATGAGGAATGCAGCAATTCCTCAGAAAGAAGAGCAGCCACAGGCTGGACTGGCTCTTCGGAGCCTCACAGGCCGGCTGCTCAGAGTCCTGGTCTACGTCATTCTCCGCTCCTCGTGGCTGCTGGCCGAGTCTTGCTCCCGGGAAAACTCCAGAAATCCCTAAAGCAGCCACGCAGAGCCATGCGATGCCCGGCCACGGCCGCCATGCACTCCGCAGGCTTCCAGCCGCACGGCCCCCTCGTGAGCGCCTTGCGGGCCTGACGCAGTCGAGTCAAAGCAGGCCCCGGGGTGCCGACGGGGTTGAAACAAGTGCAACTGAAGAACTCGGTGGCTTCAAGAGTCTTTAACAGTCGGGAACAATACAAAAAACAACAGGAAACGCAGTGAGCGGACATGGAAAGACACACTCTGCTGAGAAAACGAAGTGGAGAACTGGAAGAGAGGCTTCCAAAGTGTCCTCGTTCCTTGTAGTTTCATGTTTTCCGCGGCGTTTTCATTGTGAACTGCAGCACAGCGTGCACAGACGGACAACGTCACATGTGACGGACGCCGCACGCCATGCCCCCCGCGCCCCGGGGGAAGGCCCCGCCGCCAGCGCCAGCACCGCCCCCTGGGCCGCGGCCTCCCCGCCCCTCAGGAGCCACCACCCGGGCTAAGGGGCACCCTCTGAGCTGAGGGCCTTGCTGTCAGCCCAGCCTGGCGCGCAGCCGTGCTCTGTGCTGGGGGCGGACTGACCTGATGGGAGGGGCTGGTTTGCGTCTGGGGCCCGTGTGGCACCCGCTGTTCAGGTCCAGCACGGGGCCCGCCTGCTCGCTGTGCGATCCCATCATTGAATAGATGGTGCAGTTGTGCTCCCTGTCACCGAGGGCCACCGCCCCTCAGTCCGCAGCCCCCGTGCCGCACCCCATGCCCCATCGCCCGCACCGTCGCTGGACTTGCGTCCTTCGTCCTCGTGTGCGCTGTGGGTATTTCCTCCTGAGCGACCTCCAGTCCCGACACCCTCTCCCAGCCGTGCCCACTTTGCCCCCAACCCTCCTGGGTCGCCTGCTTTCTAGGTCCAGGGTTCTCCTGGGCGCTCTCCTTTCATCCACTCATTTCCGAAAGTCTCTCGCCTTTGGTCCCCGAAGGCGCTACGCACAAGTCCAGTGAAGTCTGTCCCGCCGCTGCTCACGTCTGACACGTCACCTGTGACCTCCAGGGGTCGTGGGCGGGTTCCGAGATGCCCGGCTGTTTTCAAGTGCGCGCACTTCATCGCACAGAAGCAGTTCCCGGACTAATCGCGGCCGAAGGAAACAGGACCCTGCTCCATCCAGGAAGGATGCATTCGTGTCCGATCCGAACCCTGAGGCCGCGTAGGGGCCCAGCGTGGGAGAGGCGCGGAGAGGGGCGGGCTTGCTGTCTCTGCCTCTTTCTTTCTCAGGGAACCTGCATTGCTGTCACTCTAGGCGATGCTCAGGCGCCCGCGAATTATCGCCGACCCTTAAGGAACAAGGCGCGGATGTTCGGTGTCAGGTCTGATTGTGTGATCAGACCTAACAGCCTCCCCCTGAGGGCCGGCCAGAGCGAGCACAGCGCACCTGACAATCCTGAGGGCGCCCCGTGCTCCTGCATCTGAGGATTGAGCTCATCTGGTTGCTGCTGGCTCAGGCCTCCCGCCCCCCCCCCCGCCCCCATGCGCCACCCAGACCTTATTCCTTTGCCAACACCCCAAAGGGAGCAGCAGCTTTCCACAGCGGTTCCCACTCGGGGCGCATTTCTGCAGGAACCTGAACGGCGTGCGCACGCAGGGCCGCGCTGAGCCTCGGGAGGGATTGCATCTCTGCCGTTACCTCCTGACTCAAGGCAAAGGCAAGGCACGTTAGGGTCCCCGGGCTGTCTCCGCGGAGAGCAGGCCCCTCAGAGGCCCCCGGGAGCCAGGTGACGCCCAGTCTGCCGAGAAGGAGGTAAGTGGCCATCTGTGTTTTGAGGTTTGAAAGCAAAGTTGCCCGCGGTGCTGTGGCTGTCCCTCAGGACAGTCCGGCGGGGCCGTGGGTGAACCAGACCAGTGGTCGGCAAACTCATTAGTCGACAGAGCGGCAAACCGCGGCTGGGTCAGGTTCTGGCCCCTGTGCAGGTCCATAACATTAAAGAGCAGATCAGAGCAGACCTGTGGGCGGGGGTGGGGGGTCCCCAGTGGGGCGCACACTTGGCCACGCTGAGGTGAAGCGAGGGGTCCCCTGTCCTGACCGTCCCTCTCCAGGCCACTGTTAGGATCTGGGCAGGAGGAAACCCGCAAAGCCCTGCACAAACGTCTCCGTAGAAACAGCGGCACCTGGTGGCCGCCTGAGGAACAGCACCCGCAGGGGCGGGGGCGACAGGTCCTTCAGGTGTGGAAAGAGGAGGGTGAGGCTGAGTCCAGGGTCCCTCCAGGGGGAGACAGGAAGGTTAAAGGTCAGTGCCCATTTCATAATGAGTTGCGGGAGCAGTTGATTCCAGACCTCGCGTGCGGATGCTCCTCCGAGGGGTGTTTCTGTGATGAGGTGGTCGGAGCGCTTTCTCTCCGGAAAGGCTGCTCTGTGCAGACGATTTGACAAAAAGCCAGTTTCAAAAGCAAGGCCACAGCCACCCGCTGAGTGACTTTATCTGCACAAGCAGGTCGGAATATTTCCAATTTCCGTCACGACCACACTTAATGACAGCGTTTATTTGGAGCCCGAGAACCACAGCTGTGATTGCCTAGGCAGAAGCTAACGGAGCCTGGTATTCACGGCAGGAGCTGAGCGTTCCCCAACCACACAGAGAGGCTCTCCGAGGGGAAGAGTCCCTCAGGCTCAGGGTCCATTTAGCCCTCCCACTTGGCATTTCAGACTCCTGGTCAAGCTGTGCGTCTGGCGCACGAAAAGGCACGTACTCACGCTCCTAACACACACTTGGACTCCTGTGAATTCTTGATACCGACGTGTGACAAACTTTTAAACATTTCCTGGAAGCATAAAAAGGCCGGGGCGTGGGGGGAGAGAAGAAAGATCGGCAAGGATCTTTTAAAGAACGTAACCGCGAATCGCTGTGAACTCTGGGCCAGGCGACTCTCCCGGGGCTTGCCACCACCGCCGCCGCCGCCGGACATGGGCGGAACGGGCTCACGGCCAGAGGGAAACGCACAGAAGGAAGCGGTGCCTTCAGAAGGGTGGCCACGTGGCTTTCTGAAAAGCGATGGCACCTTCCGAAACGGCCCCGTGATACAACGATTCGATATTTTCCCGAGTCTGCCGTCAGACGGCCGTGGGCGAGAAGGTCTCCCTGAGAAACAGCGTCGGCTGATCGGCCGCAGAGGGGAGGGAAGCCAGTGGGCCCCGGGTCCGGCCTGCCCACAGCTTCCTGCGCTGGCGAATTCGGGTTACATGTGACCAGCCCTGTGCGGGCACGCAGGTGTGCACCACGCAGACCGCCAGAAGGGAGCCACTGTCCGTCTTAAAGAGCAGAAGGCGGAACCCCGGGGGCCCCGGCCGGCAGCTCAGTGGGCCACAGCGTCGTCTCCGTGTGCCGGGGCTGCGGGTTTGACCCCCGGTCAGGGCGCATGCAAGAGGCAACCAATGGATGCATCAGGAAGCGGAACCCCAAAGCGATGTCTCTCTCTTAAATCTACAAAATAATGAAACATAAAGACATCTTAGGGGAAAGTAAAGCCAGAGGGAATCATAGGGGAGGCGCAGTGCTCTGGGTGCTGGGAGGGGCACCTCTGGGTGTGGGGACGGAGTCAGTACAGTGCTCTGGGCGCTGTGAGGGGCACTTCTGGGTGTGGGGACATAGTCAGTGCAGTGCTCTGGGCGCTGGGAGGGGCACCTCTGGGTGTGGGGACGGAGTCAGTGCAGTGCTCTGGGCGCTAGGAGTGGCACCTCTGGGTGTGGGGACGGAGTCAGTGCAGTGCTCTGGGCGCTGGGAGTGGCACCTCTGGGTGTGGGGACGGAGTCAGTGCAGTGCTCTGGGCGCTGGGAGGGGCACCTCTGGGTGTGGGGACGGAGTCAGTGCAGTGCTCTGGGCGCTGGGAGGGCCACCCCTGGGTGTGGGGACGGAGTCAGTGCAGTGCTCTGGGCGCTGGGAGGGGCACCTCTGGGTGTGGGGATGGAGTCAGTGCAGTGCTCTGGGCGCTGGGAGGGGCACCTCTGGGTGTGGGGACGGAGTCAGTGCAGTGCTCTGGGCGCTGGGAGGGGCACCTCTGGGTGTGGGGACGGAGTCCAGCTTTGCTGTTTGGTGGATCTCTGCTTCTACCCGAGCAGTGCCCCCGGGACCCCAGTTGTGACCATGTCCGCGATGGTGCAGTCCCAGGATGAGAACAGCGCCCCCGCCTGGACAAACGCGTCTGGAAACAGCCTTCGAGGTTTGGTGCTCGCCAACCCCCCTTACCTGGGCGCTGAGGGGGAGGACATGGCCTGCGTGTCCCCCTAGAGCCGGAGGAGCTCCTGGTGACCCTCCCGGCGCAGGCGCCCCGCCGCGGGCCGCCCCCAACCGCACCTGCCTCTTGTCATCACTACGGGCGGCGACCTCCTGGGTGGGAGCGTTTCAATTCCTTCCTTTCACAGGTTGTCCCTGTGGGTCTGACTCGGATGCGAGGGAACATGTGTCACGTGGCCCACCTGGGGGTCTGGGCGAACAGGCCAGCACGGAACACAGCACAGGGCGCGGCTCTGGGACCCAAAGGACGCTCGCGCCGTTTCCACGCAGTCCTCCCGCAGCGACCGCGCCCTCAGGTTTCACCCGCAGCCGGTCTGCGTGGCGGGGGCCGCGGGGAACCACCGTGCGCTCGGCGACCGTGCTCGCCTCTCAGCACAGTGTTCAGGACGGTCACGCGTGTGGCTGCGTGTGGGCGTTGATGCCCTTGGAGGGTTAAGGCGTGTCCGCGGTGTGAGTGCCACGCGGGCCTGTGAGCTGCCTGGACGCGGTCGGGCTCCCCCCGGGGTGGGGGGTGTCCCTTTCTGGGCGTGGGATTCTGCGTCTCTCGCATACACACCTGGCGGGGTGGCCCGGTCTCGGGAACCCATGTTCCCTTTGGAGAAACTGGCCGTCTCCCAGGTGACTGCCCTCCCGGGAGCAGGGCGGGGTCCGGGTCCCTCGTCTCCGGGCGCCGGGGCGCACACGCGGGAACGGCCGGTCCGGGACGCGGGCGCTTCGTGGGCGCTTCGCAGGCTCTGGGATTTGCACCTGGTCGCTGGCCGCCTGGCTGTGCGCCTCCTGCCAGGTTGTGCCGTCCGTCCAGCGGTTTCCGTGCCCGGCTTCTCCCGTTGCTGTGCAGGAGGTGGCCAGACTGGACGCAGCCTTGCTCAGACCCGGGCACACGGATGCCTGTCCTCTGGCTCCGGGTCTGCCCATTCCCTTCTTGGCGGTAAAGGGCAGGCACACCACATGCAGATGAAGAGCAATGTGTTCATTTTGATAGTCGTGTGTATGTGCTTGTGCGTGTGTGCATGTGTGCATGCGTGTGTGCGGTGTGCGCGCACATGTGCACAAGTGTGTGTGCATGTGCGTGCGTGTGCGTGTGCGCGCATGTGTGTGTGCATGTGCGTGTGTCCTGGAAATGTTGGCCTAAGCCCCAGTGACGTTGCGTGTTCGGAAGCCCCCGGGTCCTGAGCCACGCGGTCCCTGGCGTGTCAGTGGTGCTACGGAAGGAGCGGCGGGGTCAGGCTAATTGCTTCGCTGCACACCCGCGTCCTGTGACCTGGCCCGTTGGTGTGCGAGAGCTTGCCATTTCCATGGAAGTACCTTAGCGTGTTGTCAAAAATCCACCGGCCACGCCACGCACGTGTGGTCCTCTGTCCAGACCCTGGGCCCGGCCCCCCGGGGCGGTGTCTGTCGCCACAACAGCAGGGCACCCCGTGTCGCCACGGGAGGACATGCCCCGCGGCTTTGCTCTTTCCATGAACGCCGCTCCAGGCCCCGCGCTCCCCCATCACTTAGACCCAGCTGCTCGGCTTCGAGCACGCACGCGGGGGGACCCGGCACCGTCAAGAGACATACTGACTCCAAGCCATTTATCTCTCACAGGGACAAGCACTCCTAAGCCACGGAAGGCACGCCTCTCTCCCTGGACTCGGGCCTCTCTGTTTTCCCGAGCTCTCCTGGAGAGGGATTTCTCCACCACTCAGTTTCACGCTCTAGAGAGTGGTAGGTTTTTTATCACATTTTCCAAATATCTGTGAGTCCATCGAAATACAATGAACTTCTATAAACTGGCCCTGTGCTCTGTCATCTCACTGAGAGGGTTTATGAGTTTCTGTGTTTATTTTTATTGAATCTGGGAAGACTTCTCCATACACAGATCTGTCTTCTCTGAATAGTGACAGTTTTGCTGGTTTTAGGAAAGGTTTTTAGTTTGAACACCCACTGAGCCGCGCCATCTGGGTGCCCACCTACAGGGATGCCCACCACCCTCCCACATGCATAAACCGCTTTGAATAATCAGCATGTTTCCATGTACACGTTCCGGTGGGAAATTAGCACAAATATCTTTATTCAAAACACGAGGGCCCTTACCATCCTCAGGGACGACCTGCCATTAATTTTACTCGACACTGGATGTCACTGTTGTCGTTTTATAATTAAGAAAAGCCCCGAAAAACAACCGATTTATGGAAAAAAGAACTTCCCAATCAGTGTTCTCAAAATAGCAAAAGACATGAAGTCGTATTTATAGTTTTCATTATGTAGAGAGATGCAGCCCCTTCAGGAAGCCTCATTTCTTTGTAGGACTTACTTTTGTTTTGTTTTATTTTATTGTTGTATTGACCTCAGAGAGGAAGGGAGAGGGAGAGAGAGATGGAAACATCGATGATGAGAGAGAATCATTGATCAGCTGCCTCCTGCACGCCCCCCACTGAGGATTGAGTCCACAGCCCGGGCATGTGCCCTTGACCGGAATCAACCCCAGGACCATTCAGTCCACAGGCTGATGCCCTATCCACTGAGCCACACCAGCTAGGGTGAACCTACTGGTTTTGAAGAGTAAGCCCATGGGTACCACAAGGTCTGGCACTGTCCATGAGTTGCACCCACATGGGTCAGTGCTGAAGGCCCTGGGCAATGAGGGAGCCACAAGACCACAGGATGCTCTTGGGGAAGAGGAGAGTCTTCCCTGACACTTGCCCCGAGATGTCCTGGGCCTGCTGGGCACAATGAGCCCGTCAGTACTGTTCTCTGCACCTGACATTACAGGGCAGTGTCCCTCCACATGTGTGTAATGAAGGACTCGAGCTAATTGCCTGTCACTTCCTACCAGAGAGAAAGTAAGTTTGTGTCTCGTGACTGTTACTGGGAACCCCTTGGGTGGGCTCAGGAGGCCTGTCGCTGTGTCCAATCACGAAGATAGTGTTGAATCCCACAAGTCGTTTATTGAGAAGGCCAGCCAACCAAGAAGACAGGGCGCTTACAAGGATCAAATCCTGTCTTCCAGCAGGTGCAGGGGATAGGACTAGGAAGGGGAAGGACTGGAATGAGGCTGGGAATGGAATGACATTATCTGCAGGCCTGGGGATCCACAGAAGTCAGCTACTTTCCTCAGGCATCAGGCAATGAGATGATGTTGATGAGATAATGTTGAGGAGATGATGGGGATGAGATGATGGTGAGGAGATGATGTGGATGAGATGATGGTGAGGAGATGATGTGGATGAGATGATGTGGATGAGATGATGGTGAGGAGATGATGTGGATGAGATGATGGTGAGGAGATGATGTGGATGAGATGATGTGGATGAGATGATGTGGATGAGATGATGGTGAGGAGATGATGTGGATGAAATGAGGGTGAGGAGATGATATGGATGAAATGAGGGTGAGGAGATGATGTGGATGAGATGATGGTGAGGAGATGATGTGGATGAGATGATGTGGATGAGATGATGTTGATGAGATGATGTGGATGAGATGATGTGGATGAGATGATGGTGAGGAGATGATGTGGATGAGATGATGTGGATGAGATGATGGTGAGGAGATGATGTGGATGAGATGATGGTGAGGAGATGATGTGGATGAGATGATGTGGATGAGATGATGTGGATGAGATGATGGTGAGGAGATGATGTGGATGAAATGAGGGTGAGGAGATGATATGGATGAAATGAGGGTGAGGAGATGATGTGGATGAGATGATGGTGAGGAGATGATGGTGAGGAGATGATGTGGATGAGATGATGTGGATGAGATGATGTGGATGAGATGATGTGGATGAGATGATGTGGATGAGATGATGGTGATGAGATGATGTGGATGAAATGAGGGTGAGGAGATGATATGGATGAAATGAGGGTGAGGAGATGATGTGGATGAGATGATGTGGATGAGATGATGTGGATGAGATGATGTTGAGGAGATGATGTGGATGAAATGAGGGTGAGGAGATGATGTGGATGAGATGATGGTGAGGAGATGATGTGGATGAGATGATGGTGAGGAGATGATGTGGATGAGATGATGGTGAGGAGATGATGTGGATGAGATGATGTGGATGAGATGATGGTGAGGAGATGATGTGGATGAGATGATGTGGATGAGATGATGGTGAAGAGATGATGTGAATGAGATGATGTTTTGACTCCTGGTGGGTCCATCTGACCCTGCTTATAGGTTCTGCTTGCTGGATTCACAGCTGAGTCACCTCCTCAAACGCTTCTCACAGGCCTTGCAAAGGAAACTTAAGAAAAACTTAACCCCCCATTCACATGTAAGAAACTTAACTCCCTGTTCACATAAGTACATGTGTTCTAAGATCTAAAATAATATAATAAATAATAAGTCCAAGTTAGCAAAATCTATCAGTAGAGTTGGCATTTTGATAAGTGTAATTTTTATTAATATCTACTATGTACACTATAAGGGTTAGAAAAGTACAATGCCATGACATACATTTACATAAAACTAGGGTGTGGCTCAGTGGTTGAGCATAGACCCATGAACCAGGAGGTCACTACTGGATTCCCGGTCAGGGCACATGCCTGGGCTCGATCTCCAGTAGGGGGCGTGCAGGAGGCAGCTGATCCATGATTCTCTCTCATCACTTATGTTTCTATCACTCTCCCTCTCCCTTCCTCTCTGAAATCAATAAGAAATACTTTTTAAAACATTAAAAAAATACTACTGGGAATTCCATGTGATCATTCTTTGAGGGCTTAGAAAACATTTTTATATATTTTAGAATCTGAGCTTCCTCGCCCAGCCTCACTCACTGTAATGGAGACTCATTCCTTCACATGTAACGGACTCCCCTCTCCCTCCCAGAGCCCCAGACACCACACCAAGCGCTCCGGAAAGACGCTCTCAGAGTCGCTCAGTATCGGGGAAGTAAGAAACACGCTCGGAAGACGCCAGTGCAGAGCCGTGCACTGGCGAGGAGCCCGATTAGGGCCACATGGAACAGGTGCAGGTAGGCCAGTCTTTGAAAAAGTGAGCTGGAGCCCACCTCCCATGGACAGGAGGTAACCCTTCACACGGCATGAGACCCAGTGGGAGCAAACATGTAGGGATGAGGGCGATGAGCTGTGCAGGGCCACAGGAGGGGATTTCGTCTCGGGTCCACACAGGGAAACACTGACGATGAGGCACAGAAGAAGGAAGCTGGAGGTCTCCCGTGGAACGGGTGGGGTCTGGCCATTGCTTGAATTTCTTTTTCCCCCCAATCATTACTCTTCCTACGTTAGCATTTCTCTTCGTACAGGCATGGAAGTGAGCAGTAAACAGTGGCCGCATGAATACACGAAGGCATGAATGGCTAAATAAATCCCTCTTCTTTCCTAGAAGTGATTATACATTTTCATGCAAAGTTTGAGAACATTTCTGTCCTGATATCTGGTGAAAAGATGCTGATTGATGGGAGATGATCATTATCTAAGATGCTTAGCTCTTTATCATCCGCAACGACTGGCTTCTTCGTACCTGCAGCCTACGTATGCCTGCAGGGTTTAGAGATAGGCGACCGGGCTCAGAGGAGAGAAGCAATGATCCTCGTTGGTTCGCTAATAAGAAAACTGAAAACATGAGATTCTTAAGAAAACCCATTTACCTGTGATAAACAGTCCCCACAGCCTCTTCATTATGCAAAGTGCAGCTCAACAGCAAACCTCTCTACCCACCAGCCCGGGTAGAATCTTTTACAGACTACGGCTGGACTTAAAATCATGCACACGCTGTCCTCCTATTAAAGTTTAATGTGGGTCTTCTTTCATAATAAGTGGGTGTACTCCACAATATGGCAAGGACCAATTGCTAAGGGACTGCAGCAGTTCTAATTAAAGGGAAGTATTTCACACCTGTGAATATGCAGGTGAATCATGCATATGCATTGAGTGTGGCTTAAGTGCCCCATAGACCAGGTTGAGCTGTAAATTATCATTTTAAATAATTAATTTATTGTAATAAGTTCTCAAAATGTCCACATGGGGGTGTAAAAAAATCTTTGTTTTAACCAGTGTTGTATCTTTTTTAAAAAAATTATTGTTTAAGGTATTATGAGTAGTAGTACATATGTCTCTTTTTTTCCCCACTGACCTCTCCCCCACCTCTTCTCCCCCCTCCCCCCATCCCACACTTGCCTTCATCCCCCCGCCCCCAGTGTCTTGAGTCTGTTGGTTGTGCTTATATGCATGCACACAAGTCCTTCGGTTGATCTCTTACCCCCGCAACCCTCCCCTACCTTCCTGCTGTAGTTTGACAGTCTGTTCGATGCTTCTTTGCCTCTGTCTATTTTTGTTCAACAGTTTGGAATGTTCTTTATTGTCCATAAATGAGTGAGATCATGTGGTATTCATCTTTCACTGCCTGGCTTATTTCACTTAGCATCATGCTCTCCAGGTCCATCCATGCTGCTGCAAATGGTAAGAACTCCTTTTTTTCTACAGCAGCGTAGTATTCGTGTTGTAACTTAAGTACCAAAGATAATGGAGAGTTCTAGACCTATATTATGAAGTGAAATTTCGTTGTTATTTCTTAAAAACTGTTTATTTTAGCCGATGTTCACGAATAAGCATTTATTGTGTTGCAAAAATTGAATGAGTGAAACAAACATTGAGTCATAGTAATTTTTGCTTATTTGTTGAAGTTTTTAGCGCAAAGGGACTCTGCACCTCCCCGCTCTGTTCTTCCACCTCACCCTGGGGAGCATTGAATGATTGTAACGACGTGGCCGGATTGGGTCCTCCCTGCTTCTCCCAGGGTCATTTAGGCCAGGCCCTTAATTCCTTCGAGCCTTAGTTTCCTCCTCAGTAAAACGATGGTAGCAATGATAAAACATGGTACATAATACATAACTAGAACAACTTTAAATTACTTTTGAGAGAGTCAGAGAAGTTAGAAAATAACCTGGCTATCTGATGATCGCATTGCATGATGGTTATTTATGTAGGTGTGGGAAGAGCACTGGAATCGTCACATGTTCCCAGCTTGGAGGTCAGCTTCTGATATACGCGGTTCCGTGTGCTGGCAGGGCAGGGTCCTGGAGACGGCTGAGCAGGAGGCCCCGTTCTAGAGACATGTGGGTGGGGTCCCTGGTTCAGGTGTGACAGCACCACCCCTCTGTTGTGGGGTCAGGGGTCATGGGATCCCCATCAGAAGAGTCAAAAACAGCCTAGCCGGTGTTGCTCAGTGGTTAAGGGTTCACCTATGGTTCAATTCCTGGTCAGGGCACATGCCCGGGTTGTGGGTTCCATCCCCAGTTTGGAGCATGCAGGAGGCAGCCAATCAATGATTCTCTCTCATCATTGATGTTTCTCTCTCTCTCCCTCTCTCTGAAAGCAATAAAAAACATAAAAAGACATTTGAAAATAAAATTAAATTAAAAAAAAAAGAGTTTAAAATAGAGAAGGTGCCTCCTGGTGACCATGAGGAGAGTTGAATGTGGAAGGAGACAGGGATCACCAGGTAGATTTGCATCTCATGTCACTGTTTGTCGTCGGTCATTTTCTATCTTTTTTTAAACAATGCCATTAAAAATACGTTTTTACTAGTGGCCTGGTGCACGGATTCGTGCACATTAAAGGAAATGAATTAGAAGACGGATTTGTGCAGTAATTATGTTACTGTAAAATATTGCATGTCAAAATAGTATATATATAATATCCTATCTAATAAAGAGGGAACATGCTAATTGACTGTCACACCCTCACAAAATGGTGGCGCCCACAGCCAACAAGGAGGGGATATGCTAATTGACTGCCATGTTCTCAAAGATGGTGGCGCCCACAGACACAAGATGGCGGCGCCCAGTCCCCTCAGCCCCGCTGGGGCAGCAGGCGTGCGGCGTGGCTGGGCCCTGGCCACTCCACTCACCTGACTCTGAGTCCCCCAGTCCCCTCAGCCCCCCAGCCACCCAGGGTTGGCCCGAGGCACAGGCGAGCCTCGGATGGCGGCTGCCCAGCTGCCCAGGGCTGGCCAAGGCTTGTGCTGCCGGCAGTGGCAGCAGCAGAGGTGTGATGGGGGCATCGCCTCCCCATGATCGAGGGGCTGCCTCCCGCCCTTGAGGGCTCCCAGACTGTGAGAGGGGGCAGGCCAGGCTGAGGGACCCCCTCCAGTGCATGAATTTCCATGCACCAGGCCTCTGGTAGTATTACACGATCAAAACATGCGTGTGATTGGTGCCAGTGAGGGTTTTGTATGTATCCCACATGCACGAGTCAACGTGTATTTTTAAATTGCCAGTGCACATCATATCTACCGGCCGGCTGGTTGGTTGGATGGTTGGATGTACGTACGGTTGGTCACTTCGCCTTTGATATATACACTAGAAGCCCGAGGCACAAAATTCGTGCAAGGCGCTCAGCCCTCACAGCACCAGCTGCCTCAGCTGGCTCTCACAGTCCCGGCCGGCCCTCTCAACCCCTTACAGCCCCAGCTTCACCCAGAAGGTCGTCCAGATGGTTATCCGGAATGTCACCCGGACGGTCATTGGGTTGTTCAGTCTAATTAGCATATTAGCTCTTCATTATGTAGGATAGATTGATTTCAGAGAGAGGAAGGGAGAGGGAGAGAAGGATAGAAGCATCGATGATGAGAGAGAACCACTGATGGCTGCCTCCTGCACGTCCCACACTGAGGATGGAGCCCACAACCCGACTGGGAATCGACCTGTGACCTCCTGGTTCATAGGTCAATGCTCAGCCACTGCACCATGCCGGTCGGTCGGGCAGACAGCTGGCTTTGCTCGGGGCATGTGTAGGTCCTGCTCTCTGAAGGGATGTCGCAGACACAGCCGTGGACTCAGGTCCCTGAGGCGTCTCGGGACGGGTGATGCTCATGATCTGGGATATGCGGGAAGCGGTGGGAAGTCTTGGTGCCGCGGGGCCTTGGCCCTCCATTCGCCATCCTCCCTAGTCCCGCAGGAAGCGATCTCATTTTCCCACAAGATGGACCTCCCTCGCCGGGAGGCCATCTGTTTCCTTTCCTCCCTTTGCAGTGAAGTTCCATTCTTTACTGACAGACGTTTGTGTCGCCGCTTCTCTGCAGCTGGCTCCCACCTGTCCTCTCCGCATGTGTAAGTCCCACGGCCTCGTTTGAAACAGTCTGTTTCCATGAAACGCTAGACCACAAGTCGATCACTTCACAGCCTTTTGTCACCGTGCCATGCGGACTACAAGCCATCCTCCATGACCCTGTTCTCAGGGGAACTCAGTCACTGTGTTCTCTCTTCAGCAGAAAGGAGTAGAGGGCGTCCAGCCCCGGCCCAGCGGCTCAGTGGGTTGGAGAGTCGTCTGTGCACCAAGATGGCAGGTTGGAGCCCTGGCTGGTTGTGTATGGGAGGCAACCGACCAATATGTCTCTCACTGATGTTTCGGTGTCTCTCTCATCTCTCTCTCTCTGTCTCCCATTCTCTCTCTTCCTCTCTCTGAAAAACTCTATATAAAACATCCTTGGGTGAGATAAAAATAGGATTCCATAAAAGGGTTGTCAAGTGACCAGAAGCGAGTGAGAGCTACGTGTGATGGAGTAGTTTTGAGCTACCTCCAAGCAGACATTTTCTCCAATAGATCCGTGTCGGGTGTCTGATCATTACACTGGAACACGAGCGGAGAAGTAACTGCAGGAAGATGGCTGAATATTCAGCCTGAGGCTGAGGAGAAGGGTGTGGGCGGAGTCATGTCTGATCAGCTGACCCTGTGGGGATCGCCAGGAGGGTAGCGTGGACAGAGAAGTAGAAGACGTGACCTATGCGTGTGCCATGTGCCGTGCCCTCCCGTGTCCATTGCCGCAGGTACTCATGCTGCTGCTGTGGGACCTCCTGACTTCCCCCAGTGGGGTTTGCACACAACACAGCGATGACACCTCCCCATGCCACCCGTGCACACGCATGGGTACGGGACACGCACAGACACGGTGCCTGTGTCTGCGGGCATGCCAGCCGGCGGGAAGTGCATGTGACACAACAACTCCAGCAGCAGGAGTGGGCGTGAGAACCAAGCAGGAAGTGCAAGGCCTTAGATGGAAGTGGGGCGTAACTTGGTGTCAACGTGAATGCAGGTCCTGGCTGGCGCCCTCTGACCCTGCGTAGGGCGCTTTCGATGGAAAAGTGGAAGTGCATCTGAGGAGGGAGGCTGTCCGGGTTCCATCTTCCTTCATACACACACGCTTCCGATGTTATCATAGGCTACGTGTAGCACGCCATCACATGTTGCTACTCATGAGAGTCTCACCCATGGAGACCATGTGAAGCCGGGAGTGCGTTTTCTCAGGTTCTGCGCGCACTCCGGTGCATGGAGAGTGAGGGCTTTATCCTCCCGCCTGTGCTCGCGCCCCTGGACGGCGGGCACGGCAGCCTGGTTCTAGGGCTTCTGGTCTCACGGCAGCAAAGGAGACGTGGGTGTGGCCAAGGTCTTTCTGAAACCCGTCCCTTTGTCCCGGCTCCCATGATCCTCCCCGGTCAGCGAGGCAGCCATGAGGATCAGGGGACGTGTGTGTAGAGGTGTGAGCTCTTGGTACCCAACACCCTACCCTATGTCCTTCACGTGTCCTTGAGTGAAAGTCCTTTAATCAGAACTGTCCCTCCTGGAAAGAAGCAAGAGATATTTAACATTTTTTAACATTAACCTTTCACTCTACAGTCTCCACAAGACCTTCTACGTCAAAGCAGCCACATTAGATATATCAAGGTTGCCTTCGAAGGAGCTGTCCTAAGGAAGCTAGCGGAGTGCTTCCGACTGACAACACTCTCTGCACACGCTCCGGGGCGTAAGCGCCCTGCAGCTGGGGCTCTTCCTGGGACAAGCGCACTGGATGCCTGTGACAAAGCCCAGGCCTGGCATTATTTGCGTGTGGGCAGCCTGTTATGAAATGGCTTTTCCCCCCGACAGCGACAACCTTTGAAAGATGAACAGGTGCTGACCCTTGCGCCCACTCCAGCTGCACTGCTCAGCGGCAACGCTTCTCTGAAGCTGCGGGGCCCCATGTAGCCCCTCGTTAGCACTGGCCTCGGAGCGACGCTCCAATCGGTGAGTGCCACGTGGCACGGGCAGGCTTCTCTCCGAATCGACACTGAAATCGCACTTGAATTGCAGCCTTTACGGGTGCAATCCACATGAGAAGCAGGTCTCCGTGGGAACAGCCTGCTGTGCTGTCGTGGAATCGCCCCGCTTGCGTGGAGGGGGCCCCCCATCAGCCCTGCTCTCCGTGCCCAGTGGGTCGGCCCTGGTGGGAACCTGTCCATAGGGAAGGACGCGAGCGGTAACTCAAGCAAAAGCACTCTGTGCGCGGAGACGGGTTTTGAGAATTTCTGTCCCACGAGGAGCGGCCCAGGGAGCAAGGGCTCTGCTAGGAGTCCCTGGGGGGTGAGATGCTGCCATGCCAGGCACCGGCCTTCGAGGGGCCTTCCTGTGTCCCTTGCCCAGGTCCCGGTTGACCGTTCTTCCCAGGGCTCTCAGGTGGGACAACGGGAGAAGGGAGTCCTCGGGAAGACCCACACGGGGGAGGACCAGTTGTAGCAAAGCCTGGGTGAGGGGAGAACAAGGCTTCCGGGGCCGTTTCCTGCCGCCCAGAAGTAATTTGCATATTTGTGTCTTTGTTTTCTTCCTTCTTTTTTTTTTGCCTTTTGTGAGCCTTGGACCCTTCCTCAGGCAGAGGGCTCCTCCTCTGAAGCTGGTGCTCCATGGCCTTTGGTACAACAAGGACTGGGGGGGCGGGGGCTGAGAAGGGGTCTTCTCTCCACCAGCGAGCACTGGACCGTGCCTTCACACTCATCACCCTTCCCTCGCTCTTGAGATGGGAGAATGCAGCTAGAATTGTAGCAACACGTGAAGGAGAAAGTTTGTCTACTCTCTTCCTGCACCCCCCCACACCGCCGTCCCCCTGAGAATTGTCAGTCCGCTCTGTTTCCATGCCCCTAATTCTATTACATCCACCAGTTTATTCTGTTCATCAGATTTTTTATTCATTTGATTTTTAGAGTCACTTGTTCATAGTTATGTATTTGTTGTCACTTTGTTGTTCATAATTTTTTATCTTTACCTTTTTCTTCTTCTTCCTCTTCTTAAAAAATACCTTTCAGCATTTCACATAATACTGGTCTGGTGGTGGTGAACTCCTTTAGCTTTTACTTGTCTGTGAAGCTCTTTATCTGACCTTCAATTCTGAATGATAGCTTTGCTGGGTAGAGCAATCTTGGTTGCAGGTTCTTGCTATTCATCACTTTGAATATTTCTTGCCACTCCTGTCTGGCCTGCATGGTTTCTGTTGAGAAATCAGCTGACAGTCGTATGGGCACCCCTTGTAGGTAACTGTTTTTCTCTTGCTGCTTTTAAGATTCTCTCTTTGTCTTTTGCTCTTGGCATTTTAATTATGATGTGTCTTGGTCCTCTTTGGATTCCTCTTGTTTGGGGTTCTATGCGCTTCCTGGACTTGTAAGTCTATTTCTTTCACCAGCTGGGGGAAGTTTTCTGTCATTATTTCTTCAAATAGGTTTTCAGTATCTTGCTCTCTCTCTTCTTCTGGCACCCCCATAATTCAGATGTTGGTACACTTGAAGTTGTCCCAGAGGCTCCTTACACTATCTTCATAGTTTTGGATTCTTTTTTCTTTTTTCTCTTCCGGTTGGGTGTTTTTTGCTTCCTCATATTTTAAATCTTTGACTTGGTTCTTGGGATTCTCTAGTCTACTGTTGAATCCCTATATATTATTCTTTATTTCAGTCAATGTATGCTTAATTTCTAGTTGGTCCTTTTCCATTTTTTTTTTTTTTTTGGTATTCTCACTAAGATCCTTAAAGGTCTCACTGTTTCTCAGAGGTTTTTAGAAGATTCTTGAGTAACCTTATAACTGTGGTTTTGAACTCTATATCCAGTATTTTGCTTTCCTCCATTTCTTTCATTCGTGACATGTTTCTTTGTCTCCGCATTTTGGCTGCTTCCCTGTGTTGATAGAGTGGCTTTGTGTGCTATGTGTCCTATAGGGACCAGTGGTTAGCCTCCCCAATCACCTGAGGTGGACACTCTTGGTGCACCCCTTTGTGGGCTGTGTGCACAGTCTTATTGTAGTTAAGCTTTGATTGCTGTTGGTGTCACTGGGAGGAATTGACCTCCAGGCCAGTTGGCTGTGAGGACCAGCTGTGCCTACAATGGGAGAACTGCTGTGCAGGAAACACCCTTATGGGGCAGGACTTGCTTCAGTGGGGCTTTGGTGCTCACTGAGTCTGCCCCGTGAGTGTGTCACTTATGGATGTGAAGAGCTGTAATCTGGATGGTCCCACTCTGATCACTGGGTACACTGGCTCTTGGATCTCCAAGGAGGTGCAAGGTCAGCCACTGTCTGGGGCCACCCAGCAGGAGCTACAGAGAGCTCTGCAGATTCTTCCTCTTTGTCTGTGGTTTGGAAGTGCCCAGATGAGGCCCAGCTGTGAAACAATGCAGGCTGCTGCTGCTGGGCCTTGGGCCTTCTTTTGGAAGCTTTGGGGCTCCCTGACCCAGCTGCTGCCTGTTTGACAGGTTTTAGGCTGAGAAAGGACAGGCCATTCCTATGCAAAAGCCGATGCGCACAGATTTGGTGGGGTTGTAAATAGGTGGGGTGGGGTCTCAGGGAATCACCAGGGCAGAGCAACCAACAATGGCTGCCAGTCAGCCCTGCACCAGGGAGGTCCCCGTGTTTCCGCGTCCGGTGCCCCCGTGCAGGAACAGTGATCGCTGCGAGCACCTCTGAGAGAAAGCCGCCCTTGCATTCCGGCCCAATTCCGGACAGTCCAGTTTCTCCCTGAATGAGTCTGTGTCCCCAGAGTTTCGTCCGGGACTGGCGTTCAGAGCAGTCGGGAGCTTGTATGCCCCTCCTGATTGAAAAAAACCCACAACAGCGCACCCGGTTCCATGTGCCTCCACACCTCCTACCCTTCTCAACGTGCTTCTTTCTTTCCTTCTAGTTGCAGAACCTCCCCTCAGCCAGCTTGCCCGCAGTTCTGGATGATATCTGTTTTGTCTTTCAGTTGTCGTTTCGATGTGGTTGTGAGAGGCAGCACGTACAGGTGTTTACCTATGCCCCCATCTTGGTTCTCCCCAAAACACGTTTTTAAAAGATGGAACGCGTAGGGATGAGAAGGAGATGCGTGTGGAGAGCCAGGCTGGCTGTTGTGAAGGAAAAGCTGGAGCCCGAGAACACGCTTCTCCTTTGGAAAGCGCATGTCACCCGATTCGCCCAGCAGGAGGCGGGCGCCACGAGCACAGTGTATTGGGGCCACCCTGCCTCTGACTTCTGGATACCTTATATCCACATCCAAGAGGGATTGTAACGGGAGGGGCGGGGGGGCAGCTGCAGAACTGGCTGCCTTGACGTCACCCGTGGCTTTGGAAATAATCTGCTCGTGAGGTGATAAGAGCCTGGGCTAGGATGGCGACACGGGAATAAAATAAGGGCCGCATTTCAAAAACACATGGAAAGGACATCTGGTAGGACTTGGGGATCCTTTGCCTACGGAGGGGGCAAGGGGCGCGCTCCTAGCTCCTGCCTGAGCCAGACTCCGCAGGGAACAAAGGCCCACCGAGAGGGGCCAGGTGAGGGGTGGGTCCACCCCGCGTGCCTGTCACAGTGGCATTCCCCTGTCCTGCGAGTGTCCGACTGAAACACACCTAAGGGCCCTGGACTGGAGGAGCAGGGACTCGTGAGACAAGAGCGCCAGCCCTTGCCGGTGCACCCTGTCCTTGCCGGGCCACTCAGGGCTCCGTGGGCAGCCGACTCTCTCACGAGCCTGCCACTCCGGCTCCTTCGGCAGGTGACTGGGGAGGCCGAGGGCTCTGAATGGTACCCAGTGAGGACAGCTCTAGGGCAGGCCCAGCCCTGCTGCCCAACGCCCCAGGTGGTCCCTGTAAAACTCCTCAGGAACAGGCGTTTCCTGTGCATCTTTACCCAACAGTAAGAAAATAGCCAGTAAACAGTTTCAACATGATTGAGGGACAGGAGGAGAAGAATGAACAGAGAGCCTTTTGATGGAGAGTGTCCCATGGCACTTTGGTTTGGAGGAGAGATGTCGAACCGAGTTTGGGGGCAATCATCGGAGAGGGGCCGGCTGGGACAGGAGGCCTCACAGAAAGGGACGATGGGTCTTAGAGTGGACAGTGTCCCAGCCCGGCTGCCCCGACGGAAACCCACATGTACCCCCAGTCCAGCTGGTCGTCTGAGATCAAAGGGGGATGTGGCTTTTGGAGACCATCCTCCTGGTCACAGAGGTGCTTCTTGCTGCATCTGCTCCCGGTGCGAGGAGGACTCTGGGCACTTCCTACACGGGCGGATACTGGTACCATCACCCGGCTTCCTATACAGGCGGACACTGATCCCATCACCCGGCTTCCCACACAGATGTGCACTGATGCCATCACCCGGCTTCCTACACGGACAGGCACTGATCCCATCACCCGGCTTCCCACACAGGCGGATACTGGTCCCATCACCCGGCTTCCTATACAGGCGGACACTGATCCCATCACCCGGCTTCCCACACAGATGTGCACTGATGCCATCACCCGGCTTCCTACACGGACAGGCACTGATCCCATCACCCGGCTTCCCACACAGATGTGCACTGATGCCATCACCCGGCTTCCTACATGGACAGGCACTGATGCCATCACCCGGCTTCCTACACGGGCGGGCACTGATCCCATCACCCGGCTTCCCACACAGATGTGCATTGATGCCATCACCTGGCTTCCTACATGGACAGACACTGATCCCATCACCCGGCTTCCCACACAGGCGGACACTGGTCCCATCACCCGGCTTCCCACATAGATGGGCACTGATCCCATCACCCGGCTTCCTACATGGACAGACACTGATCCCATCACCCGGCTTCCCATGCAGACGGATACTGGTTCCATCGTGGGCAACAGCCTCAGGACCAATCACCTCCCAGGGGACCACCTTCTGGCACCGTCACAGTGGGAGTTGGGTTTTAAGCCACTCGTGTTGGGGATTACAAACATCCAGCCCCTTGTAGAGTCAGAGCAGGGCACTGGGCAAGCATGTTACCATTTAAACCCAACATGGAGAAAAAACTTTAGCATTTTTAATATCTCTTTGCCAGGCAGATCTCTTCGGTAATCTCTGATAACTTTTCTCAGGGTGAATGATGGCTAATAAAGGTCTTTCTACACAGACATTGGGTGGATTTACATATTAGTCCAACGAGTGGAGAGCTTTTATGTTAATTATAGAAGGAATGCTTATACTATTTTATTAACAGACATAACAGAGAAACTGGGGACACACGTAGTCAGTGCTCTGAGTGATAAGAATGACTAATAAGAAAAAAATTCATGGATTGAAATAGTAAGTGGGAACCAGAGGCGTCAGTTTAACAGGTGCATTGCGTGTGGTGTACCTGTGAATGTCTACATGCTTGCCTGTGTGTTTTAGAGGGACACACACAGAGGCAGAGAAGAGAGAGAGGACAAGAACGCCCATAAATCACAGAGACAAAAGACAGACCGTCAGTGCTGCTTGGCTGAGAGCGCAAGGTGCCGGCGGAGAGCTGCTCCAGGCTCAGGCTGACAGGCGGCCCTCGCAAACCCAACACCACATGTAACTGTAAGTCACAAGGACAGTGAAAAGAGTAAAGCAGTCCACAAAGCTGGGAATGAAGAGCATTCATGGAGATGAAAAGCAAGAACAATGAACAGCGAGACTTCTAAACCAGCGAGAGAAAATGGTGATGCAACACATTCGTAAATGTCAACCTTTTAAAACATCGTGTGGCTTTGGATAATGGGGGGAAATTGCCTGTCATTTTCCCGAAAGTGGCAAGAGAGGTCCTTTGCAATTGTGCTTATCTTTCTCCCTGCACGCAGCGTGTTCCCTGTTCATCCCTAAGTGGTACCGGGTTGGACAGAGTAATCTTCCATTATCCCTGGGCGCCCTCCCTCTCTTTAGAATTTTTCACTGTAAAAGCACCTTCTTATCGTAGCTCTTACCAAACTGGCCTCAGGAGTTTCAAGGGAGAAGATTGTCCCCTTGGAGGGACTGTAAATGGACCGTGGCGCATAGAAGTGTTCTTAGGCGTTTCTCCTTCTTGCTGAACGAGACCTTCCTTACCTGGGAGGCAAGGTCGTGACTACCTGGGCCTGGCCGATTGCAGTAACATGCCCCCTGGCTACGGTGCAGCGCCCACATGAGCACACACCCCACGCAGGCCCCAGTCTCTGAAACAAACACGTGGACCGTGGGAAGCAGCACATTTCCTGTGAGATCACTAAGAATGACATCCACCCGTATCAGTCAAACGTGAAGGCGAATTAGAAGAAAGTAAGATAAACCAATACAAATAAGGAGAAATTAGATGGATAGATGATAGATAGATACTAGATAGATTGATAGATAGATGATAGATGATAGACAATAGATAGATAGATGATAGATAGATAGATAATAGATGATAGATAGATGATAGATGATAGGTGATAGATGATTGATAGATAGGTAGACTAAGATCATTATGTGATCTTCTTAATCAGCAAGCCAGCTCTGCATCCAGAACTTTCCTTAGTTCCCTGTTGTGTGAACCGGTGAGCCCAGTTTTGCTTCGTCTTAGTCGACTTGTATTTCTGTCCTTGGCCATCTCAAGAGTCCTCCTTGCTGAGGCACCGTTCTGCAGGGGCTTCTCACATTCTGCGCCCTCAGCAGTGAGACCGGCTGCCCTGAACTCTGGGCTGTCCTTCCAAGGGTGCTGTGAGTGAGGAGCTGTAGGTGATATCCAGTCCATGTCCAGAGCCGAGAGCAGCCGGTCTGGAAAAGAGAGGGTCTTCTGGCCTCAGGAGCCAAGGGCAGGCTCACTGTCCGCCGGACGAGTCCAGATTCTGGCGATTGTAAAGAACACGGCTATGAACATAGGGGTGCATGTACATATTTTTTTTCAAATTAGTGTTTGCGGTTTCTTAGGATATATCCCCAGAATTGAAATTGTTGGGTCTAACTAAGGCAGTTCCATTTTTAGTTTTTTGAGGAAACTCCATGCTGTTCTCCACAGCGGCTGCACCAGTCTGCATTCCCTCCAGCAGTGCCCGAGGGTTCCTTTTTCTCCGCATCCTCGCCAGCACTTGCTGTTTGTTGATTTGTTGATGACAGCCATTCTGACAGGTGTGAGGTGAGAAATTGTGGTTTCATTTGTATCTCTCGGATGATGAGTGACATTGAGCATGTTTTCATATGTCTCTTGGCCTTCTGTACATCCTCTTTACCCATTTTTAAATTAGATTGTTTGTTTCTTTGGTATTGAGTTTTGTAAGTTCTTTATATATTTTTGAAATTGGCCCCTTATCTAATGCATCATTGGTGAATATGTTCTCCCATTCAGTGAGCTGTCTTTTAATTAATTTATTTTTTAAATCTTTATTGTTCAGATTATTACAGATGTTCCTTTTTATTCCACCCATAGCTCCCCTACACCTGGTTCCCACCCCACCCCAAGCCTTTGCCCCCACCCCACTGTCCTCATCCATAAGTGTAAGATCTTTGTCCAATCTCTTCCTGAACCCCTGCACCCCCTTCCTCCTGAGTATTGTCAGTCCGCTCTGTTTCCATGCTCCTAATTCTATTACATTCACCAGTTTATTCCGTTCATCAGATATTTTATTCATTTGATTTTTAGATTCACTTGTTCATAGTTATGTACTTGTTGTCACTTTGTTGTTCATAATTTTTTATCTTCTCCTCCTCCTCCTCCTTCTCTTCTTCATCCTCCTCCTCCTTCTTCTCTCCTTCCTCCTCCTCCTCCTCCTCCTCTTCTTCTTTTTCTTCTTCTTCTTCTTCTTCTTCTTCTTCTTCTTCTTCTTCTTCTTCTTCTTCTTCTTCTTCATCTTCTTCTTCTTCTTCTTCAAGAATACCCTTTCATATAATACTGGTTTGGTGGTGATGAACCCCTTTAGCTTTTTCTTGTCTGTGAAAGTCTTTATCTGACCTTCAATTCTGAATGATAGCTTTGCTGGGTAGAGTAATCTTGGTTGTAGGTTCTTGCTGTTCATCACTTTGAATATTTCTTGCCACTCCCTTCTGGCCTGCATAGTTTCTATTGAGAAATCAGCTGATAGTCATATAGTTGCTCCCTTGTTGGTAACTAACTATTTTTCTCTTGCTGCTTTTAAGATTCTCTCTTTGTCTTTTGCCCTTGGCATTTTAATTATGATGTGTCTTGGTCCTCTTTGGATTCCTCTTGTTTGGGGTTCTGTGCGCTTCCTGGACTTGTAAGTCTATTTCTTTCACCAGCTGGGGGAAGTTTTCAGTCATTATTTCTTCAAATAGGCTTTCAGTATCTTGCTCTCTCTCTTCTTCTGGCACCCCCATAATTCAGATGTTGGTACACTTGAAGTTGTCCCAGAGGCTCCTTACACTATCTTCATATTTTTGGATTCTTTTTTCTTTTTGCTCTTCCAGTTGGGTGTTTTTTGCTTCCTCATATTTCAAATCTTTGACTTGGTTCTTTGGATCCTCTAGTCTACTGTTCAATCCCTGTATATTATTCTTTATTTCAGTCAGTGTATGCTTAATTTCTGACTGGTCCTTTCCCATTATTTTTTGGCATTTTCACTAAGATCCTTGAAGGTTTCACTAAGTTTCTTGGAGTTTTCTAGAAGATTCTTGAATAACTTTATAATTGTGGTTTTAAACTCTATATCCAGTATTTTGCTTTCTTCCATTTCTTTCATTCTTGACATGTTTCTTTGTCTCTGCATTTTGGCTGTTTCCCTGTATTTGTTTCTGTGTACTGGGTAGCTGCTAAGTCTCCTTTAGTAGATAGAGTGGCTTTGTGTGCTAGGTGTCCTATAGGGACCAGTGGTTCAGCCTCCCCAGTCATCTGAGGTGGACACTCTTGATGCACCCCTTTGTGGGCTGTGTGCACAGTCTTGTTGTAGTTGAGCCTTGATTGCTGTTGGTGTCACTGGGAGGAATTGACCTCCAGGCCAATTGGCTGTGAGGACTAGCTGTGCCTACAGTGGGAGAGCTGCTGTGCAGGAGACACCCCTGTGGAACAGGACTTGTTTCAGTGGGGCTTTGATGCTCACTGAGTCTGCCCCTTGAATGTGTCACTTATGGATGTGAAGAGTTGTAATCTGGTATGGTCTCACACTGACCATTGGGTACACTGGCTCTTGGATCTCTAAGGAGTTGCAAAGTCAGCCACTGTTTGGGGCCACCCAGCAGGAGCTACAGAGAGCTCTGCAGATTCCTCCTCTTTGTACGGGGTTTGGAAATGCCCAGGCAAGGTCCAACTGCGAAGCAAGGTGTTGGTGCCTATTCTTGGACCTTTTTTTGATAGCTTTGGGGCTCCCTGACCCAGCTGCTGCCTGTTTGACAGGTTTTAGGCTGAGAAAGGACAGGCCATTCATATGCAAAAGCTGATGCACACAGCTTGGGTGGGATGGGGTCTCAGGGAATCACCAGGGCGGAGCAAACAGCAATGGATGCCAGTCAGCTCTGCACAGGAGAGTTTCCTGCTCAGGAACAATGACTGCTGCAGGAACCTCCATCTGAAAGAAAGCACACTTGCATTCCTGCTCCAATGCCAGACAGTCCAGTTTCTCCCCGTATCTGTCTGGGTTCCCTAGAGCTGTGATCGGCAAGCTGCAGCTCGTGAGCCACATGCGGCTCTTTGGCCCCTTGAGTGTGGCTCTTCCACAAAATAACATGGCCTGGGAGAGTCTATTTTGAAGAAGTGGCGTTAAAAGAAGTTTAAGTTTAAAAAATGTGGCTCTCAAAGGAAATGTCCATCATTGTACTGTTGATATTTGGCTCTGTGGACGAATGAGTTTGCCGACCATTGGGTTAGAAGTAGAGGAAGAGTCACTGGAAAACTAATGAACATTTGGTTTAAGAGAATGGCTATAAAAAATAATAACCCCCCAAATATATAATGTCTCACACACACAGATTTTACACCCATTTTGTATCTCGTCAACCCAAGTCTCATGTGAGAGCCTGGGTCACGTGCAGGACACCCGTCTTCCAAGGAGTCAGGACAGCCAGTGCCTGCTGGAGCAGGACTGATGCTCAGAACATGTCTGCAAATAGCTGAGGATGGTTTGATACGCGAGTGCCTGGAACTGGCAGGGTTTAAGACCAAGTCTGTGCTTGCTGGAAGAAGTTGGGATGGACGACCTCGACCCTGGGCTCATCCCTGGGCGGAGCCTGGTTATGTGGGGACTGCAGGCCCCTCTCCATGACCCGGCCTTCATCTCCTGGTGGGAAGACATGGCGGGCTCCAGGACACCTTCGGAGGAGCGAGGCCAGACGAGGCCCGGCAGGAGGGTTCAGAGGCATGCGGGACGGGGACTCCTGCTGGGACCTGTGGATAGCCTCACCCATTTCACAGATGCAGCAGGTGCAAGTCAAGGCTTGGAATAGGCTCCCCTTCATTTTGTTTCCTACCTTCCAGGTGTCAGAGGTGGGACTTGGCCAATGGTGTCTCCTTCCTGCTCTTGAGTTTGCTTGTGTGTCACATGGGGGTACAATGTCTGTCTTCATTGTGCTGGGAGGAGTAAATGAGACACCTTGATTCACAAGACAAACCAGCGATCCAACGCCGGACAGAGGAAGTCAACTGTCAGGTGACCTGACCGGACGATGCAGGCATGGCTGACTGTGGAAATGGATGAATCTAGAGGAAACCAGAGACTGACCACCTGCTATTTGATTGTTTGCTTTGTTTCTTTTTTTAAAAATATGTTTTTATTGATTTCAGAGAGGAAGGGAGAGGGAGAGAAACATCAATGATGAGAATCACGGATCCCCTGCCTCCTGCACGCCCCACCCTGGGATCAAGCCTGCAACCCAGGCCTGTGCCCTGACCAGGAATCGAATGGTGACCTCCTAGGTCACAGGCTGATACTCAACCATGGAGCCACGCCGGCCGGGCTGCTTTGTGTCTTGAGCTCCTGAGATCCGGGCCTTCCCAACGCACTAGCTGGTGAAGGAGCGGAGATGCTGATAAGGGTAGCGGGCGCCTCAGGTGCAGGGCCCGCCTGGACCTGCAGCTCCACAGCCCCAGTGTCAGCCCTGTGGTGGCCCCAGGCCCGCCCTCTGCGCAGCGGAGACCCCACGTTTGCGGAGGAGGAGGGAGCACAGGCCCAGGGTCCAGTGAGCTTCCAGCCCTTTATCAACTCAACCGAAGTGGGAAACCGTCGATCGGTTCCATCAGGAAGGTCTCAGAAAGACGGGGGTGGGATGGCACCTCCTTCCCATCCTGTGTCTCCGGAGACACAGTGCAGGACGCCAGGAGGCAGGGCAGGGGCCGCCAGCCCCGGGGAACCCCGTGGGACGTAGCCACAAGGGACAGGCCCAGGCGAGAAGCCCCCCCTGAAGGAAGACTCGGGGAGAGGAGCCGGGTTCTCCACCGCATCCAGCGTGGCCGGGACCGGGGCCTCATCGGGTCCGCTCTCTGTGGCCTCAGCACGCACCCCAGCTCTGCCGCGGCCATAGGCGAGCGAGTGCCCGTCCCGCATCCGACACAGCTGTTCCGCACCGGAGCTCTGTGACAGCCTCCCGGCGCCGTTCAGCAGAAAACAGTGGGAGTTCGTCAGCGCGAGCAAGACGTGGCGATCCATTTTCCATTTCCTAGTAATTTGCAGTCAGTTGCATATTTCAAACAATGCTGACCTGGAGGGGGCGGTGAGAGAAGGTGGAGGTGAAAGGAAAGGTCTGGAAGCAGCAGTAAGAGGCGAGGCGAGTTTCGTCTCCCCTCCAGCTGGCAGGGAGGGGTGGACTAGGTGGTGTGGGGCTCCAGGACGTCCTGGGAGAGCTAGGCCCACAGAAGAGGCAGGGAGTGTTCAGAGCCGGTGAGACGGAGGGACTCTGCTGACAGCTCAGCCAGCAGGGAGAAGGCTGGGGAGGGAGAGAGGGAGAGAGAGAGAGGGGGGGGGGGAGAGAGAGAGAGAGAGAGAGAGAGAGAGAGAGAGAGAGAGAGAGAGAGAGGGGCCCAACTGAACTATTTGATGACCTTGTAAGGACAGAGGTAAACTTATAAAGTTTCTCTCTTCCAGGAAAAATGCAAATAATTCCCGATCAGTGGAAGCAATAGCGGAAGGTGACGTGTGACTGGCTGGCTTCTCGTTCACCGGCTTCGTGTCTGACACGAGACTCTCACCTGCCGCCTCGGCCGCGGGGTCTCCACGTCACCTCGCCCGCACGGCGGAGCTGGTTTCAGCCGCTCATTCGTGCGCCCGTTCATTAACCAGCAACATGAAATCTTGGGCATGGGTTCATCGGTAAGGCTGTGATGACGGCGTTTTAGAAGGTAAACGAGACCATGCCACTTTATCAAGTTGTTTAAAAAAGTAAGTCTTGCCCAAAGTCTTTCAAAAATGAACAGGAGCCCTGGCTGGTGTGGCTCAGTGGTTGGCATCGTCCGGTGCAGGGAAAGGTCATGGGTTCGCTTCCCGGTCAGGGCACGTGCCCGGGTTGTGGGCTCGATCCCCAGTGGGGGGCGTGCAGGAGGCAGCCGGTCAATGTTTCCCTCTCACATCGAGGTTTCTCTCTCGCTCTCTCTCTCTCCCTCTGTCTCTCTAAAATCAATCAATATATATTTTAAAATGAAGCAGCGCCTGCGTGGACCAGCCGGGCTGGGCAGCGCAGGGGCCAGCAGTGCTGTGAGGTCCTCACTGAAGGGGGGGCCGCTCGCTCAGGGTCCCGGCGAGGGACGGGTCAGCGTGGACACGTTACTGAGACCGAGGAAGCCCAGATGCCCGGACAGGCAGCCCCGGGACAGGAGAGCGCTCGCTGTCACTCGGATCAGAGCAGCATCGACGGCGTATCCCCAACGACGGCATCCACGTGGAAGGTGACAGAGCATTTAAGCCCCGTCGGGGGTTTGGTTCACACCCCTCCCGTGTCTGACGTGGCCCCCATTCGCCCGGATTACATACACTTTAAGCAAATCAATCGATTTTACAACCTCGTCTGGTGAGCGCTGCCGAGGCACAGAGAGCTGACTCGACGGAGCCTCAGCGGGGCGAGGCCTTTGCCAGCGTTTCCCCGAGGAGGAGGGGGAGCAGGCGCCCGGGAAGCGGCCCCGCGTGGGTGTGAGATGACGGGCGGGGAATGGGCTCCTGTGGGTGAGCAGATAACAACGGCAATAACAAATGATTATCAAGCCTGGAAAGTTAATTAAAATGCAAATAGTATGCTCTGTTATGGATTAATAAATAACAAGAAGTTTGTTTAGGAAAACAAGCAAGGAATTAGAACATGATTATACATTTTAATTAAGTATTCATTCACAACAGCATGTTAATGGGGATTATATAAAAATATCTGGGGAAGAGTCAGCTGTTGGTGATGGATTAAAAGTTAAGGCTGTGAAATTCTACAAATGGATGAGCTTTCAAAGTATTGCTGAAAATACTGTAATATCATCCATGGGCTCTTGAAGTATAATATTAAGATTAATTAATGTATCATAGCATAATGATTAGCAAAAATAATTAAGGGTCTTTGTGTTTCATGTCCATTTTGAGGAAGTATTTTCCCATTTTAATAATCCATAGATTCTCGGAGTTTTAGAGTTGGAAGAGAAGTTAAAGATTTCCTAGCTTCCATCACAAGTAGATACAAGCTAAATGGCTGAGTGGTTGACCATTGACCTATGAATCAGGAGGTCACAGTTCGATTCCCGGTCAGGGTTCATGCCAAGGTTGTGGGCTCCTTCCCCAGTGTGGGGTGTGCAGGAGGCAGCTGAGCCATGATTCTCTCTCATCCTGGATGTTTTTATCTCTACCTCCCTCTCCCTTCCTCTCTGACATCAATGAAAAAAAATCTATACTAATAATAGCCTAGGGCCATCACGACCAGGATGGATGACTGAACAGTGGGCCCCAGGCCGCCACGGCGTGCAGGCGGGAAGGGTCTGTGGGCTCTGGGCCTCTGGGGTGTGGCGGGCGGCAGAAATCTGTGGGCCCTGGGCCGCTGAGGCATGGAGGTGAAAAGGGACTGTGGGCTCTGGGTCTCTGGGGTGTGGCAGGCGGGAAGGGTCTGTGGGCTCTGGGCTGCCAGGGTGCTGTGGAACTCTGGATCTTGCACTTTCAGGGGTGTGGCTGGCCTTCAAACTGGACCATGACAAGAGGGAGGAGGGAAGCCCCATTCCTCGCAGAATCCACTGTTGGGAGGAGGGAGCCTGCCTGCCTGATCGCCCCTAACCACTCTGCCTGCCTGCCTGCCCGAGGATTCCCGGATTGCGAGAGGGTGCAGGCCAGGCTGAGGGAACCCCCTCCCCGTGCACAAATTGCATGCACCGGGCCTCTAGTATATATATATATATATATAAAAGGCTGGTTACTGGCCAGTCCTGATTTGTGTGAGAGATGCCTAAAGATTCCAGCCTCTCCTCCTGCGGCTCTGCTCTGGGTCCTGCCCCATCTCCACATCCACTGAGATGTGCAGTTAAGTTCATAAGAAAGTACGTTTCATTGAAAATGCAGCTTAGCTCTGTGTCCCCGGGAGAGGCTGGCTTCCTTCCTGCCGACCTGCCCGCGGCCACCTGCTCAGGGAGGGTGCTGGGAGCAGGAGGAGGGCCGTCTCTCTCACCCAGATCTGGCCATGTGGTGGGAGCAGGAGGAGCAGGACGGAAAAGGGACACTGACCTCCGGTCAGTAAGGGGGACTGGCCATTGCCTCCGGCTGTGCCATAACCCTGAGGTCCTGAAACCCAGGTGACAGACTCTGAGTGTCACAGGAACGGGCCTCTTTATTAATTTTTTTTTTTTTTTTAATTTTAGAGAGAGAGTGGAAGGGAGAGAGAGAGAGAGAGGGAGAGAGAGAGAAGAAGGCAGGGGGAGAGAGAGAGAGAGAGATTGGAAGGGAGAGAGAGAGAGAGAGAGAGAGAGAGAGAGAGAGAGAGAGAGAGAGAAGAAGGCAGGGGGAGAGAGAGAGAGAGAGATTGGAAGGGAGAGAGAGAGAGAGAGAGAGAGAGAGAGAGAAAGAGAGAGAGAGAGCAGTTTGTTCCATCTATTCATGCATCCGTCGGTTGCTTCTTGTGTGTGCCGTGACTGGGGATTGAACCTGCAGCCTTGGTGTACTGGGACAATGCACCAGCCACTGCGCGCCTGGCCAGGAGGAGAAAGTGCCCCTTTGAAGTAATATTTATTGTTTTCTTTTTTAAGGAGAAACTTTCCTTTTCCAAGGAGAGCCTCAAGTGCTATAGCTAACAAAAACAGTTTTGTTTTTATGATAAACTTATAATAAAATAAATTTCCCAAGATAGACATGCAGCCTTATTGTTTCATGTTTGATGCGTTGTATGGTTTTTCATTAAGGCGTGTAGAAATCGATAAAAACATAATTGGAACAAACTGTAACTTCTAAAAATCTTAAGGGAAAACAACTTTCCCTTATTATAATAATTCCTTGTCAAAAACTGTTCCTTTCATAGCTCTTTTGAAATGGAAGACATTAGCTACCGGGACGACCACATCATTCTTGAAGGAGCTGGTCTTTCACAAATAGAACCACTTGGGGCAGACGCGTTCAGGTCTAGCTCCTCTAAAGAGGGTGTGGCGTGCAGGCCAGGAGCCTGCTGTGACCCACACATGGCGGTCGAGGCAGAGGTCTGCTGGGAACCGTGACCCATACACTGTTTCTTTGTCCACCGTGGGAAAGGGTACGAAGGTTATTGATTCACTGCAGCCCCACTGTGTGCTGGCCACCTGCTGGCGGCTGGGTGAGAACTGAGGTGAGCACGTAGCCGGGCCAGCTACTCAGTAACCTGGCACGTTAGCGATGGGCTCAGACGCGGGCGGAGGTGAGTGGATTCCACATAGCCGTGTGATCTGACTAAGCAGAGGGAGGCACACGCCAGTCAGGGGAGCGCTCAGACAGCAGCTCTAGAATTTCTTGGGGGGAAACAAGGCTTTCTCTTAAATGACTCCTCCGTGAGGATTAGGGTTCAGCTGGGTGAGAGGTGGGGAAAGTCCTCCCAATCGGATTAAAAGGTGCCACTGTTAGAGGGGATGCGCACGGAGCTGACAAAGGTGCGGTGGAACCTCCGTGGCCGACGCGGACACGGGTAAATCAAGCACGGGGTCGGCGGATAATGCATCACCGTGGCAGGAAGGAGGAGGTTGCTGTGGGTGAACCAATAATGCTGCCTTGGAGACATGGAGAAGAATTGGGAAAAAGAAGCAAAGAAGCTATGGCGTTGGCATGAGGCTAACTACGGCCCCTGCCACCTCTCTTCAGTGTGCCTGGAATTAAGAAGGGATATTTCTGCATTTTTGATTCATGGATGATTAACACGTCACATGAGGTAACATGGTTTGCACAACTTTTGACGGACCGATATTCTGGAAGGTTCGTGTCAAACTAGAGAGCGGCAACGCGTTGGCCAGTGTCAGTGTAAGGCTGAGCCGCTGAATCAGAATGATGCGAATGGACCTAGAGGCCGGGTGGCTTAGTGTGCACCTCTTCGCTGAGTCCGTGTCATTGAGTTAAACGTCCTTGCTGAGCCCGTGTGTAATTGAATTGCAAGGGGTCCTGTTTTTTAATAAAGTGCAGTGGACAGTCTCTCTCATTGTTCAGTGCAATTCTATTAACCTCGGGTTGGACCCTTGGGGAGATGAAGACAGTTACAGTGGGCGTTCCCCGTCGGCATCACACAGGCGGAGCGGACCCTCCGAGCTGCTTACTCAGGGGAATCTCAGCTGTTTGCTGAGTGAAAGTGAAAGTCAAATCTGGGGCAGTTCATCTTTCAAAGGACATTTTGAGCTCTTCGTGGGAAAGGGTATGAAGGTTATTGACTTATTGTAAACAAATCTAGTGGATCATTAAGCTAACGGTCAGACGGATCAAATGACCGTCTGATCGTTAACTATGATATGCACTGATGACTAGGCATGGACACATGGAACAGATGAATCTCAGAAGGAAGGGGACGGGGGGAGGGTGGGAAGAGATTAACCAAAGATCTTATATGCATACTAGAGGCCCGGTGCACGGATTCATGCACTGGTGGGGTCCGTTGGCCTGGCCTGTGGGGATTGGGCTGAAACCAACTCTCCAACATCCTCTGAGGGGTCCAGGATTTCAAGAGGGTGCAGGCCAGGCTAAGAGACCCCACCAGTGCATGAATCAGTGCCATGGGCTTCTAGTTTGATATATAAACTATTTACTAATTTTCCCCCCCATTAGCTTAGAAGACAAACATAATTCACTTAGAACATTGATGGGTACATAAAAAAATGCAATGATTGTTAAATATGTTGATGTCATACTATTTTAATTATTCAGAAGGAACTTTCACTTTTTATAAAAAATGACTTTATTTCTTTTCAAAAGCTCTTTTAACTTTCATGATATAAATGACCAATAGGCACATGTCCTTCCTCACTCAACACATATAGATAGACAGAGGTAACAGATGGTAGATAACAGGTGGTAGTAACAGATGGTAGATAGATAATGGATGACAGATAATCGACGAGAGATACATGCATACATAGACAGACAAATAATGTCATGTGCTTGCTGCTTTGATAATTTATTCAAGGGTAGAAAGACACTATTTCCTTCTCTCAGGCATAGGCTAAGGGCGCAGTGACACAGGAGGACACCCTCAGGTGGTATGAGCCCTCTGTGCTAGAGGAACATATGAAGTCAGAAGAGGGAAAGTGTAACTGGCCCACAGAGCGCAGGAAGGTGTCACACATGAGCATGAAGCAGCCACGTGCATGGCTAAGGGGAAGGGACTGTCAAGATTAACGGGTGGGCTCTGCGTCTCTTTGTCATGTGACCATGGACAAGGCCCTCGGAGTGTCCGCAGGTCTCTGCTGTCACCCGCACAGGAGGGACGGGGCCTACCTCGCCGGGCTTGTCTGCGGAAGTGAGCCTTCACACAAATGCCCGGCCCACGGTCGGCACCCAGGACACAGCTTCTGCCACTCGGACCCCAGACGCCAGTCAGGCCCCAGACTCCACTCGGGTCCCAGACACCCCTCGGGCCCCAGGCGCCACCCTCTCCTCAGGGAGCCTGTGCTCCCACACCTCCCGCTGTCGTTTTGGGGTGGAAGGGGAGGTGAGTGCCGGGCCTCAGGCAGCCCTGCGCGTGCTCTCAGGGTGGCACCAGCTCTTGGCTCCTCCCGTCCGAGGCTTCTCCTCTCAGCCTCACCTTCAGGGGGCAGGGCTGGTGTGTCTGCTGCTGTGTTTCTCGAGTCTCAGGTGGAAGGGGACCCATGTTGGTCGGGTCTGCTCGCTTCTGCTGTGTTCGTTGTTCAGAGTTTCCCCAGCACTACTTTACTGTCAGCCACCCACGCTGATGGTTTGAAATCTCATTCTGATTGATTGAAAACGTTGTTTTTGCTAAACTTGGCTTTGAAGTTTCCCCGGGGGTGAGTTTAAAACGCGTGGCTTCCTTTCCAAGCTGTGGGTGCGTTGCTGCTTCTCCACTCTGTCGGTTTCTCATTGAGTCCCGTGCCTCAGGGACCCTGGTCCAAGTGATTGCAGTTCCGGGACACGTGGGGATTGTTTCATGAACCAGCACCGGGAAAAATGTCAGTGAATTCTCTGAGAGCATTTGAAACGGATTTGACTTCTGTCATCATTGGGTATGGCCCATGACACATGTAGGTGTGTACATGCATCATGCCATAGCCACAAGAGTGTGCGCAGAGCTGTTCGGACCCACTGCTGTTAACACACGTGTGCTCGCTGTACCTCTGTGGGGCTGATGTTCTGTCTCCTATTGTGCTGTCAATATTCACCCGTGTCTCGGAATAGCCCACAGCGCCTGCCCTCCCCCGCCCCGATTGCCCACCATCTGCAGGGTCTCCCAGCCCGCGATGGCCCTGTCCCGTGGGCACTCCCTCACTTGTATCCACACGTGAATAAGCAGCAGGTAGGGACTGTCTCCTGACATTCGCAGGCTGCGTGGTGGTTGTCCGTTGCCTGTGAACCATGACCGTCCGCGTGTCAGGCTCTGTGGTCGTCACTCAGAGGCTGCGCGGGATTCTGGCTGCATCCCTGTGGCCGCGCGGAGACCCGTGTGCTTCCCTTTCGCTCCTTTAGTCGGGCGTTTCCTGCAGTGAAGTTCTCTGCATCGTGAGGAGGTGGCTGCAGGAGGAAAACCCGAGGCGACCTGACGTGTGCCCCACAGGCACCTCCCCTCCCGTGCCACGTACCCCGTCGCCCGGCCGTGCCTTGCAGTCTAGCCGATCCTTCCACGTGGTTACTTTGATAGCCGGTCCAGAGACGTTTGTGCTCTCTCTTCTGGACCTTGCTCTTCTCCCCAAACCTGGGAAGCGGTGGCCCTAGAGACCTGCACAATAAGATTTATGGACCTTGAAAAGATTCACCACGCTCTTTTTAAAATACCCTTACTGATTTCAGAGAGAGAGATGAGAGAGAGAGAGAGAGAGAGAGAGAAAAACATCAATGATGAGAAAGAATTATGGTTCTGCTGCCTCCTGCACGCCCCCTACTGGGGATGGAGCCCACAACCCGGGCCTGTGCCCTGACCGGGAATGGAACCCTGACCTCCTGGTTCATAGGTCGATGCTCAACCACTGAGCCACGCCGGCCAGGCCACTACACTCCTAATGGTATTTGTTCTTGGTCGGGAGCTCCCAGCACCGGGGGAGACACGTCCTTAAGTCAATTATCCCATGGACCGGGCACGTGCCCCGCCCACCGCAGATTCCGCCTCGGAGCGTCCCGGGCTCACAGGTCAGTCAAGGGTCACGAGACAAGCAGTCACTTGCAAACACACTGAAACAAAATTGATTTGTTTCTATTTCCAAGTGGATCATTTGCATTTTTTAATTCCTAAGGCTTCTGTCCAGCAAAGTAATGGAATTAGCATGCTCATTTGCAAACCCTTTCTGCCGCTTTAAGGAGTGTCACCATCATTCTGCACACGCCACTAGTTGGTGGGTTACTTTAGGGCGAACCCCGATTCCTCTCCTCTTAGGGTTGGTCCAATGGCACGCCTTCTCCGCGTGCACCCGACGTCACGTGGTGGACGCCAGCCCCGGACAGGCTCCCGGTGGTTCAGACAACGTACATCCATGTCTACAGAAAGGACGTCTTAATCCGGGAGCAAAAAGGGAATTTAAAGTAGCTATAATGTTGTTATGAATAGAGAGGCGGTGAAATGAAGGCAACCCGCTTACGAGCGCTGCAAACGAGAAAATTACTCCCATAAATTATGTGATGGCAATCTGAGCCAAATGTCCCCAAACCTTAATGTCTCTTGTGCTTATAAGGTAAAAGCGAAGCAGCGGAATGCTGGGAAGTTACTTTCTCTTATGCTAGAATATTCCTTGAAGACACTCCAGCACTTCCTGGGAAGTCTGGCGCTCTGCTCGTGTTGCACTGAGGAAAAGGGGCAACATGAAGGGTTCGAAAAGAAAGAAAGAAAGAGGGACTCGGACTGCCTTCTAAACTGCATTCTCCTCTCTCTCTCCCCGCCCCTCCCCTCCTCCCCTCTCCCCCGTGCTTGCAAGTGCACATCGGGTGTAGGAGTAAAAGGGTCTGAATTGGACCCCCGGCACAGGCGCCCCCACAGGCTCTGTATTTGTGGGCAAAGGGGCTTGAGGATTTCAGGGGACACGGCAGAAGAAGCACAAGTGCACGAGAAACGCAAGCTTGTGGTTTCCTGCAATTGTACCTTGAAGCCCTGACCCCAGCGCGCGTGCATGTGGGGACAGGCCTGGAGGGAGAAAGGACAACACGCGTCTTACAGTGCCCTGGGCCCTAGTCCCATCCCCCGGCTGACCGCACAGGAGGAGGAGGAAACCCACGGGGGCCCAGCGACGTCCGCTGGCTCCGCACGCGCGAGGCCCGGCCCCTCCAGACCTGCTGACACCTTGGTCTTGAACCTGCGGCCCCCAGAGCTGTGAGGAAACACGTCTGTTTGTCAGCCACGTGGTCTGTGGCTCCTCGCCCCAGCAGCGTTAACAGGATGATAGAGACGATCCCAGGACACGGGCTATTCGTGAGGAGGCGTTTCTGAGATTGCTGATTTGCAAATCAGCTGAATCCAAGACATCTGGAGAGCCCAGTCAATAAGCTGACAGTATTTCCCAGCAACTCACCTCAGAACAGGTTTCTTGTACAAGCACTGGATGATTGGACCGACACAAAAGGTCACATAATTTGGGGTAACTTGAAATAACCTTTTTTTGTTTTCAGTTAAACATCCAGTTAAATACCCATAAGCATCCAGAATGGCAGGCTGGCTCAGCTCTGTGAGATGCATTCTTTGAGAAAGAATTCCATCTCTGATCATGTCATTCTTTCCATAATTTGTAACATCCCCCGATTTACTCACATCTACACACGTTTCTCAAATCTGAATCCAGTGCCTCCCCAAGCGTGGGTGCTGTATTTCAAACGGGATCTTCCGTGGACGATGGGGCTGTAATGTAGACTCTGGAGAGACCTGGAAGATATTGTTCCTAGTCCCTCCGACTGTATGCGCTGGAACCTTTTTAGTTATTAAATGTATGGGAGTGACACTGGTTAAGAGGATCAGGTAGGTTTCAGGAGGAGATTTACACTCTAGGTTATTTGAAAAGGCCCATGACTTCAAGGTATCCACTCAGTACCAGCATCTGTAGTGTGTTCTTCCCCAAGTCTTCTCCACTCTCCTTAGTTTTTCTTGGGGCCTGTAGAGTTTGCCTTCTGTAATATTCACTTCACCTGTCTCTCAACCTATCGTCCATCCATCAGTGCCTTTGGAATTTTCTGAAAGTGGTTTCTGGCCGAAGACAGACGGTTACTTCCCACCTAGAGCAATAGCTACACAGGTTTTCTTGCCCTAATGTTCCCAATCTGGACTGATGTGGCGAGAGCCAGATGTTCCCCGCACGGATAGGGTCCCTCCACACCACAGGCGAGGGGTCCCAAAGGTGTGAACCTGGAGCTTAGGTGGGAGAGGTGCAGCTGTGCAGGGCCCCTCTCCAGAGGGGAGGGCATCCCTTTGGAGTATAAAGGGATGTTTAGTAGGGGAGACAAGATCCGCATCTCTGAGTTTACAGCTATTTGGAATGTCCTGTGGCTTCAAAGCCCATTATCCTGGAAAAGTAAGCATATACGTTGAGGGAGGCAAATTTATACTGTCTACAATATCTTCTATAAGCAGGACCCTAACCAGGCCCCGGTAGAATTTATTCAGAATGCCCTAACCGTGCAGAAACATGAAAATGTGTACTTCTGATGGCTGGTGTTATAATCACCTTGCTTTCTACAATTCCCAGCACCTTGCCTTGAACACATTGAGCACCTGTAAGTTGGGTAGGGTGAGGTGGAATGGAATGGATGGAGCGGAATGAATGGAATGGAATGAAATGGATGGGATGGAAGAAATGGAATGGGATGGAAGAAATGGAATGGGATGGATGGACTGGGATGGAACGGATGAAATGGAATGGATGGAGTGGGAAGGATGAAATGGATGGAATAGAATGGATGAGTGGAATTGCATGCAATAGAATGGAATAGAGTAAAATAAATTTATACAGTCAAGCTTTCATATCTATTGTTCCAAATCCATAGATTCAACTAACTGTGGATCAAAAATATTTAAAGAAATAATTCCAGAAAGTTGGCCCCTAAGCAATACAGTATGACAACTATTACAGAGCATTTGCCTTGCATGGGGTATGGTAAGTAACATAGGAATAATGTAAAGTAAACAGGAGCATGCGGCGTCCCATATGCAAACACCACACTCTTTATATACAGAAGGGGCTTGAGCACCCAGATTTTGTTATCTGTGGGGGTCCTGGAACTAGTCCCCTCTGGATACGGAGGGATGACTGTATTCATTGAATTGAATTAGATGGTGTGGATGGGCAATTTCAGACTTGACAAATACAGTCAGCTCCCAAATATTTCCTATCAGACAAGCTTCCTTGGCTAGCATGGCAATGGTTAGGTCCTTTCATGCTGTTCCTGGTCAAATTTTCCATTCTGTTCATGGCATGCACGTGGCCCATTGAATGGATATGAGACTTCAAAACTGTAGTTCTTCCGACTCTAAGAATACTGTGTGTTCTGAAACTTCTTTGAACTTACGTGAGAAGAATTCGGATAACGCTGAACAGAGGAAAGTTTAGAAACATCTGCCCAAATGGATATTAGAACTTGCGCCGTGCATGTTAAGGAGGCTGGCCTATGGATTTTCAGATGAAAGGCTTTGCTCAGGGTCTTAGAAATACAAATGGGGGAAAGTTACAAAAAGAGAAAGGGGAAAGTTTGAGTTAATCCCATTCCCAGCAGAGAGGAAAGAGTCCCCACAGCGTTGAAAGACCCGTTTCTGTCCAATGGGCTTCGGCACTCAGGGTGGACTTGTTTTAGTAGAAGGACACTTACGTTCCCCCAAGGAAAAATGACCTTTGGTGGCAGTTAGCGGACTCACAGCTCGTGTGTATACTCCTGACTTTATTTTTTTTAATTTTTATTTTATTGTTTAAAGTATGACAGATAGTAGTACCTATGTCTCCTTTTTTCCCCATTGACCTCCCCCTGGCCTCCCCTACCCCCCAGCACATGCCCTCACCGCCCCCTCCCGTGTTTTGCGTCCACTGGTGATGCTTATATGCGTGCGTACAAGTCCTTCGGTTGATCTCTTACTCCTCCCCCCAAGCCCTCCCCTGCCTTCCTGCTGTAGTTTACAGCTTCCTGCTGTAGTCTATTCGATGCTTCTTTGCCTCTGTATCTATGTTTGTTCTTCAGTTGATAATGTTCTTTATATTCCCCAAATGAGTGAGATGGCGTGGAACTGGAGAGCGTTATGCTAAGTGAAATAAGCCAGTCAGGGAAAGATAAATGCCATGTACTCCTGACGGTAAACGTCACCAGGAGAAGAAAACAGATCTGTCTTCTAAACGTTGTGTGATGTGCGGGCCACACCGATTTCTTCTTCCCTTAGAGCTGAAGTCCACCCCCGGCCGTGTGAACGCTGCGGGAGGGGCACACCCCCCTCCCAAGGCAGGCGCAGGCAGGCTCGTGAGCCCTTCCCCGGGGTGAGTCCACGCGGTTCCGTGTGGGGCCATGTAGACGTGCTTCCGAAGGGGCCTGTGTGAACCTCCCTCGTCACGCTTCCCGACAGAACCGGCCCAGAAGCTCTCCTGAAAGATGATACTCCCGAGGCAAGAGGAAACCAGCACGTTTCGGAACCAGCGGTGGTGGACCTAGAGAAATGTGTGTGTGCTTGAGCTCTCTGCCGGAACAGATAATCATACGTAATCAGAGCGAGCAGCAACCGAAGGAATCAAGCAAATAATAACCTTCCATTACTGGAGAAAGCTGATTTAAAAGCCGGTAAAGGGATGCCACACAGTTCAAATACTAATGTGGGCTATTTTACTAGACATCAGATTTCATGTTCTTATTTCAATTCAAGAATTCTAGAGATATGAGCTATCAGAGATTTCCTTTTTAAAAAAATATAGTTTTTATTGATTTCAGAGAGGAAGGGAGAGGGAGAGAGGAATAGAAATATCAATGATGAGAGAAGATCATTGATCAGCTGCCTCCTGCATGCCCCCTACGGGGGATCGAGCCCCCAACCCAGGCCTGTGCCCTCACTGATGAGGAATCGAACTGTGACTTCCTGGTTTATAGGTCGATGCGCAACCACTGAGCCACGTCGGCTGGGCTAAGAGATTTCTACCGTGAGCTACAACCCCATTAGATGGAAAATGCTGAACCCCAAAGTGGTTGTGGGTTTGCTCCAGTTCACGTAGATACTTGGGCTCCAAGGACAGCTGCCGGGTGGGTACCGCGTCCTCTGCTGCCCACGTGCGAGTCTCGCCCACGTGCGAGTCTCACCCCCGCACCCTTCCCCGAGGCAGGAGGGACCCGCCTCCTCCTGGCTCAGCCACAGCTGCCGGCACTTGCCCACCTGGCTTGTGGGCACTGGCTTGAGTTCGGCGAGTGGTTGGTGTGGGAAGCCTTCTCACCTTGAGACGTTCGCAGTGACAAGGCTCACCTTTGCCCCCCTCTCTCGCTTTTCTGACCGGTCTCGCTCTGTCCCACTGGGATGGTGCTGACTGTGTGTTCCGCAAGCAGACGCCCACACACTCAGTTTCCAGGACCAGTCCATACATGAAGCCTCGGGAACCAGGGCTCCTCCAGGAGTGGAAGGGTTCTCCTCCACTGAAACCAAGGGCCCTCCGTCAGGAAGCAAGCCCCCTCACATGCTATCAGTCCAGATATAGGGATTACGTGTTTTTGTCTGCCAAGAGCATCTCCTCCTGCTGAAAAAGACCCCCCCCCCATTTAAGCAAACCTATCCTATATAATCTATCCATACTAATAAAAGGGTAATATGCTAATTAGACCGGGTCAACCGGCCATCTTCCGGACGTCTGACTTCCTTCCGACAAAGCCATGGTGGTGGGGGCCAAGGCAGAGGCAGTTAGGGATGAGATCAGGTTGGCAGGGGGTATGGGGCAATCAGGCTGGCAGGGGAGGGCCGTTTGGGGTGACCAGGCTGGCAGGGGAGGACAGTTGGAGGCATTAGGCAGGCAGGCAGGTGAGTGGTTAAGAGCCAGTGGTCCTGGATTGTGAGAGGGATGTCCCACTGCTGGTTTAGGCCTGATCCCTGTGGGACATCCCCAGAGTGGTCCCAGATTGGAGAGGGTGCAGGCTGGGCTGAGGGATACCCCCCTACCCCCCATGCACAAATTTCATGCACCGGGCCTCTAGTTCTATATAATAAAAGCCTAATATGCAAATTGACTGAATGGTGGAACAACCAGTCACTATGACACACACTGACCACCAGGGAGCAGATGCTCAACACAGAAGCTGCCCCCAGGCCAGCCAAGGTGGGTTCCAGCAGGGGCCCCCTTATTGCCCCACCAGTTGCTCCACAGAGGGAGGCAGGCGGTGGCAGCGGATGGAGGGGCTGGCAAGTGGGTGGTGCCAGGCTGGCCAAGGCAGGTGCCAGTAGGGGCCCTGCCAGTCACCCCACAGATTAGCCCTGATTGCTGGCCAGGCCTAGGGACCCTACCCATGCACGAATTTCATGCATTGGGCCTCTAGTAAAATCCATATTGAAGAGTGATATTTCCCCTTTAGCATGCACTGTATTGTTTGATTAGGTACCCCATATTGTTTTCAGGAAATGGAGTTTACTTTTTCTCAACTCCTTCACAGACACACACACACACACACACACTATATATATATATATATCCTATATAATAAAAGCCTAATATGCAAATTGTCCCCTCAACCAGGAGTTCAACCAGCAGGCAGGCCAGCCCAACTGCCCATGTCCCCTCCCCCTGGCCAGCCTGGCCGGACTCCACCCATGCACGAATTCATGCTCTGGGCCTCTAATATATAAATACACACACACACACACACACACTGAGTGGCCAGATTATTATGCGTTCAGAGATCATAATAATCTGGTCATTCAGTGTATAAATATGTATGTGAACACTGTTTTCTTACTGGCTACTTGATTGTTGATCAAGGAAACAGACATAATTAAAATTTCCCATCTGAAAAGAGCTGGAGGTTCATCGGTGAGGGCACCTGGATGGGATAGTGTCTCCTATCACCCTTGTGAGACTGAACTTGGTTTAAAATTTTCTGCTACTATTAATATCTGACTACTCCTGGGCTATGTGGCATCCTTTTAGATATGTTTTTTTTTTTTTGTTCAATAATAATTTTTCAAAATAAAGTGATGCTCATCATTATTGATACCATTTTATTCTATTAGAAAACTTGAAATCCATCCCATGAAAAGACCACAAATGTCCATCAGAGTTAAGTTAAAGTTAAATGTACTTATCACAATCCATCCCCTTGCTCCCCTGTGAATGCAGAATGAGAAAGAGGTAATTTGCATGTATAAATTACTTTCCTCTGCAGAGAAGCTGTAGGACACGGAGTTTAAAATATTAAAAATTCATGGGGAAGATATCCACTATCTACATATCTGGTTGAGAGAGTGCCACAGTGTTTGCTGTGAAAAGATTTTCATTTCCATTGGGTTTAGCATGCATAACAAGTAGACAACAATCGATGGAAATGAGAAAGTGTCATTATGCTAAGTGAAATAAGCCAGCCAGAGAAAGACAAGGACCATATGATTTCACTTATTTGTGAATTCTAATGAACAGAATAAACTAATAAACAAAAAGAGACAGACTCATAGATACGGAGAACAGGATGACAGCTGTCAGAGGGGAGGGTGGTTGGGGGGGCTGGGTGAAAAGGTGAAGGGATTAAGGAAAAAAAACCCTCATAGACACAGACAACAGTATGGTGATTACCAGGGGGAAATGGGGTGGAGGTAGAAGAGGGTAAAGGAAGCTAAATGGTGATGGAAGGAGACTTGAATGGGGGTAGTGAACACACAACGCAATATAAAAATTATGTACTATAGAATTATATAACTGAAACCTATATAATTTTATTGACCAACTAGGGGCCCCGTGCATGAATTTGTGCACCTTGAAAGGAACTGTGGGCCGAGAGGCTATGGTGAGCACAGGGGCAGGTCTCGGCCCATCCTCCACACCCCTGCCCGGCCCCTCCTGCTGAGGCCCCTGTTCCCATGTCTGTTGGCAACCCCACTCCCACCACCGCCACTCTCACCCGCTGACAGCATGCATATTGGGGCCAGTGCCAGCACTGGGTGTGAGTGGTTGCTGCTGCCCCAATCGCCCCTCAGGAGCAGGGGGAGGTGGAGAAGCCCCGAGGGGCCATGGAGGCCAGCAGCCACAGCTCGCACCCGCCGATGGTGCTGCGTGATCGGGGCCGGCAGCAGGTGCGCATGACCAGCAGGACCCTGGCGTGCGGAAGCAAAGACTTTTCAGTAACCACCAGAGGCTCACCTCGATGACAGCAACCGGCGCCCCGCCTTGGTTTGGTGTCCCCGCTCACCTGCTCCACCATCCCGCTGCGGCCAATGCCCGCCATGTTCTGTCTCTGCCGCCTGCTGCTGATGCCTGCCATGGTCCACGTGTGTCCCCTGGTGGTCAGTGCACGTCATAGCGACTGGTTGTTCGGTTGTTCCACCGTTCAGTCTATTTGCATATTAGGGTTTTATATATATATATAGATGTCACCTCAATAAATTAAATAAATAAAATTTGAAAAGGGTATATTTAGAAAATGAGTCTGTATCATTTTTTACGCCAGTATTAAATTCAGAAAAGAAATCACAGATAAAATTGAATGATAGTATATCTTCTCATATAATTTAAAATTTTACATATGATAACAACTGTTGTTAAATTATCCATAGCTAATTGATCTTAAACTGAAATAGATAATTAAGCATGTTCTAGACTATTAGCTGGTTTATATTTTAGATATTTGCCTAATTAGACATTTCCAAAACTATTCATTTGCATTGGTTAATTTTTTACGACATTCTATTGTGAAATTTTAAACTATTCTTTTCTTTGATATTTACCCATTTGAAGCTACCTCCATAATGACATAAAAAACACATAATCTATATAATCATTACTGTGGACTTTTTTTCTTTCTCCATAGGAACAAATACTATACCATCCAGAGATAGGAATTTCAACTACTTGGGGTACACTGAAAGTTTTGACATATATATACACCCTCATAGGTACAAACACATACACACATATATAATTTTTAAAGGGAAGATTATAACTTTGGTTACATAGAAATAGAAATATATAATTTAAAATAATTTAAGCTTTACATTGTTACTTATATTTTTTTCTTATAAACCAAATTTAAAAGAAAAGTAGTTATTGGAATTTGGGTCATTTTATTCTCAAAGTATTTATTCCTGAAGTTTAGCAAAGGTGTACAAAAATATATTGGACCATGATAGCAATAAAGTGCGATACACATGTGTTGTAACAATAAGCATTTGTCTTAGTAAATCTTTCATATTTTCAAAAGTCATACATTTCATTTTTTAAAACAAACATCAGAGATGGATTTTTTCTGGGGGTCTCTGCATAGCTGATCGGTTTCATCGCATCTTAAAGACCTTTGCTCCAAGGCCCAGTCTTTTTGTTTGTGACGTGATTAGCACGGGGTGTTCCGTGTGAGCCTCACAGAAAGGGTGTCTCTCTCCCGAGAGACAGCGTGTGGGTGGAGCCAGTGACGAGAGGTCCCTGCCACGGACAGCGTCATGGACACCTCCACACCTGGTTCACCTGTCCTCCGGGAACCAAGTGGGAACGAGACCTTGTCAGACGACGGAAAAGCCATGTGAGCTCTGACAGGCCTGCCCACCGCGAACGAGGAGGTGCAAGCGGCCACCCTGCCCCCAGCCCCTCTGTGCCTGCATATGCAAATTAACCCCCATCTTTGTGGGGGTAATTTGCATACTCACTCCTGATGGGCTGGTGGGTGTTGTGGAGGTATAGGCAATTTGTATATTTCTCTTTCATTAGTGTAGATTACGCCATTGTTTTTAAAATGATGGTAAAATGTACTAGTATATAACAAAATTTGCCATGTTAAGTTCCCCATTGCCTAGTGAATGGTATGAAGTTCATGTGTGATGATGTGTAACTAGTGTACCATCTATTTCCACCCTCCAAGTAGAAACTCTGCCCCTAGAAGCCCCTCCCCGCAACGTCCTCTGGCGGCCTCCAGCCTGCGTGTGAAACTGCCTGCTGTGGATGTGTCATAGGAACAGAAGCACGCATGTTGGTCCTTTTGTGTCTGGCCCACATCACTGAACCTCATGTTCTCAGGTAAGGATGTGTCTTTCCTGCTCGGGGGGTGTGGGCCGCTGAGCTCGCTCTAGGCTGAGGTTGGGTTCAGCCCTGGTTGCCACAGCTTCACATCTCCCTGCGACCAGCCATTTCCCAGGGCATACCCCTCCCACTGCAGGTCGCAACAGCCCAAGAGGCCAAGCAGCGCCACAGAAACGCATTGAAGGCTTGTACTCGGTTACCGCCGTCTAAAGCCATTGGCCAGACCAAGTCACCTGGCCAAGTTCCACACCCACGGGGCGGGAAAGACACTCGGCCGCGCTGGGACAGGCTACAAAGCCTACAAGGAAGAGCGCAAAGAGCCGAGAGTAAGCCCGTCTGCTATACATGCGGACACTCAGGTACCCAGAGCCCCTCCCCTGCCCCCTACCCCTAACCCGTCCCTCTCCAGAGAGAACCCGATAGCAGCAGCATCTTGCCAGGTGACTTTCTTTGTCCAACGACCAATAAGCTGTGAGCCCTTTTCCTGCCAGTACGCGGATCTTCCGCGTTCTCTGTCCCCACAGCGGAGACTGCACAGACACACAGAGGGCAGAAGCTGGCCAGCTAGAGCCAAGGAGAGCGGCCCCAGAGGAACCCAACCCTTCCCACACCTAACCGTGAACACGCAGCCTCCAGAATGCAGAGGGCGTGCATTGCTGTTCCCCAAGCCCTCTGTGTGGCCGAGCTGCCCAGGTCTTCCTTCTCGAACCTCTCCTTCTCCCCCGTTAGCGACAGCTGTGCAGCGAGCATTCCTGTGTGTGTGTGACGGTGGACGCCTGAGGACCCTCCTCCACCTTCCGCTGCAGAGCCTGCGCATCCTGCTGAGGAGGCCCTTCTGGCCACCGGGGATGAAGCCCATGAAGAGCTTCCGGACGGGTCCTGGAGCATACGTGTGCACGACTCGCTGTGGGCCACGCTGGGAGAGTGCACATCGAGCGTCTCATCCGTCAGCATCTCATCTGTCCCCTTCCGTGGCATCCGTGTCCCCTTTCATGGTGTCCGTGTTCCCTTTCATGGTGTTCGTGTCCCCCTTCATGGTTTCCATGTCCCCTTTCATGGCATCCGTGTCCCCCTTCGTGGAGTCCGTGTCCCCTTTCATGGTGTCTGTGTTCCCTTTTGTGGTATCCGTGTCCTCTTTCGTGTTGTCTGTGTCCCCTTTTATGGTTTCCATGTCCCCTTTCATGGTGTCCATGTCCGCTTTCATGGTGTCCGTGTCCCCTTTCATCATGTCCGTGTCCCCTTTCATAGTGTCCGTGTCCCCTTTCATGGTGTCCGTGTCCGCTTTCATGGTGTCCGCGTTCCCTTTCATGGTGTCCGTGTCCCCTTCATGGTGTCCGTGTCCCCTTCATGGTGTCCGTGTTCCCCTTCATGGTGTCCATGTCCGCTTTCATGGTGTCCGCGTTCCCTTTCATCATGTCCGTGTCCCCTTTCATCATGTCCGTGTCCCCTTTCATGGTGTCCGTGTCCGCTTTCATGGTGTCTGTGTCCCCTTTCATCATGTCCGTGTCCCCTTTCATCATGTCCGTGTCCCCTTTCATGGCATCCGTGTCCCCCTTCGTGGAGTCCGTGTCCCCTTTCATGGTGTCTGTGTTCCCTTTTGTGGTATCCGTGTCCCCTTTCGTGTTGTCTGTGTCCCCTTTCATGGTTTCCATGTCCCCTTTCATGGTGTCCATGTCCGCTTTCATGGTGTCCGTGTCCCCTTTCATCATGTCCGTGTCCCCTTTCATAGTGTCCGTGTCCCCTTTCATGGTGTCCGTGTCCACTTTCATGGTGTCCGCGTTCCCTTTCATGGTGTCCGTGTCCCCTTCATGGTGTCCGTGTCCCCCTTCATGGTGTCCATGTCCGCTTTCATGGTGTCCGTGTCCCCTTTCATCATGTCCGTGTCCCCTTTCATAGTGTCCGTGTCCCCTTTCATGGTGTCCGTGTCCGCTTTCATGGTGTCCGCGTTCCCCTTCATGGTGTCCGTGTCCCCTTCATGGTGTCCGTGTTCCCCTTCATGGTGTCCATGTCCGCTTTCATGGTGTCCGCGTTCCCTTTCATCATGTCCGTGTCCCCTTTCATCATGTCCGTGTCCCCTTTCATGGTGTCCGTGTCCGCTTTCATGGTGTCTGTGTCCCCTTTCATCATGTCCGTGTTCCCCTTTCATCATGTCCGTGTCCCCTTTCATCATGTCCGTGTCCCCTTTCATGGTGTCCGTGTCCCCCTTTCATGGTGTCCGTGTCCCCTTTCATGGTGTCCGTGTCCCCCTTTCATGGTGTCCGTGTCCCCTTCATGGTGTCCGTGTCCCCTTTCATGGTGTCCGTGTCCCCCTTCATGGAGTCCATGTCCCCTTTCATCATGTCCGTGTTCCCCTTCATGGTATCCGTGTTCCCTTTCATGGTGTCCGTGTTCCCCTTTCATTGTGTCCGTGTTCCCTTTCATGGTATCCGTGTTCCCTTCATGGTGTCCGTGTCCCCTTTCATGGTGTCCGTGTCCCCCTTCATGGTGTCCGTGTCCCCTTTCATCATGTCTGTGTCCCCTTTCATGGTGTCCGTGTTCCCTTCATGGTGTCCGTGTCCCCTTTCATGGTTTCCATGTCCCCTTTCATCATGTCCGTGTCCCCTTTCATGGTGTCCGTGTCCCCTTTCATGGTGTCTGTGTCCCCTTTCATGGTGTCCGTGTCCCCCTTCATGGTGTCCGTGTCCCCTTTCATCATGTCCGTGTCCCCTTTCATGGTGTCCGTGTCCCCTTTCATGGTGTCCATGTCCGCTTTCATGGTGTCCGTGTCCCCTTTCATGGTGTCTGCGTTCCCTTTCGTGGTATCCGTGTCCCCTTTCATGGTTTCCATGTCCCCTTTCATGGTGTCCGTGTCCCCTTTCTTGGTGTCCATGTCCCCCTTCATGGTTTCCATGTCCCCTTTCATCATGTCCGTGTCCCCTTTCATGGTGTCCGTGTTCCCCTTCATGGTTTCCATGTCCCCTTCATGGTGTCCGTGTTCCCCTTCATGGTGTCTATGTCCCCTTTCATCATGTCCGTGTTCCCCTTCATGGTTTCCATGTCCCCTTTCATGGTGTTCGTGTCCCCCTTCATGGTTTCCATGTCCCCTTTCATGGCATCCGTGTCCCCCTTCGTGGAGTCCATGTCCCCTTTCATGGTGTCTGTGTTCCCTTTTGTGGTATCCGTGTCCCCTTTCGTGTTGTCTGTGTCCCCTTTCATGGTATCCATGTCCCCTTTCATGGTGTCTGTGTTCCCTTTCGTGGTATCCGTGTCCCCTTTCATGGTGTCTGTGTCCCCTTTCATGGTGTCCATGTCCGCTTTCATGGTGTCCATGTCCGCTTTCATGGAGTCCGTGTCCCCTTTCATCATGTCCGTGTCCCCTTTCATCATGTCCGTGTCCCCTTTCATCATGTCCGTGTCCCCTTTCGTGTTGTCTGTGTCCCCTTTCATGGTATCCATGTCCCCTTTCATGGTGTCTGTGTTCCCTTTTGTGGTATCCGTGTCCCCTTTCATGTTGTCTGTGTCCCCTTTCATGGTATCCATGTCCCCTTTCATGGTGTCTGTGTTCCCTTTCGTGGTATCCGTGTCCCCTTTCATGGTGTCCATGTCCACTTTCATGGTATCCGTGTCCCCTTTCATGGTGTCCGTGTCCCCTTGCATGGTGTCCGTGTCCCCTTTCATGGTGTCCATGTCCGCTTTCATGGTGTCTGTGTCCCCTTTCATCATGTCCGTGTCCCCTTTCATGGTGTCCGTGTCCCCTTTCATCATGTCTGTGTCCCCTTTCATGGTTGGCATGTCTTTTCTTTAAACCCTCCCCTGAGGACACAGTGTATTGATTCTAGACAGGCTCAGTGTGGCTTCTTCGTTAACTCTCTAGTTGTCGGACGTTCCTCAGCCAGATCTCAGGCCATTCTGAATGACGGCCGTGCTCCGTTGGGCTGTAATTTGCTGTGGAGTGGGAGCCAGGCTCTGTTTCTGCACTGGGTGCCCTTCCTTGCCTTTCTTCAGCCCCATGGAAAGCCCCTGCCGCCCCGTGTGCATCCTCACCAGCATCGCGAGGACCTCGCCCCGCCCTGCCTTCCTGAAGGGCTGCGGCTCCCGCCTGCGCACCTGAGTGGAAACTCCCCGCACTTGTCCCTGAGAAGCACGGATCCACGAAGGTGCCTTTCGCGATGATGGCTACCCCCGGGGAGCCAGGCTCGCGGGGAGGCTTTGCTGAGAAATCACATTTTCAGTGATTGCGGACATATTTGATGTGTGGCGACGATGACCATTTCACGCCTCCGGAATGGCTTTTCTAGATTTCGTTCTCCCATTCCCATTGTTCAGACACGATTACAGCAAACCCAGCAGGACATTAAGCAGGAACTAAAAACGCCACCAGCTGCGGCCTGCCCATCGGAGGAGCCGGCCTCCCCGCCGCGGGCGTCGGGGCTGAGCGTGCGTGTTACTGCGCGCGTCCAGTGCCTTGGAGCGTCGTCAGCCTGCCTGTGCGCCGCCGCCCGCCGCCCGCGGCCACAGGGCTTCACGCCCCACACACTCACGGCGGCATGGCCTTTATCCCCCAGGTTTGTCGTGAAGATGTGGCATTGTTCTCCTCGCCGATCTTCATTGCATTTCTCTTTGCCCTGCGTGAATGTACCTCTGTGCACTGATTTTCTACGTGGCTCAGAGGCTTGGGCGTCGGGTTTTCTCAAACGGATTCTTTGGGATTTGCCTTTGTCTCTGGTGTTAGCAGGTCAGGCCACACCGGCAGGATTCTGGTTACTGATGCCCAACTGCAGGCACGGAGACGGCATCGGCCGCCCCGCCCCGCAGGGAAGCAGCTGACTTTTTCACGGACCTGGTCAGGCAGCGCCTCCACGTGCCGCCCGCGCCGTGTCCCCGCCTCCCGACCCTGGCACCTTTGCTCGGGACACGCTGGGTCACCCCCACTCGCAGGGTCAGCACCGCGTGCAAGCACGCTCCATGCATCGCACACGACGCCCTTCCACAAGCCGCTGTCCGTGCAGAGGGACCCGGCTGCACGTGGGACGGTAAGAAGGCGTAAAGCCATCCACACGCATTGGGCCAACTTTACAAGGCGTTCAGTGGCACCTGGACAAGCGGACACAGAGTTCTGAAGTGAGGTCTGGTTTTTTCAACCTTAGTTCAGATCTGTTCGTAGAACCGGTGTCATGTACTGTGATGAGAGAAAGAGAATCTGCGTCCGACCGTGCATTCAAGCAAGTCCGCGGGGCTCGCGGCCCCTCTGGCTGACCTGGGCTCCCGTGTGGGTTTGTCACAGCTGCTGAGCTGCTGTGTGAGCCGTAAGCGCCCTGAGCCGACACAGGGAGGGGTCACGCAGACAGAGACCCATACAGCTTCTACCTCCTGCAAAGCCTCTGCTTGGGTCTCCACACACGCACACACGCACACACTCACGCACAGACACACATGCACACATGGTAGCACACATGCACAGACATGCGTACACACATGAAACACACACACGGTAGTACACACACGTGGCCACACATGCACGGATACGCACATGTGCTCTCACACACATATGCACATGCACATGCACACACACACGCACACACCTCAGAACATAAGTACATGAAAAGGGGACTTCAGCGTAAACCACCCCCACAGGCTTCTCTCTCTGTGTCTCTCACAGTAGGACACCGCTCTCTGTGTGTCTCTCGCAGTAGGACACCGCTGTGTGTCTCTCGCAGTAGGACACCGCTGTGTGTCTCTCGCAGTAGGACACGGCTCTCTCTGTGTCTCTGGCAGTAGGACACGGCTCTCTCTGTGTCTCTCGCAGTAGGACACGGCTCTCTCTGTGTGTCTCTCACAGTAGGACACCGCTCTCTCTGTGTGTCTCTCGCAGTAGGACACGGCTCTCTCTGTGTCTCTCGCAGTAGGACACCGCTCTCTCTGTGTCTCTCACAGTAGGACACGGCTCTCTCTGTGTCTCTCGCAGTAGGACACCGCTCTCTCTGTGTGTCTCTCGCAGTAGGACACGGCTCTCTCTGTGTGTCTCTCACAGTAGGACACCGCTCTCTCTGTGTGTGTCTCACAGTAGGACACCGCTCTCTCTGTGTCTCTCGCAGTAGGACACCGCTCTCTGTGTCTCTCACAGTAGGACACCGCTCTCTCTGTGTCTCTCACAGTAGGACACGGCTCTCTGTGTGTCTCTGGCAGTAGGACACGGCTCTCTCTGTGTCTCTCGCAGTAGGACACGGCTCTCTGTGTGTGTCTCTCACAGTAGGACACCGCTCTCTGTGTGTCTCTCGCAGTAGGACACGGCTCTCTCTGTGTGTCTCTCACAGTAGGACACCGCTCTCTCTGTGTGTGTCTCACAGTAGGACACCGCTCTCTCTGTGTCTCTCGCAGTAGGACACCGCTCTCTGTGTCTCTCGCAGTAGGACACCGCTCTCTGTGTCTCTCACAGTAGGACACCGCTCTCTGTGTGTCTCTCACAGTAGGACACCGCTGTGTGTCTCTCACAGTAGGACACCGCTCTCTCTCTGTGTCTCTCACAGTAGGACACGGCTCTCTCTGTGTCTCTCGCAGTAGGACACGGCTCTCTGTGTCTCTCGCAGTAGGACACGGCTCTCTCTGTGTGTCTCTCACAGTAGGACACGGCTCTCTGTGTGTCTCTCGCAGTAGGACACGGCTCTCTCTGTGTCTCTCGCAGTAGGACACGGCTCTCTCTGTGTGTCTCTCACAGTAGGACACGGCTCTCTGTGTGTCTCTCGCAGTAGGACACGGCTCTCTCTGTGTCTCTCGCAGTAGGACACGGCTCTCTCTGTGTCTCTCGCAGTAGGACACGGCTCTCTCTGTGGCTCTCGCAGTAGGACACCGCTCTCTGTGTCTCTCGCAGTAGGACACCGCTCTCTGTGTCTCTCGCAGTAGGACACGGCTCTCTCTGTGTCTCTCACAGTAGGACACCGCTCTCTCTGTGTGTCTCTCACAGTAGGACACGGCTCTCTCTGTGTGTCTCTCACAGTAGGACACCGCTCTCTCTGTGTCTCTCACAGTAGGACACCGCTCTCTCTGTGTCTCTCACAGTAGGACACCGCTCTCTCTGTGTGTCTCTCACAGTAGGACACGGCTCTCTCTGTGTGTCTCTCACAGTAGGACACCGCTCTCTCTGTGTCTCTCACAGTAGGACACCGCTCTCTCTGTGTCTCTCGCAGTAGGACACCGCTCTCTGTGTCTCTCGCAGTAGGACACCGCTCTCTGTGTGTCTCTCACAGTAGGACACGGCTCTCTCTGTGTCTCTCGCAGTAGGACACGGCTCTCTCTGTGTCTCTCGCAGTAGGACACGGCTCTCTCTGTGTGTCTCTCGCAGTAGGACACCGCTCTCTGTGTGTCTCTCACAGTAGGACACCGCTCTCTGTGTGTCTCTCACAGTAGGACACCGCTCTCTCTGTGTCTCTCACAGTAGGACACCGCTCTCTGTGTCTCTCACAGTAGGAAACCGCTCTCTGTGTGTCTCTCACAGTAGGACACCGCTCTCTCTCTGTGTCTCTCACAGTAGGACACCGCTCTCTCTGTGTCTCTCACAGTAGGACACCGCTCTCTGTGTGTCTCTCGCAGTAGGACACGGCTCTCTCTGTGTCTCTCACAGTAGGACACCGCTCTCTCTGTGTCTCTCACAGTAGGACACGGCTCTCTCTGTGTGTCTCTCACAGTAGGACACGGCTCTCTGTGTGCCTCTCGCAGTAGGACACGGCTCTCTGTGTGTCTCTCGCAGTAGGACACGGCTCTCTCTGTGTCTCTCGCAGTAGGACACGGCTCTCTGTGTGTCTCTCACAGTAGGACACCGCTCTCTGTGTGTCTCTCGCAGTAGGACACCGCTCTCTCTGTGTCTCTCACAGTAGGACACCGCTCTCTCTGTGTGTCTCTCACAGTAGGACACCGCTCTCTGTGTGTCTCTCGCAGTAGGACACGGCTCTCTCTCTGTGTCTCTCGCAGTAGGACACCGCTCTCTCTGTGTCTCTCGCAGTAGGACACCGCTCTCTCTGTGTCTCTCACAGTAGGACACCGCTCTCTGTGTGTCTCTCACAGTAGGACACCGCTCTCTCTGTGTCTCTCACAGTAGGACACCGCTCTCTCTGTGTGTCTCTCGCAGTAGGACACGGCTCTCTCTGTGTCTCTCACAGTAGGACACCGCTCTCTGTGTGTCTCTCACAGTAGGACACCGCTCTCTGTGTGTCTCTCGCAGTAGGACACCGCTCTCTCTGTGTCTCTCACAGTAGGACACCGCTCTCTGTGTGTCTCTCACAGTAGGACACCGCTCTCTCTGTGTGTCTCTCGCAGTAGGACACGGCTCTCTCTGTGTCTCTCGCAGTAGGACACGGCTCTCTGTGTGTCTCTCACAGTAGGACACCGCTCTCTGTGTGTCTCTCGCAGTAGGACACCGCTCTCTCTGTGTCTCTCACAGTAGGACACCGCTCTCTCTGTGTGTCTCTCACAGTAGGACACCGCTCTCTGTGTGTCTCTCGCAGTAGGACACCTCTCTCTGTGTCTCTCACAGTAGGACACCGCTCTCTCTGTGTCTCTCACAGTAGGACACCGCTCTCTGTGTGTCTCTCGCAGTAGGACACGGCTCTCTGTGTGTCTCTGGCAGTAGGACACCGCTCTCTCTGTGTCTCTCACAGTAGGACACCGCTCTCTGTGTGTCTCTCGCAGTAGGACACGGCTCTCTCTGTGTCTCTCACAGTAGGACACCGCTCTCTGTGTGTCTCTCGCAGTAGGACACGGCTCTCTGTGTGTCTCTGGCAGTAGGACACCGCTCTCTCTGTGTCTCTCACAGTAGGACACCGCTCTCTCTGTGTCTCTCACAGTAGGACACCGCTCTCTCTGTGTGTCTCTCGCAGTAGGACACCGCTCTCTGTGTGTCTCTGGCAGTAGGACACCGCTCTCTCTGTGTCTCTCACAGTAGGACACCGCTCTCTCTGTGTGTCTCTCACAGTAGGACACCGCTCTCTCTGTGTGTCTCTCACAGTAGGACACCGCTCTCTGTGTGTCTCTCGCAGTAGGACACCGCTCTCTCTCTGTGTCTCTCACAGTAGGACACGGCTCTCTCTGTGTCTCTCGCAGTAGGACACCGCTCTCTCTCTGTGTCTCTCACAGTAGGACACCGCTCTCTCTGTGTCTCTCACAGTAGGACACCGCTCTCTGTGTGTCTCTCACAGTAGGACACGGCTCTCTCTGTGTCTCTCACAGTAGGACACCGCTCTCTGTGTGTCTCTCGCAGTAGGACACGGCTCTCTCTGTGTCTCTCACAGTAGGACACCGCTCTCTGTGTGTCTCTCACAGTAGGACACCGCTCTCTCTGTGACTCTCACAGTAGGACACCGCTCTCTGTGTGTCTCTCGCAGTAGGACACGGCTCTCTGTGTGTCTCTGGCAGTAGGACACCGCTCTCTCTGTGTCTCTCACAGTAGGACACGGCTCTCTGTGTGTCTCTCACAGTAGGACACCGCTCTCTCTGTGTCTCTCACAGTAGGACACCGCTCTCTGTGTGTCTCTCACAGTAGGACACCGCTCTCTCTGTGTCTCTCACAGTAGGACACCGCTCTCTGTGTGTCTCTCGCAGTAGGACACGGCTCTCTCTGTGTCTCTCACAGTAGGACACCGCTCTCTGTGTGTCTCTCACAGTAGGACACCGCTCTCTGTGTGTCTCTCACAGTAGGACACCGCTCTCTCTGTGTCTCTCACAGTAGGACACCGCTCTCTGTGTGTCTCTCGCAGTAGGACACGGCTCTCTCTGTGTCTCTCACAGTAGGACACCGCTCTCTCTGTGTCTCTCACAGTAGGACACCGCTCTCTCTGTGTGTCTCTCGCAGTAGGACACCGCTCTCTCTGTGTGTCTCTCGCAGTAGGACACGGCTCTCTGTGTGTCTCTCACAGTAGGACACCGCTCTCTCTCTGTGTCTCTCACAGTAGGACACCGCTCTCTCTGTGTCTCTCACAGTAGGACACGGCTCTCTGTGTGTCTCTCACAGTAGGACACCGCTCTCTCTGTGTGTCTCTCGCAGTAGGACACGGCTCTCTGTGTGTCTCTCACAGTAGGACACCGCTCTCTCTCTGTGTCTCTCACAGTAGGACACCGCTCTCTCTGTGTCTCTCACAGTAGGACACCGCTCTCTCTGTGTGTCTCTCACAGTAGGACACCGCTCTCTCTGTGTCTCTCACAGTAGGACACCGCTCTCTCTGTGTGTCTCTCACAGTAGGACACCGCTCTCTCTGTGTCTCTCACAGTAGGACACGGCTCTCTGTGTGTCTCTCACAGTAGGACACCGCTCTCTCTGTGTCTCTCACAGTAGGACACCGCTCTCTGTGTGTCTCTCACAGTAGGACACCGCTCTCTCTGTGTCTCTCACAGTAGGACACCGTTCTCTGTGTGTCTCTCGCAGTAGGACACGGCTCTCTCTGTGTCTCTCACAGTAGGACACCGCTCTCTGTGTGTCTCTCGCAGTAGGACACGGCTCTCTGTGTGTCTCTCACAGTAGGACACCGCTCTCTCTGTGTCTCTCACAGTAGGACACCGCTCTCTGTGTGTCTCTCGCAGTAGGACACGGCTCTCTCTGTGTCTCTCACAGTAGGACACCGCTCTCTCTGTGTCTCTCACAGTAGGACACCGCTCTCTCTGTGTGTCTCTCGCAGTAGGACACCGCTCTCTCTGTGTGTCTCTCGCAGTAGGACACGGCTCTCTGTGTGTCTCTCACAGTAGGACACCGCTCTCTCTCTGTGTCTCTCACAGTAGGACACCGCTCTCTCTGTGTCTCTCACAGTAGGACACGGCTCTCTGTGTGTCTCTCACAGTAGGACACCGCTCTCTCTGTGTGTCTCTCGCAGTAGGACACGGCTCTCTGTGTGTCTCTCACAGTAGGACACCGCTCTCTCTCTGTGTCTCTCACAGTAGGACACCGCTCTCTCTGTGTCTTTCACAGTAGGACACCGCTCTCTCTGTGTGTCTCTCACAGTAGGACACCGCTCTCTCTGTGTCTCTCACAGTAGGACACCGCTCTCTCTGTGTGTCTCTCGCAGTAGGACACGGCTCTCTGTGTGTCTCTGGCAGTAGGACACCGCTCTCTCTGTGTCTCTCACAGTAGGACACCGCTCTCTCTGTGTCTCTCACAGTAGGACACCGCTCTCTCTGTGTGTCTCTCACAGTAGGACACCGCTCTCTCTGTGTCTCTCACAGTAGGACACCGCTCTCTCTGTGTGTCTCTCGCAGTAGGACACGGCTCTCTGTGTGTCTCTGGCAGTAGGACACGGCTCTCTCTGTGTCTCTCACAGTAGGACACCGCTCTCTCTGTGTGTCTCTCGCAGTAGGACACGGCTCTCTGTGTGTCTCTCGCAGTAGGACACGGCTCTCTGTGTGTCTCTCGCAGTAGGACACGGCTCTCTGTGTGTCTCTGGCAGTAGGACACCGCTCTCTCTGTGTCTCTCACAGTAGGACACCGCTCTCTCTGTGTCTCTCACAGTAGGACACCGCTCTCTCTGTGTCTCTCACAGTAGGACACGGCTCTCTGTGTGTCTCTCACAGTAGGACACCGCTCTCTGTGTGTCTCTCGCAGTAGGACACCGCTCTCTCTGTGTGTCTCTCGCAGTAGGACACGGCTCTCTGTGTGTCTCTGGCAGTAGGACACGGCTCTCTCTGTGTGTCTCTCGCAGTAGGACACGGCTCTCTGTGTGTCTCTCGCAGTAGGACACCGCTCTCTCTGTGTGTCTCTCGCAGTAGGACACCGCTCTCTCTGTGTCTCTCACAGTAGGACACCGCTCTCTCTGTGTCTCTCACAGTAGGACACCGCTCTCTCTGTGTCTCTCACAGTAGGACACCGCTCTCTCTGTGTGTCTCTCACAGTAGGACACCGCTCTCTCTCTGTCTCTCGCAGTAGGACACCGCTCTCTGTGTGTCTCTCACAGTAGGACACGGCTCTCTCTGTGTCTCTCACAGTAGGACACCGCTCTCTGTGTGTCTCTCACAGTAGGACACGGCTCTCTCTGTGTCTCTCACAGTAGGACACCGCTCTCTGTGTGTCTCTCACAGTAGGACACGGCTCTCTCTGTGTCTCTCACAGTAGGACACCGCTCTCTCTGTGTCTCTCGCAGTAGGACACGGCTCTCTCTGTGTGTCTCTCACAGTAGGACACCGCTCTCTGTGTGTCTCTCGCAGTAGGACACGGCTCTCTGTGTGTCTCTCACAGTAGGACACCGCTCTCTGTGTGTCTCTCGCAGTAGGACACCGCTCTCTCTGTGTCTCTCGCAGTAGGACACGGCTCTCTCTGTGTCTCTCACAGTAGGACACCGCTCTCTGTGTGTCTCTCACAGTAGGACACGGCTCTCTCTGTGTCTCTCGCAGTAGGACACCGCTCTCTCTGTGTCTCTCGCAGTAGGACACGGCTCTCTCTGTGTCTCTCACAGTAGGACACGGCTCTCTGTGTCTCTCGCAGTAGGACACGGCTCTCTCTGTGTCTCTCACAGTAGGACACCGCTCTCTGTGTGTCTCTCACAGTAGGACACCGCTCTCTCTGTGTGTCTCTCACAGTAGGACACCGCTCTCTGTGTGTCTCTCACAGTAGGACACCGCTCTCTCTGTGTGTCTCTCACAGTAGGACACGGCTCTCTGTGTCTCTCACAGTAGGACACCGCTCTCTGTGTGTCTCTCACAGTAGGACACCGCTCTCTGTGTGTCTCTCGCAGTAGGACACCGCTCTCTCTGTGTCTCTCACAGTAGGACACCGCTCTCTCTGTTTGTCTCTCACAGTAGGACACCGCTCTCTCTGTGTCTCTCACAGTAGGACACCGCTCTCTCTGTGTCTCTCACAGTAGGACACGCTCTCTCTGTGTGTCTCTCATAGTAGGACACCGCTCTCTCTGTGTCTCTCACAGTAGGACACCGCTCTCTGTGTGTCTCTCGCAGTAGGACACCGCTCTCTCTGTGTCTCTCGCAGTAGGACACCGCTCTCTGTGTGTCTCTCACAGTAGGACACCGCTCTCTCTGTGTCTCTCACAGTAGGACACCGCTCTCTCTGTGTCTCTCACAGTAGGACACGGCTCTCTGTGTGTCTCTCACAGTAGGACACCGCTCTCTGTGTGTCTCTCGCATAGGACACCGCTCTCTCTGTGTGTCTCTCGCAGTAGGACACGGCTCTCTGTGTGTCTCTGGCAGTAGGACACGGCTCTCTCTGTGTGTCTCTCGCAGTAGGACACGGCTCTCTGTGTGTCTCTCGCAGTAGGACACCGCTCTCTCTGTGTGTCTCTGGCAGTAGGACACCGCTCTCTCTGTGTCTCTCACAGTAGGACACCGCTCTCTCTGTGTCTCTCACAGTAGGACACCGCTCTCTCTGTGTCTCTCACAGTAGGACACCGCTCTCTCTGTGTGTCTCTCACAGTAGGACACCGCTCTCTCTCTGTCTCTCGCAGTAGGACACCGCTCTCTGTGTGTCTCTCACAGTAGGACACGGCTCTCTCTGTGTCTCTCACAGTAGGACACCGCTCTCTGTGTGTCTCTCACAGTAGGACACGGCTCTCTCTGTGTCTCTCACAGTAGGACACCGCTCTCTCTGTGTCTCTCACAGTAGGACACGGCTCTCTGTGTGTCTCTCACAGTAGGACACCGCTCTCTGTGTGTCTCTCGCAGTAGGACACCGCTCTCTCTGTGTGTCTCTCGCAGTAGGACACGGCTCTCTGTGTGTCTCTGGCAGTAGGACACGGCTCTCTCTGTGTGTCTCTCGCAGTAGGACACGGCTCTCTGTGTGTCTCTCGCAGTAGGACACCGCTCTCTCTGTGTGTCTCTCGCAGTAGGACACCGCTCTCTCTGTGTCTCTCACAGTAGGACACCGCTCTCTCTGTGTCTCTCACAGTAGGACACCGCTCTCTCTGTGTCTCTCACAGTAGGACACCGCTCTCTCTGTGTGTCTCTCACAGTAGGACACCGCTCTCTCTCTGTCTCTCGCAGTAGGACACCGCTCTCTGTGTGTCTCTCACAGTAGGACACGGCTCTCTCTGTGTCTCTCACAGTAGGACACCGCTCTCTGTGTGTCTCTCACAGTAGGACACGGCTCTCTCTGTGTCTCTCACAGTAGGACACCGCTCTCTGTGTGTCTCTCACAGTAGGACACGGCTCTCTCTGTGTCTCTCACAGTAGGACACCGCTCTCTCTGTGTCTCTCGCAGTAGGACACGGCTCTCTCTGTGTGTCTCTCACAGTAGGACACCGCTCTCTGTGTGTCTCTCGCAGTAGGACACGGCTCTCTGTGTGTCTCTCACAGTAGGACACCGCTCTCTGTGTGTCTCTCGCAGTAGGACACCGCTCTCTCTGTGTCTCTCGCAGTAGGACACGGCTCTCTCTGTGTCTCTCACAGTAGGACACCGCTCTCTGTGTGTCTCTCACAGTAGGACACGGCTCTCTCTGTGTCTCTCGCAGTAGGACACCGCTCTCTCTGTGTCTCTCGCAGTAGGACACGGCTCTCTCTGTGTCTCTCACAGTAGGACACGGCTCTCTGTGTCTCTCGCAGTAGGACACGGCTCTCTCTGTGTCTCTCACAGTAGGACACCGCTCTCTGTGTGTCTCTCACAGTAGGACACCGCTCTCTCTGTGTGTCTCTCACAGTAGGACACCGCTCTCTGTGTGTCTCTCACAGTAGGACACCGCTCTCTCTGTGTGTCTCTCACAGTAGGACACGGCTCTCTGTGTCTCTCACAGTAGGACACCGCTCTCTGTGTGTCTCTCACAGTAGGACACCGCTCTCTGTGTGTCTCTCGCAGTAGGACACCGCTCTCTCTGTGTCTCTCACAGTAGGACACCGCTCTCTCTGTTTGTCTCTCACAGTAGGACACCGCTCTCTCTGTGTCTCTCACAGTAGGACACCGCTCTCTCTGTGTCTCTCACAGTAGGACACCGCTCTCTCTGTGTGTCTCTCACAGTAGGACACCGCTCTCTCTGTGTCTCTCACAGTAGGACACCGCTCTCTGTGTGTCTCTCGCAGTAGGACACCGCTCTCTCTGTGTCTCTCGCAGTAGGACACCGCTCTCTGTGTGTCTCTCACAGTAGGACACCGCTCTCTCTGTGTCTCTCACAGTAGGACACCGCTCTCTCTGTGTCTCTCACAGTAGGACACGGCTCTCTGTGTGTCTCTCACAGTAGGACACCGCTCTCTGTGTGTCTCTCGCAGTAGGACACCGCTCTCTCTGTGTGTCTCTCGCAGTAGGACACGGCTCTCTGTGTGTCTCTGGCAGTAGGACACGGCTCTCTCTGTGTGTCTCTCGCAGTAGGACACGGCTCTCTGTGTGTCTCTCGCAGTAGGACACCGCTCTCTCTGTGTGTCTCTGGCAGTAGGACACCGCTCTCTCTGTGTCTCTCACAGTAGGACACCGCTCTCTCTGTGTCTCTCACAGTAGGACACCGCTCTCTCTGTGTCTCTCACAGTAGGACACCGCTCTCTCTGTGTGTCTCTCACAGTAGGACACCGCTCTCTCTCTGTCTCTCGCAGTAGGACACCGCTCTCTGTGTGTCTCTCACAGTAGGACACGGCTCTCTCTGTGTCTCTCACAGTAGGACACCGCTCTCTGTGTGTCTCTCACAGTAGGACACGGCTCTCTCTGTGTCTCTCACAGTAGGACACCGCTCTCTGTGTGTCTCTCACAGTAGGACACGGCTCTCTCTGTGTCTCTCACAGTAGGACACCGCTCTCTCTGTGTCTCTCGCAGTAGGACACGGCTCTCTCTGTGTGTCTCTCACAGTAGGACACCGCTCTCTGTGTGTCTCTCGCAGTAGGACACGGCTCTCTGTGTGTCTCTCACAGTAGGACACCGCTCTCTGTGTGTCTCTCGCAGTAGGACACCGCTCTCTCTGTGTCTCTCGCAGTAGGACACGGCTCTCTCTGTGTCTCTCACAGTAGGACACCGCTCTCTGTGTGTCTCTCACAGTAGGACACGGCTCTCTCTGTGTCTCTCGCAGTAGGACACCGCTCTCTCTGTGTCTCTCGCAGTAGGACACGGCTCTCTCTGTGTCTCTCACAGTAGGACACGGCTCTCTGTGTCTCTCGCAGTAGGACACGGCTCTCTCTGTGTCTCTCACAGTAGGACACCGCTCTCTGTGTGTCTCTCACAGTAGGACACCGCTCTCTCTGTGTGTCTCTCACAGTAGGACACCGCTCTCTGTGTGTCTCTCACAGTAGGACACCGCTCTCTCTGTGTGTCTCTCACAGTAGGACACGGCTCTCTGTGTCTCTCACAGTAGGACACCGCTCTCTGTGTGTCTCTCACAGTAGGACACCGCTCTCTGTGTGTCTCTCGCAGTAGGACACCGCTCTCTCTGTGTCTCTCACAGTAGGACACCGCTCTCTCTGTTTGTCTCTCACAGTAGGACACCGCTCTCTCTGTGTCTCTCACAGTAGGACACCGCTCTCTCTGTGTCTCTCACAGTAGGACACCGCTCTCTCTGTGTGTCTCTCACAGTAGGACACCGCTCTCTCTGTGTCTCTCACAGTAGGACACCGCTCTCTGTGTGTCTCTCGCAGTAGGACACCGCTCTCTCTGTGTCTCTCGCAGTAGGACACCGCTCTCTGTGTGTCTCTCACAGTAGGACACCGCTCTCTCTGTGTCTCTCACAGTAGGACACCGCTCTCTCTGTGTCTCTCACAGTAGGACACGGCTCTCTGTGTGTCTCTCACAGTAGGACACCGCTCTCTGTGTGTCTCTCGCAGTAGGACACCGCTCTCTCTGTGTGTCTCTCGCAGTAGGACACGGCTCTCTGTGTGTCTCTGGCAGTAGGACACGGCTCTCTCTGTGTGTCTCTCGCAGTAGGACACTGCTCTCTGTGTGTCTCTCGCAGTAGGACACCGCTCTCTCTGTGTGTCTCTGGCAGTAGGACACCGCTCTCTCTGTGTCTCTCACAGTAGGACACCGCTCTCTCTGTGTCTCTCACAGTAGGACACCGCTCTCTCTGTGTCTCTCACAGTAGGACACCGCTCTCTCTGTGTGTCTCTCACAGTAGGACACCGCTCTCTCTCTGTCTCTCGCAGTAGGACACCGCTCTCTGTGTGTCTCTCACAGTAGGACACGGCTCTCTCTGTGTCTCTCACAGTAGGACACCGCTCTCTGTGTGTCTCTCACAGTAGGACACGGCTCTCTCTGTGTCTCTCACAGTAGGACACCGCTCTCTGTGTGTCTCTCACAGTAGGACACGGCTCTCTCTGTGTCTCTCACAGTAGGACACCGCTCTCTCTGTGTCTCTCGCAGTAGGACACGGCTCTCTCTGTGTGTCTCTCACAGTAGGACACCGCTCTCTGTGTGTCTCTCGCAGTAGGACACGGCTCTCTGTGTGTCTCTCACAGTAGGACACCGCTCTCTGTGTGTCTCTCGCAGTAGGACACCGCTCTCTCTGTGTCTCTCGCAGTAGGACACGGCTCTCTCTGTGTCTCTCACAGTAGGACACCGCTCTCTGTGTGTCTCTCACAGTAGGACACGGCTCTCTCTGTGTCTCTCGCAGTAGGACACCGCTCTCTCTGTGTCTCTCGCAGTAGGACACGGCTCTCTCTGTGTCTCTCACAGTAGGACACGGCTCTCTGTGTCTCTCGCAGTAGGACACGGCTCTCTCTGTGTCTCTCACAGTAGGACACCGCTCTCTGTGTGTCTCTCACAGTAGGACACCGCTCTCTCTGTGTGTCTCTCACAGTAGGACACCGCTCTCTGTGTGTCTCTCACAGTAGGACACCGCTCTCTCTGTGTGTCTCTCACAGTAGGACACGGCTCTCTGTGTCTCTCACAGTAGGACACCGCTCTCTGTGTGTCTCTCACAGTAGGACACCGCTCTCTGTGTGTCTCTCGCAGTAGGACACCGCTCTCTCTGTGTCTCTCACAGTAGGACACCGCTCTCTCTGTTTGTCTCTCACAGTAGGACACCGCTCTCTCTGTGTCTCTCACAGTAGGACACCGCTCTCTCTGTGTCTCTCACAGTAGGACACCGCTCTCTCTGTGTGTCTCTCACAGTAGGACACCGCTCTCTCTGTGTCTCTCACAGTAGGACACCGCTCTCTGTGTGTCTCTCGCAGTAGGACACCGCTCTCTCTGTGTCTCTCGCAGTAGGACACCGCTCTCTGTGTGTCTCTCACAGTAGGACACCGCTCTCTCTGTGTGTCTCTCACAGTAGGACACCGCTCTCTCTGTGTCTCTCACAGTAGGACACCGCTCTCTCTGTGTGTCTCTCGCAGTAGGACACGGCTCTCTGTGTGTCTCTGGCAGTAGGACACCGCTCTCTCTGTGTCTCTCACAGTAGGACACCGCTCTCTCTGTGTCTCTCACAGTAGGACACCGCTCTCTCTGTGTGTCTCTCACAGTAGGACACCGCTCTCTCTATGTCTCTCACAGTAGGACACCGCTCTCTCTGTGTGTCTCTCGCAGTAGGACACGGCTCTCTGTGTGTCTCTGGCAGTAGGACACGGCTCTCTCTGTGTCTCTCGCAGTAGGACACCGCTCTCTCTGTGTCTCTCACAGTAGGACACGGCTCTCTCTGTGTCTCTCACAGTAGGACACCGCTCTCTCTGTGTGTCTCTCACAGTAGGACACCGCTCTCTCTGTGTGTCTCTCGCAGTAGGACACGGCTCTCTCTGTGTCTCTCACAGTAGGACACCGCTCTCTCTGTGTGTCTCTCGCAGTAGGACACGGCTCTCTGTGTGTCTCTCGCAGTAGGACACGGCTCTCTGTGTGTCTCTCGCAGTAGGACACGGCTCTCTGTGTGTCTCTGGCAGTAGGACACCGCTCTCTCTGTGTCTCTCACAGTAGGACACCGCTCTCTCTGTGTCTCTCACAGTAGGACACCGCTCTCTCTGTGTGTCTCTCACAGTAGGACACCGTTCTCTCTGTGTCTCTCACAGTAGGACACCACTCTCTCTGTGTGTCTCTCGCAGTAGGACACCGCTCTCTCTGTGTGTCTCTCACAGTAGGACACGGCTCTCTCTGTGTCTCTCGCAGTAGGACACGGCTCTCTCTATTTCTCTCGCAGTAGGACACGGCTCTCTCTATTTCTCTCGCAGTAGGACACGGCTCTCTCTGTGTCTCTCGCAGTAGGACACCGCTCTCTCTCTGTGTCTCTCACAGTAGGACACCGCTCTCTCTATTTCTCTCACAGTAGGACACCGCTCTCTCTGTGTCTCTCACAGTAGGACACGGCTCTCTCTGTGTCTCTCGCAGTAGGACACGGCTCTCTGTGTGTCTCTCACAGTAGGACACGGCTCTCTCTGTGTCTCTCACAGTAGGACACCGCTCTCTCTGTGTGTCTCTCGCAGTAGGACACCGCTCTCTGTGTCTCTCACAGTAGGACACGGCTCTCTCTGTGTCTCTCACAGTAGGACACGGCTCTCTCTGTGTCTCTCACAGTAGGACACCGCTCTCTGTGTCTCTCACAGTAGGACACGGCTCTCTGTGTGTCTCTCGCAGTAGGACACCGCTCTCTCTGTGTGTCTCACAGTAGGACACCGCTCTCTCTGTGTGTCTCTCACAGTAGGACACGGCTCTCTGTGTGTCTCTCGCAGTAGGACACGGCTCTCTGTGTGTCTCTCACAGTAGGACACCGCTCTCTGTGTGTCTCTCGCAGTAGGACACGGCTCTCTCTGTGTCTCTCGCAGTAGGACACGGCTCTCTCTGTGTCTCTCGCAGTAGGACACGGCTCTCTCTGTGTCTCTCACAGTAGGACACGGCTCTCTCTGTGTCTCTCACAGTAGGACACGGCTCTCTCTGTGTCTCTCACAGTAGGACACCGCTCTCTGTGTGTCTCTCGCAGTAGGACACCGCTCTCTCCGAAAGGTAGCAGGCATGTGGATTCCGGGGGGAAGGGGCCGGGGGGCGTGGGAGGGAGCTGTGCTCCTACCAACAATAAAAATCCATTTTAAAAAGTATTTTTTCTATGTCTTGTGTGTCCTGAAGCCAAAAAAATTAACAACAACAACAAAAACTGGGCCCGGCCGGCCCGGCCCCGTGGCTGAGCATGGACCTGGGAACCAGGAGGTCACGGTGTGATTCCCGTCAGGGCACAGGCCCGGGCTGCGGGCTCGGTCCCCCGTGGGGGGCGTGCAGGCGGCAGCCGATCCGTGATTCTCTCTCAGCACGGATGTTTCCCTCTCCCTCTCCTGTCCTCTCTGAGATCAATTTAACAAATATATTAAAAAAAGAAGAAATGGGGGGGGGTGAGTGGGAGTGAGAGCCGTAGGGAGGCCTGCAGGGACGCAGAGCCGCCGAGCGGGGAAGCGCCCTCCCCCGTGGCTGGGGTCGGGTCCGGTTTCCCTTCCGCGGGGGAACGTGGGCCATTCCTGGCCTCTCAGAGGGAGGCAGTGTTCCAGGAGGTCGTTAACCCAACCTGACACTGGGGATTCCTGTCCATCCCTGGCTCCGGGTGACCCTGACCCTGACCCTGCCCTTTCCCCGTCTCCCCCTCAGCTTCCTTGGCCTCTGTGGGGCTGGAGGCCAGATGCCAGCCAGTGAGGGGCGCGGAGGCCGCCGAGGGTCCTGGGAGAGGAAGGCAGCCTCTGTGAGAGCCGGGCTGTGGTCGGCCTCTCCTGCTGCTCCCTGGGAGGGCCGGTGTGGCTGATGGCGGAGCGGCAGCCCCTGTGCGGGCGCCAGGCAGGGCCAGCGTGGAGAGGCCGGTCTGTGCTCAGCGGAGCCTCCACGGGAACACGCTCCGGAGGAGCCAGGCGACACACGGGACACGGGAACGGCCCCCGGGGGCACGCGGGGTGCCCGAAGCCTCAGGTCTGTGTTTCTCAGGCCCAGGAGCTGGCGCTTCGCAGGGGGCGGCCACCGAGCCGTGGGGTCGCGTGTCGATGCCCAGAGCGTGGTCCGTCCGCTCCCCAGGCCCGAGGAGACGTGCGCCAGGAGAGCCGGCAGCTCCGGGAAAGGTCTCCGTCCATGCTGTCCCCCTGCGCTGCCCGGCCTGCTGAGCCCCGGGCCCCACGCAGAGCGGAGCTGGCTGTATCCTCGGGAGCAAGTTCCCCGGCGCCGCCCCGGCTGTGACTTTCCGGGGCCTGGGCCCTGCCTGACGTGCTCTGAGCTCTCTGCATCGAACCTGAGGGCGTGATTGGTAGGTTCTCTGCGCACCCGGAGGGCACGGAGCGACGCCTCCCACGTTCTAGAAGGCCTGCCTGAGACCTGCTCCACCCTGCTCCTCCGGAGCCGGGGCTGGTAACCATGACGACGGGAGCAAGGAACCTCCCCCAGCTGCTCCCCTGCCGCACCCGCTACGCAGGGGAGAGTCCTGCTCCCCGCACACACCCGCCACGCAGGGAGAGTCTTGCTCCTCACACACCCGCCACGCAGAGAGAGTCCTGCTCCCCGCACACACCCGCCACGCAGGGAGAGTCCTGCTCCCCGCACACACCCGCCACGCAGGGAGAGTCCTGCTCCCCGCACACACCCGCCACGCAGGGAGAGTCCTGCTCCTCACACACCCGCCACGCAGGGAGAGTCCTGCTCCTCACACACCCGCCACGCAGAGAGAGTCCTGCTCCCCGCACACACCCGCCACGCAGGGAGAGTCCTGCTCCTCACACACCCGCCACGCAGAGAGAGTCCTGCTCCCCGCACACACCCGCCACGCAGAGAGAGTCCTGCTCCCCGCACACACCCGCCACGCAGGGAGAGTCCTGCTCCTCACACACCCGCCACGCAGAGAGAGTCCTGCTCCCCGCACACACCCGCCACGCAGAGAGAGTCCTGCTCCCCGCACACACCCGCCACGCAGGGAGAGTCCTGCTCCCCGCACACACCCGCCACGCAGAGAGAGTCCTGCTCCCCGCACACACCCGCCACGCAGGGAGAGTCCTGCTCCTCACACACCCGCCACGCAGAGAGAGTCCTGCTCCCCGCACACACCCGCCACGCAGAGAGAGTCCTGCTCCCCGCACACACCCGCCACGCAGGGAGAGTCCTGCTCCTCACACACCCGCCACGCAGAGAGAGTCCTGCTCCCCGCACACACCCGCCACGCAGGGGAGAGAGAGTCCTGCTCCTCACACACCCGCCACGCAGGGAGAGTCCTGCTCCTCACACACCCGCCACGCAGGGGAGAGTCCTGCTCCCCGCACACACCCGCCACGCAGGGAGAGTCCTGCTCCTCACACACCCGCCACGCAGGGGAGAGTCCTGCTCCCCGCACACACCCGCCACGCAGGGGAGAGTCCTGCTCCTCACACACCCGCCACGCAGAGAGAGTCCTGCTCCTCACACACCCGCCACGCAGGGAGAGTCCTGCTCCTCACACACCCGCCACGCAGGGAGAGTCCTGCTCCTCACACACCCGCCACGCAGGGGAGAGTCCTGCTCCCCGCACACACCCGCCACGCAGGGAGAGTCCTGCTCCTCACACACCCGCCACGCAGGGGAGAGTCCTGCTCCTCACACACCCGCCACGCAGGGGAGAGTCCTGCTCCTCACACACCCGCCACGCAGGGAGAGTCCTGCTCCTCACACACCCGCCACGCAGGGAGAGTCCTGCTCCTCACACACCCGCCACGCAGGGGAGAGTCCTGCTCCCCGCACACACCCGCCACGCAGGGGAGAGTCCTGCTCCCCGCACACACCCGCCACGCAGGGAGAGTCCTGCTCCCCGCACACACCCGCCACGCAGGGGAGAGTCCTGCTCCTCACACACCCGCCACGCAGGGAGAGTCCTGCTCCTCACACACCCGCCACGCAGGGAGAGTCCTGCTCCCCGCACACACCCGCCACGCAGGGAGAGTCCTGCTCCCCGCACACACCCGCCACGCAGGGAGAGTCCTGGTCCTCACACACCCGCCACGCAGGGAGAGTCCTGCTCCTCACACACACCCTCCATGCAGGGGAGAGAGAGTCCTGCTCCCCGCACACACCCGCCACGCAGGGAGAGTCCTGCTCCTCACACACCCGCCACGCAGGGAGAGTCCTGCTCCTCACACACCCGCCACGCAGGGAGAGTCCTGCTCCTCACACACCCGCCACGCAGGGAGAGTCCTGCTCCTCACACACCCGCCACGCAGGGAGAGTCCTGCTCCTCACACACCCGCCACGCAGGGAGAGTCCTGCTCCCCGCACACACCCGCCACGCAGGGAGAGTCCTGCTCCCCGCACACACCCGCCACGCAGGGAGAGTCCTGCTCCCCGCACACACCCGCCACGCAGGGAGAGTCCTGCTCCCCGCACACACCCGCCACGCAGGGAGAGTCCTGGTCCTCACACACCCGCCACGCAGGGAGAGTCCTGCTCCTCACACACCCGCCACGCAGGGAGAGTCCTGGTCCTCACACACCCGCCACGCAGGGAGAGTCCTGCTCCCCGCACACACCCGCCACGCAGGGAGAGTCCTGCTCCTCACACACCCGCCACGCAGGGGAGAGTCCTGGTCCTCACACACCCGCCACGCAGGGGAGAGTCCTGCTCCCCGCACACACCCGCCACGCAGGGAGAGTCCTGCTCCTCACACACCCGCCACGCAGGGAGAGTCCTGGTCCTCACACACCCGCCACGCAGGGGAGAGTCCTGCTCCCCGCACACACCCGCCACGCAGGGGAGAGTCCTGCTCCCCGCACACACCCGCCACGCAGGGAGAGTCCTGCTCCCCGCACACACCCGCCACGCAGGGAGAGTCCTGCTCCTCACACACCCGCCACGCAGGGAGAGTCCTGCTCCTCACACACCCGCCACGCAGGGGGAAAGCTCCAATGAAGTCACTCCAGAAACGGAAATGTAAAATTAAATATTTAATTAGAATCTGATTTGCTTTAAAGATAGGTGGCATTGCACAGGCTATATTACACTCTCATTATAATTTTTTTTTTTTGACAAAAAAAAGATACTGTTCGTTTTAACAGGCCACGGTGATATTAACTCATGGGCTGGAACTGAAAAATCTGCTAGAGATAGTACAATGTACATTATTGGGAAAATTACAGTTTTGTGTTGTAAAAACATTTATTTTTTTTTAACAATTTACCTACATTAATCAAAAAATTACAGCATATTTAATAATTTTACAAATTCTTCATAAAAAATATATCTCTGTACAAAAAGGTCTTTTGCACCTAACGCATGTCAGCAGCATGTGGTGAGATGTCGGACGGGCGGTGACAGGGCCTGTTCGAAGCCAGCCTTCTCCTTCCCCTGTGTTGTCATAGCTTTGCCGTTGCTTACAAAATATCTTACAGGAGAAAAAATTATTGCAGCTAGCCTGAGGAAAGGCAAGGTGTGTGGGCCAAGCAGCAGCTTCAAAGCGCTTTAAGCACATAACCTGTGTTAGCGTGGGCGCCCTCGCCAGGTCCCCGCGGGCTGGGACAGCCTTCTAGCAAGTTCCGGGGAGAGACGAGCTCAGGGAGTGACTGTGTCGACGGAGCAGGCTCCAGACCCCCCTCCCAGGGCGGTTCCGTGCACCCGGGGTGACGCCTCATCTGACGCGGGGGGTCTCGGGCCTGTGTTCTGAGGGCAGGGATGTGGGGACAGAGACGCGCGCGTGCGGGCTCTGAGGTCGGGGACCTGCTCCTGGCTTGAATGACTCACTCGGATATGTACATGTGTGTGTGCCTGTGATATGTACACCTAAGCTGTGGAGCAACCCTGTGCCCGCACACCCCGCGTGCCAGGGCCTGGCCTGGCCGACCTCGGGTCCGAGCGGGGGAAGGGGTGTGAGCTCCGGGATGCGGGGCCAAGCTCTGCCCTGCAGTCGGGTGGCAGAGACACGCGGAGGTTCAGCACAACAGCTGGAGCTGTGGAGGCCACCGAGCCAGCAGGACAGATGGACACGTGCTCGGCTTGGGAGGTGCAGCCAGGAACAGTGGGCATCACCCTGTGACCCCGCCGGGGTTTGGGGTTTGTTTTCCTGTTTCGCGAGGCCCTGCCTTTCCCCGGGCAGCGGACAAGCCAATGGGTCAGACTGGAGGAGGTGCGAGCGCCGCCCTCCGGAGAGGTCGCTGTGCCGCCGCCGATTCGATGGCGAGAAAGGGAGAGCTGGCTACCTGGGGAGCGGCCCGTCAAAGCGAAATAATGAACGAAGACGCGTCTCTGCACAACACGCTTCCCCCTGGCGCTATGTAGAGATGAGCATGGCTTTCGCGGGGAGCTGGTGGCGTCCACGCTCATGGCCGCGCCTGCCAGGCCCTAGTTTCGGTCGCACCCACCCTGGGGGTCCCCTCCTTCCTTCGTGCCATCGTTTGTCCGTTACCAAGAAAGAGCTTAGACCCGGACGGCCCTGACGTCTCCCTCCCACCTGGGAAAGCGTGAAGCGGGAGACAAGCTAACGCAGGGACGGGGCACCGTGGGGGCGGGTGTGTGCGTCCTCCTGCGCCCCCCCACCCCCACCCGGAAGCGCTGGGCCCTTTGCCTGCACAGGTCCCGGGTCCAGCTCCTGGGGCGTCCTGTCCTCACTGCAACATGGCGGGGGACACAGCCCAAGAGGACACACCGTGTGGGGACAGAGACCTGCCCGCCCGCGAGCCACGGAATTAATGACGGCTCGCACGTGCACAGGCGGACAGCATGCCGTCACCTGCTCTGGACGCGCCTGGGATGGCAACGGGCGGGGGAGAAACGTGTCTGGAATGAACGGCCTCCGTTTGCTCAGACCCCACCCGGCTGCAGCGAAAGCGGCAGCACCGCGCCTCTCCCCACGCCCCTGTCCCGCGGCGCCGGTGCCCGGCTGGGGCTTCTCTTTGCTCTCGCACCCGCCCTCCCCCGAGGGTGGAGGTTCAGCGTCGCGATGAGCGGGTGCTTATGTACAATGGGGGGTGGACAGACCCTGTAAATAGTATATTTTGTATCAGAATCTTAGGCATTCAGCACACACGAGTGCAAAAAATTGTGCATCGAAAATTCTGCAACAGGACGGCGGACAGGGACACGGAGCGCAGCTGGGAACCAGCGGCGGCGAGGCGGGTCAGGTGGACGGTGGGGCATGTGCAGGTGTGTGCAGGTGTGTGCCGAGTCCTTGTGTTCATGGGGCTAGAAAAGCACACGCACATGTGGTGCTGCCGCCCGGAGGCTGTATCCGGGGCCCAGGCGCATTGGAGGGCGCCCCACGGACACGGGCGGTCGGAGGCAGTGAGCACAGTGGGGCGGTCTTGACCCCAGGCAGGCAAAGCCGGACAAGAGACTCCACTGTCAGGAGGAAGGGACAGGGTGGCGGTGCTCAGAAGACTCTCCACGCTTCGTGGACACCCACACTCTCTGTGGACACCTGCATGCTCCGTGGACACCCCACACTCTCTGTGGACACCCCACGCACTTCGTGGACACCCACATGCTCCTCCGTGGAAACCTGCACGCTCTACGGACAGCCTGCACACTCTGTGGACACCCCACGTGTTGTGTGGACACCTGCACGCTCCGTGGACACTTGAACAATCTGTGGACACCTGCATACTCTGTGGACAGCCTGTGTGCTCCGTGGACACCGCACATGCTCCATGGACATCCAACGCGCTCTGTGGACATCTGCACGCTCTGTGGACACCTGCACGCTCGCTCCATGGACAGCCCATGTGCTCCGTGGACAGCCCTCTGCGTGGATCGGAAGGAGATGTGGAGGGTGGCTGCGGCCAAGCCGGGGGAAGGGCCACGGCACCAGTCAGGCTTGCCCGTCCGAGGTATGGCTATGGTCCAGTCCCACGCGGAGGCTATACCACGGTGCACACCGTGTTCAGCGTCGTGTCGAAGCGCACGGCCTTGGCCTCCGTGGGCTTTAAGTTTGTGTCGTACATGGGGTTCTCGAAGGAAGCCTGCCCGTTGCTGTTCTCGTGGCCGGCGTAGCCGTTGTACTGAGCTTTTGGCCTCGTTCTAAGAGGGAGAGAGGTGAGAGATGATCAGGGCCCTGGTTGCAAGCACAAAAGGCCGAGCACCTGGCCGTGAAGTTCAGATGCAAACAGAAGGGCTGCTTAATTCACGTGTGAGGGCGTGTAATTCCGGGAGCTTCTCCTCTTAAAGGGCGAGAGAAAGAACACAGGAGGAGGCATGCTGAAAACTCCTTCCCGGAGTCAGACACGCCCTCACACGGGGCAGGGAGGAGGGCGCGGCTGCTCCGCGGGCAGGGGGGCCCCCACCCACAGCCCGGCCTGGAAAGGTGCGAGAGAGAACGTTCCTGAACCGCATGGCTCCCAGGGGTCCCTGGAGGCCACGGAGAGCTCAGGGGCCGGTTCAGGAGTGGCACGCTTCCTGGATGTTCTGTTCCTGCCAGGAGGTACGTTTCCTAGAGAACCTCGGGAGGGAGGTGCTTGGGAGATGCGTGTGAAGAGGGGAGGCGTCCTTGCGAAGAGGGGGTGTTTGGGAGCAGGTGGGGGGAGGGGTTTCTGCCTGCACTGAACTTTCAGCCGGTTCCCAGCAGAAACCTGAGCTCGGGCGCCTCAGGCTGGGGCGCGTGGGACCCGTGTCTCCGAGAAATAACCGTGAACACAGGGGCGCCCGGCTTTAACTCGGTGGAGCCTCTGAGACGCCTCTCCCCGGGACACAGCTCTCAAGCAAGGACATCGCCAACCCGGACAGCGTGGGGACGGCCTTGCGAGCAGCCGTCACGGTTTCATTTTGTACTTTTCAAAAAAGCGTAAGGACCCATTTTAAAAGCTGCTCCCTGAGTCACTCAAATAAATAATAAAACCACCCCCAGTGTTCTTTGTAAAGCCAGGATTAGGTAGGACTCGCTGTAATCTATAAATAGACATTAGACGCACCTAATATGCCTTCATCTGAGCTCATGGGATCGTGGCTTTTGTTATTCCCTGTAAGGAGTGTGTTACGGTGCCCCGGCCTAGGCCAGGTTCCTCCACGTAACCCTTTCTGCCTGGAGGCAAAATGTACACGGATCTGTATGTCCTTCAGCATTGATTTCTGCTTTTTTTGGCATCCACGTCAGCCCCAAGGAAAGGATCCATTTCATGTTAAGCGTTTTTCTCCAAGCTTTGGCATTTCCCTGTTAATATGCAGTTGGAACACTTTTTTCAAGCGATGGGACGTACACGATCGCTGAGTGCGTCGCCATGGCTCAGGGTACGCTTGTTCAAGAGAAAAAGAAATCTACAATTCCTAAGTCACAGTTGGAAGCAGCCACGAGACCCCGGCTCGGGCTTCCCACGGGCGGCGGGGATGGCGCCCCAAGGCTCCCGACAGTGGGACGTGGCGCGTGAAGGTAGAAATCCGTCCTCTCCACGGACACGAGGCATCACATGCTACTCCTAATCCAATCGCTCTCCTACAGCTTCTTCTCAGAGGCGTCTCCCGGGAAGCGCAGCAAAGAGAGACAGCAGCGACGCCTGGCCACACGACGGCCTGGTGGCGGCTCCCCTGGCCGGAGCATCGTCCTGGGAGCTGGGAGCTGGGTGTGGGCTCCTGGACAGCGCTTCCTTCATTCTCAAGCCGGTGCCTGTGGGAGGCAACTGATCGGTGCTTCTTTCACGTCGATGTCTCTCTCTCTCTCCCTCTCTCTCTCTCTCTCTCTCTCTCCATCTTTCTCTCTCCCTCTCTCTCTTTCTCAAGTCAATAAACGTATCCTTGGGTGAGGATTAAAAAAACAAAAACCCTTCCCAGTGAGCATTCTCGATGAGGGGAGCATACGGCAAAGCGACAGCAAATGCATGTGCCTGTGAGTGTGAGGACGGGCACGCATCACACCAGCTCTTTACGATCGCCACGTGGGCACACAAAGGCGGGTCTTACCTGTGTTTGTAGAGGTAAAACGCAAACCCTGACAAGATGAGAGCGAAGAACGGGACCAGGATGGCGGCCGCCACGGAGCCACTGCTGGTGCCCGGGTGGCGGTGCGCAGCGTCCTGGTCGGAGCTCAGGGCATCTGGAAGAGAAAGGGACACGCCCTCACGCTCACGCTCACACACGCAGGCGGGATGCATTTTAGGGATACGCCCTCACGCTCATGCTCACACACACGGGATGCATTTTAGGGATACGCCCTCACGCTCACACTCACACACATGGGATGCATTTTAGGGATACGCCCTCACGCTCACTCACACACATGGGATGCATTTTAGGGATACGCCCTCACGCTCACGCTCACACACATGGGATGCATTTTAGGGATACGCCCTCACGCTCACTCACACACATGGGATGCATTTTAGGGATACGCCCTCACGCTCATACACATGGGATGCATTTTAGGGATACACCCTCACGCTCACACTCACACACATGGGATGCATTTTAGGGATACACCCTCACGCTCACACTCACACACATGGGATGCATTTTAGGGATACGCCCTCACGCTCATGCTCACACACACGGGATGCATTTTATAAATGGAAGCAGATTCTACAAGAAGCGGGACTTGATGTCCATAAGGACCAACTGGCACTCATTTGGAAAGACTTCAGTTCGTGGCCATCTCTCTGACCAGGACGCAGACCCTGCCTTCTCCTGAGGCCAGCCGGGCGCCCTATGGCCCTCCCGCTCCCGCTGAGCAAGGCAAAGGGTCTCCCACGCTGACTTGTGCGCGTGGCTTCCGCCGCCTGCCTTTGCGGCGGGCCCTGTGGCGTCACCTCTGCAGACGCGGGCGCATTTGGTGTCCTCCCCTGTCCTCGGCGCGGACCCGCAGTGCAGGTCACGGAAGGGCCTAGATGCCCAGGTCTCTGCGCAGAAGTAGCACGTTCCCAATGTGTGAGCGTGTGTGTAGATTTCCAAACCCATGGCAGAGCCCAGAAGCCCTCAGAGAGGAACGCAGAGCTACCGCCGCGGGGCCTGTGTACACAGCGTGGGGCCCAGAAGTCCACGCCTCGCTCAACAGCAGAGGCGACAGTTAGCGCTCCGGTGTCTTAGCATGAGCGCTGTCCTGCCAGCTACCTCGGTTCAGGGTCCCTTTGTGATGACCCCCGCCCTCCGGTCCCTTTGCTGGCCGGAGACAAGGAAGAGGTCGTTCGCTTTATCCATAAAGCAGGGCTTGGCCAGGGCTCTGAACCGAATGGACGTGTTTCAATCAATCCACACACAGACTTTCCTAATCCCTAAGTCTTCACATGGAAGACTCGCTTGTGGTTCAGATCCTTCTGTGAAGCCGATTGCTTTTCCTGACCGTACGCTCGTCCTCACACGAGAATGAAGGTCACGTATCCAATCAAGCTGGTGCTTCGTCAGGTCAGAACGACATGGGGACATGCAGAGGGAACTGGCCGTAGCGAAGGGAGAGTCCAGGTCAGGTCATCCGAGGACTGAGCTCCGGCACCTGCAGAGTCTGGGGGGCCTGCCTGGGAGGAAGTCACGGGGCATGTGCCCAGGGCAGGAGGGGGGGCAGCTACTGACACATCTGGTTAGAGCCAGAGAGGATGTGCCCGCACGCTAACACACGCAGCGCTCACGCTCCGCAGCTCGAAGGCTTCTGCTCTGTCCCATCACCTGCACCTGCACACACGGCGGCCCAGCTTCAGACAGCGGCGCAGCCATGGCTGACGCCTCATGCGATGCTCTTCCGCCTAAAAGTACCGAGTTTGGAGCGGCGGAGGAATGGCAGTATTCTGTGGTTCATTAGCCTTTTGGACTCGGGTGTTTTAACAAGTATGACGACATACAGTGGGTGCCTTCCCTTGGGAATCCTGTAGCTTGATAACGATCTCACCAGGGGCCAGGAATTCACCCGTGGCAAGCATCACAAGGTATTACCGCCACGGGCCTCAGGGGGGCGCTGTGCTCCCAAGCCGCATGGCCCTGTGCCTCTAGCCAAGGACCACGCTCACGGCACCCTGCGAGGCACATCTACCGTGGTTTCTGCTGCCCGGAGGAAGCGTGGCGCCATTCCTCGGGAAAGCGTGCGTTCTCGTGTGTCAGCAGCAACGGGAGTAACCACGGACCGCTGTGCGGACGCGCTGGTACCGCCGCCTGTCTTCCCAACCCCCGGGAACGGCTGCCCCAGGGAGAGAGGGGAAGCGGAGCCCGGAGCTCACCCAGAGGACAGCCTAGCGAGCGTCTCCTCCTTTAATCCCTAAGGCAACGGGCAGGCCGCGGAGACGGTGTCAGGATCGGAGGAGGGCCCGTCCGTCTGTCCGTCTCCAGGGAGCTTCTCCTCCTGTATGTCCTGGGCGTCTTCCGCCTCAGCACGCGGCCCTCCTGGCTTTAATGACGGCCCCGGAAGGAGATTACTCCTCTCTGCTTCATCTAACGCCCCGCACGCGATTATGTGTCTAGGGCGAGGCCATTCCTTTACGACGGTTGTGTGCAATGTTGGAGATTATGTCTGACGTCGACTATGAACAGCTCCTGTTGGACATTCCTGAGCGAAGGACCGTTCGGACACGTGTCTGCTGAGAGCGCTAAGGCGAGCCCTGGCCGGGCGGCTCCGCAGGCTGGAGTTCCGTCCCCTACGCCACAAGGTTGCGGGCTTGATCTCCGGTCAGGGCAGGAAGGGAGGCAGCCGATTGATGTCTCTCTCTCCCCCCTTCCCTTCTCTCTAAAAATCAACAGACACATATCCCTGGGGGAAGATTTTAAAAAATCCTCAAGACAGAATTGCTGGAGGAACGTTTTGCCAAATTGTGCGAATCTACTCATCACAGCGCCCACAGCCGAACACCACGTGGCTGTCCACCACCTACCCAGCCGCACGTCGGAACCTCGGCCGTTTGGCGGACCGCCCCTCCTCTCTGCGTCCGTGGCGTACACGCTCCCTTGCTGCGTGGTGGCTTCCAGTCACTCTTCCTTACCATTTTCTTAGGGGACGTGGGTGGATGGGCTCTTTGAATGAGCTTCACCTCCCCCTCGCCCCCTTGTTCTGAACACCTTCCTATGCGGTGCGGGCACGGGTGCCACACCCAGCGTACTCACTGCATCGCCCGCAAGGCATTGTCTAGGGCCGTGGTCGGCAAACCGCGGCTCGCGAGCCACATGCGGCCCCCTGAGTGTGGCTCTTCCACAAAGTACCACGTGAGGGCGCGCAGACACAGTGCGATGGAAGGAGTACCCTCATTAAGTGAATAAGCTTACGTATATAGCTTAAGTTTAAAAAATGTGGCTCTCCAAAGAACTTTCCATCGTCGTGCTATTGGTATTTGGCTCTGCGGACTAAGGGGTTTGCCGACCCCTGGGCTAGGGTGTTCGTTTTTCTCCCTCCAACACAGCTGGCCGCCCCCATTCTGTTTTGTTCCTTTCGGAGTCCTGGCCCTTCTCATGGTTTCTCAGCGGAGCCCCCGGGGGCCACGCCAGCCCCGGGAAGGAGCGGCAGCTCACCTTGCCTCTGGAGCTGGAACTTCCCGAACTCTTCCCCACGGACGTCCCCTTGGAAGGTAAACCCTCCTCTTTCGATCCCCGAGGAGACCTGGCGGGCGGACAGGAGGAAACGGGCTCAGCGTGACTGAGAGACCCTCTCCCCCCCCAACAGCTGCTGTTCCCCGGTTCAGGGGTCACCGGTGAGACGCCTTCGTCGCCGGGCTGCCCTGCAAACACACGGCTGGGACTCAGCTGACCTCCACGTCGGCTCACCGTGGGCGCCCACGTGGTGGTGACGGACACCCTACTCCTCGTCCGACACCCTTCCTGAGGGGGACAGACCCCTGGGCGCCCCCGAATCCCCCGGGGCGCGACACTCGCTTTCGGCCACGGCCCAGGGCTGCCGCGCAGCAGGTGAGCCCGTGTGCCCCGAGTCAGACAGCGAATCGGAGCACAGATGGTTCACTTGCAAAGAAGGCGGCGCACTGTCCCTGCTTGTCTGGGAATGGGTTGCTAGAACGTTCCGCGCGGCCACGGAAGGCCTCGGAAAGCGTCGTGGCCACTCTCGGGGGGCGAGCGGCAGCCGTGAGCACGGTCTGCTCTACGCCGTGTGCTGCTCGGTCCCCGCAGCCGCAGCCCACGTGCTCTGGGCACATCCGTTTCTCATCTGGGGACGCGGTTCCTTCCCGCGTGAAGCGAGCCCGCGGGGTGATTCCGGTCAGATGCCTTCAATTCTATTAGCTTTTGAAACCAAAGCGTGCTGGGCCGGGTTTTCAGCACTGACCCCCCCCCCCCCAACCCCTTCACGGCGCCTCTCAGACGTGTCCCCAGCCGCCACACCTCTGCAGTCAGCGACACTAGAACCGGCGCCCCGCCCCCACCCCCTGCCCCCATCACAGGGACCACTCACGTAGCCGTCCAGGCCCCAGGGGTCGCTGTCAAACTTGCTGACAAACGCGTCCGCAGGCCCTTTCGCCTGAAAGGCCCTCAGCAGTAAGTGGGCCTCCTCCTTCTTGTAGACACCTGGGAGAGAGCACAGAGGCGCCGTGTCTCGGGGTGTACCGGCCAGGGGTTCAGGCCGGAGACCCCGGAGTGGAATGCGGTTCAGTGGCGACAAATCAGAGAGAAGAGAAATCGTGATTGTTATTTTAAAACTAGTGGCCTGGTGCACGAAATTGGTGCACCGGGTGTGTGTGTGTGGGGGGGTGTTCCTCAGCCCAGCCTGCACCCACTCCAATCTGGGACCTCTTGAAGGATGTCCTACTGCCAGTTTACAGGGATTGGGCCTAAACCGGCAGTCGGACATCCCTCTTGCAATCTGGGACTGCTGGCTTCTAACTGCTTGCCTGCCTGCCTGCCTGCCTGATTGCCCCTAACCATTCTGCCTGCCAGCCTGCTCGCCCCCAACTGGCCCCCAACCACCAGCCTGCTTGCCCCCAAATGCCCCCCCCACAACCTGATCACCCCCAACTGCCCCCCACGCCAGTGTGCTCGCCTGCAACTGCCCCCCCTGCCCCCCCGCTGGCCTGCTCACCCTCACCTTCCTTCCCCACTGGTCTGCTTGCCCCCACCTGCCCCCCTGCTGGCATGCTCACTCCCAACTGCCCCTCCTCCCGCTGTCCTGATCACCTCCAACTGACAGCCTGCTCACTCCCAACTGGTCCCCCTGCTGGCCTGCTTACCCCCAACGGCCCTGCCCCCCACCAGCCTGATCAGCCACAACTGCTGTCCCATCCTGGCCTGATCACCCACAACTGCCCTCCCCACTTGGCCTCTAACCACCTCTACTTCGGCCCCGCCACCATGGCTTTGTCCAGAAGAATGTCTGGAAGGTCTCCTGTCTAATTGGTATATTACCCTTTTATTAGTACAGATGAGTTGTTACTGATTTCAGAGAGAGGAAGGAAGGGAGAGAGAGAAACATCCATGATGAGACAACCATGGGTCGGCGGCCTCCTGCACGCCCCACACTGGGGATGGAGCCCGCAACCCGGGCCTGTGCCCTGACCGGGGAGCGAACCCTGACCTCCTGGTTCCTAGGCCGATGCTCCACCGCGGAGCCCCGCCGGCCAGACTGGCTTGTGACCCTTTCAGTTCCCTGGCAGGTCCCTGAGCTGACCCGAGGCGGCACGCGGAGCCAGCACTGTGCTGTGAGGGGTCGGGGCTGACGCTCAGGCCCGCGGTCAGTCTGTCAGTCACCCTCGGGCGCCTACCTGTCAGCTTCAGCTCCACCTGTGAGGCTGCGGTGAAGGTGGCGTTCACCCGGCTGCGGGCGGCGTTGAAGCTGTCCACCGTTAGCGTGGCCGGCTGCCTCTGCCCCAGGTACTCATAGTGCCCCTTCCACACGGAGCCCACGAAGAACACGTCGGAAGGAACTGCGGGCAGGAGACACGGGGTGTGAGCAGCGCCGGGCAGCAAGCGTGGGGTGACAGCCGAGCAGGCGGCGTGGCACGGCGAGGCTCGAGGGTGAGGACGGTGACCCCCAGGGCCCCGCCCCGCAGGCGGTGTAACACCCAGCGCACCCGGGCGGGGCCGCTGGCAGCGGCCAGCGTGTGCCTGTCACTTTGGGGGAGAAATAGTCCAGATGCCAAGCCGGCCGCGGAGGTAGAGGGAGGCGGAGGGTGTGCCGAGGCGGCTCAGTGGTTAGAGTTCACCGGGCTTCATAAGAAGTGTGTTAGCTGCGGGGAATCATGGCTGGTATTTTAAAGCATCCAGCTCCATGCTGAAGGGCAGGGGGCTCAGAGGGCTGACGGTGACAGGGGTTGGGTCTCCTGCCCTCACAGCCCGAGTCTCGCAGCCCCGCTCGGAACCGGGCCCGTTAGGAGGACCCGACTCTGCTTCCTGAGGTCTTTATCTATACACTGAGCCAGTCGCTCTCACCATCCCCCTCCCCTGCCCTCCTCTCCTCTCTTCTCCGTGTGAGGACATCCCACCATCCGTAAGAAGTCAGACCTAATGGTGTCACATATATATCTATATATCTATTTATCTATGTATCTATATATCTATAAATCTATAAATCTATAGATCTATATATCTATAAATCTATAGATCTATATATCTATAAATCTATAGATCTATATATCTATAAATCTAAAAATCTATTTATCTATGTATCTATATATCTATATATTTATATATCGATAAAACTATATATCTATATATCTATAAATCTATATATCTATATATCTATTTATCTATAAATCTATATATCTATAGATCTATAAATCTATAAAGCTATATATCTATATATCTGACAATCTAAAAATCTATTTATCTATGTATCTATATATCTATAAATCTATATATCTATATATCTATAAATCTATATAGCTATAAATTTATAAATCTATATAGATATAAATCTATATATCTATTTATCTATGTATCTATATATATGGTATGTATCTATATGTGTATACACACACACACACACAATTCAGAAAGAAAGGCAAAAGATCTTTTAAAACTTTAAAATTCACCTCGGTCAGGAGAACTGGCAATGATTATTGAAAGAAATATTCTCTTCTCCCCCCGCCCCCCGCCCGGTTATGAAAATTAAACCTGCTTTTCCACCTTTCTGCTAGCAAATGTACGAAACTCCGCTGCTCTCACAACGCCAGACGGCACCTCCCGGGGGCTGCTGCAGCTGGGCCGGATCGCGCCCTGTCCCGGCTTCCTGCCCAGGAGGGGCCCACGCCGGGTCATTACCCGAGATCCCCTGTGCGTGGACTCCCGCAGAACGCACCGTTCCACGTACCATCCCCTTAGCGCAGGGTGGGGCCTGCGCTCTGCAAGGGCCACGCGGCCTCTTACAGCGTCGTTCGTGGGCCACACAAAACTCTCCCCTGAACAATGAGCTGCTCTGTGTGGCCCAACACTGAATGACCTCCTCCCGTGGCCTTGGCAGGGCCAGGCCACCTGATTTCACGGGGGTTACCCGGCCCGGGGGCCAGACGTACCCACCCCTGGCTTAGAGCTACGCACGCCGAGGACACGGAGATACTGCGCCGTGTGCCGCCTCGCTCACTGTCCCCTCGGCCGTTCTCCGCCTTCCCAGACAGGCGGCCCCTCTGACACGGCCCGCCGCACAGGAGCCTGAGCAGGACCGGGGCGTCACAGCCACGGCCCCGAGCAGACCGACCCCCTGACATGACCACCTAAGGAGTTAAACAGATGCAGGCGGAGGCGGCCGCGTGGGCCTGAGGCCTACTGAGCCGGGGCCTCGATCGCTGCCTCCTCCATCAGGAGCCGTGGGCCCGGTACACCAGTGCGCCCACATGATGGTGTCTTCTTCGTTCCTATCAATAGCCTGGAAGATGACATCAAGCCCGGCCGGCGCGGCTCCGTGGCTGAGCGTCGACCTAGGAGCCAGGAGGTCACGGTTCGATTCCTGGTCAGGGCACAGGCCCGGGTTGTGGGCTTGATCCCCACTGTGGGGCGTGCAGGAGACAGCCGATCCATGATTCTCTCTCCTCATGGGTGTTTCTGTCTCTCTCCCTCTCCTCTCTGAGATCCATAAAAACATTCAAAAATCACAAGGCGATTCCACGATGCTCTCGCTCCCTGATGACATTCGCACGCTCGGTGGGGCTGATTGCAACCCTTCCAGGAAGCTAGCCTTGGAGGTGGGGACAGAGCCTGGGAGCGGGGCACGGTGGGGGCTGAGCGCGGCCTGTTTGTCTCCGGGTGTGACCTTCGGCCACGCGGGGAGGTGGTCGTTTTGGGTCCTTGTCACCTGACGTTGAGGCCGGTGGTTAATGCAGCAACACGGAGGCGTGGAGACGGCGTCGCCTCCGTGAAGACCCCCAGGTCTGCAGCACTTCCCTCCGCGGGCGCGAGGTGAGGGGCGGCCATGAGCAGGCATGTACCACCACTACCTCCCCCCCACCCCAAAAAAAAGGGGTGCCGATAGTTCAGCATCTCCAACCAGCAACAGCACCGACACACCACAGGCCTGTCCTCCGCGGCAGCGACGCTGCCCGGAGAGCGAGGACTTTGGCGTTGGATTTGGAAATAACGTCGGGATAGAATGGTCCAGGTTTTCTTCAAGTCGTTTTTGATACCTCAGTGTGCACGCTGGGGACATTCCTTTAATCCTGGTGGGACGTTCTGCCTCGTCCGAGGATGACGTGCGTGACACAGCCCTGGCTAAACCCTAGCCTCACGCGCACTGGCCCCTGGAGGCCCTCCCGTGGAGGAATCAGGTCTAAGACCAGGATTCACGCGGAGGAAGGAATACGCTGGGAAAGCGCCCCATGGCCCCAGATCTTCTCCAAGAGGATCTATTCCGCGTAAAAAGCTTGACTTACACTTCCATGGGGCACATCGCGTCGTTTAAATCTTCCCTAGAGTTACCAGAGGGGAGGAGAGGCGGCGAGGGGAAGGAAGGGCCGCCTGCCCCAGGGCACGGGCGTCTCTCCGAGGAGCCCTGTGTGCCTCAGGCAGGCACCGCACACCACCCAAAGCGCTGGTTCAGACCGCAGGAGGCCCAGGACGCCTGGATTCTGGGGGCCCATGGGAGAACACGGAGCTACACACCTGAACGGCGCCCACCCGAGCCCGCGGGCCCCATGCCTCACTCACTCCCGCGCCCCGTGGGCGGCAAGGATGGCCACCCTCTTTATAAGGCTCTCCATTATACCACAGGCTAGCGCCAAAGTCGTGTCCTTTCCTGCCCACGAAATGCCCGAGGCACCCTCGCATGGAAGGCTGTGCTGATGCCGCGGGCTGGCCTGTGCGTCTTGTGACCCCCCCCCCCCCCCGACCACGGTGCTGGCAGCGAGAGAAGCTGGCGTGGCCCTGGCGTTTGCGAGAACTGAATCATGAGCTTGGTGGTGGGCTCGTGGAATCGGAAACCGTCACGGTGCGCCCACTGGGCAGAGTGCGGGGGAGCGCTCGCTGCGTGTGACTGAGCTCTGTGACTGGTCTGGAATACACACCTGGAGGTTTAGTAACTGTGTCATTAACGTCTCTCACTCCTTTACCTACAAGTAAAAAGACACACTGTCATTGCCAAGCACATTGATTTTGGAATAAGTTTGAAAAAAATGTCAAGTTGAAGCCGTTTTCTGGCTCCGGAGTGCTTGCGTGTACAGAGTCGGCTTAGCGCCTCCGTATCCATGGTAACCCCTCTGTTCCCCGCAGAAAGTGCTGCTGGGAGCCAGGCGGGTCTAACACGTGTGTTTGCGTTTCTTGTGCTACAACAGAGAGCCTTGCTAATGAGGGTGGCAGCGTCCATGGCTGACTCCCGTCTGGGACAGGCTGACCCCCCAGCCCGACGGTTGACAAAGCAGCTAGGATTTCATGACTTCCCCTGATGTCATGCATCCCCACCCGCGCGACCTGCACGTTAGTTTTACATACCACCGAATCGTGTCTCTTGCAGGACGTTTAACGTGGTCTATCCGGTTAGATTTAGCTCATAGTCTCCTAGCTTTCCTAGTTTTGTATCAAACTACAAATCATCGTTTTTTCAAAGTCTGTCTCCTTCTACTGCTGATAGAGAAAGGCAAGGGCACGTGCCTGAAGGGCTCCTCACTTCAGAATTGTCAGCTCCTGGAGAGGAACCCTGAAGGGGTGGCTTTGTCACGCCCCTAACCTTCATCGATGGTGTTTGGTCCTCAACGTGCATAGAATCTACGGTTGGTGGGGAACCCGGAAGGTCAGCTCTCATCAAGTCTGACCCAGAATTATGACTCTCATTTGTAAACATGCAAATTTGTGTGCAATTAATGCATCATTTCCATGTTAATAGCTTTTGTAATTTCAAAGGTAGAACCAGTGTCAAGAACACATAAACTTATATTCCACCACCAAACAGCTCATGGTCTTCAAACTCACAGGGTCTGGTTTAATATGCACCAAGTTCTTGGTGACATTTGTCCCTTTTCATTAAAAAATGCATTTTCCAACTAGATATATTATCTTTCTTTTAGCTCGCAATGCTTTTCTTCAACCAAATAGCCTTTCTCTTTGGGTGAACGTGTGGTTCACAAATCATAAAATCCGCATCTGTCCTGAGCCTTTGCCCCCAGAGCCTCACACACTTCCTGCACGCTCGTCCACACGGGGCCCACACAGGAAGCACGGAGGGTCGGGGGCTGACATCACCCCGGGGCTTCCCCGTGAGCTCACACCCGGACACGGCCTGATGGCAGCTCGTGCCAGGCTCTCCTCCGCGCCGGAGGCCGGTCCGCCTCCTCCTCACCCACGTACTTTTACAGACAGGCGACTTCCCCGTCCACTTCAGGTCGGCCTTGCACGTCCGGTGCTCGGAGCCGCCGGCCAGGAAGAAGCCCGGGTGGCAGGTGTAGACCAAGGTGTAGCCGAAGGCGGGGAGCTCGATGGCTCGCACGTCCGCGTGGGCAGGCGTCTCGGGCTGTCGGCAGGCATGAGCTGAAACGGGATTTGTTCCGTTAGAACACGGGAACCCTGGCTCGTGAGGAACGTACCATGTGTCTGAAGAGATGAAGGGACAGGGCGCCCACTTGGGATTGGCTGTAGAGGGACTTCACAATGAAAACTGAACACAGTATCCACCCAAGCGACAATACCCCGGCTCCCTCTGCGCTTCCCGCAGGATGAAGGCGGGGTGCACCTGCTCCCTCCCGCCTCCCCGCCTCCCCTCCGCCCCGTCTCTCTCTCTGCTCTGTCTCCTTTTCTCCGTCTCTCCACGTAAAGTAGGCTTCCAGTTGTGAGCGTGAAAACAGTTTACTTTTGTATTATTAGTCATTAATTATCGTGTTCTTTTCAAACAAACAACTGTAAACCTACTTTTGCCAACTTCCGTACACACACAGGAATGTGTTCCTTCTACAAATGCATGTGTGATTACTTATGTGTAGGAATTTAGACGAGAAACCAAAGCTTTGAAATGTACTGATGATGTTTGGTTACCATTAAGATCAAGATAATATGTTAAATTTCCTTAAAAGACCAGTGCTATGAACGGAGCACAAACGGATGGACAGGAGTTTAGACATGCCTATGATTTTTGTCTGAAGGCAGCTAGCAAATTTACTATGTAGTTAAATAAAAATATAATTCTGGCCCAGCCAGTGTGGCTCAGTAGCTGAGCATTGACCCATGAACCAGGAGGTCAGGTTTGGATTCCCAGTCAAGGCACATGCCCGGGTTACAGGCTCCATCCCCAGTAGGGGTCATGCAGGAGGCAGCCGATCAATGATTCTCTCTCATCATTGATGCTTCTACATCTCTCTCCCTCTCCCTTTCTCTTTGAAATAAATAACACACACACACACACACTCACACACACACTCTCACACACACACACACTCACACACACACACTCACACACACACACACACTCACACACACACACACTCACACACACACACTCACACACACACACCACTCACACACACACACTCACACACACACACACACACACACTCACACACACTCACACACACACACACACACTCACACACTCACACACACACACACACACTCACACACACACACTCACACACACACACACTCACACACACACTCACACACACACACACTCACACACACACACTCACACACACACACACACACTCACACACACTAGAGGCCCGGTGCACAGATTTGTGCACCGGTGGGGTCCCTCGGCCTGGCCTGCAGGGATCAGGCTGAAACCAGCTCTCTGACATCTCCCAAGGGGTCCCAGATTGAAAGAGGGCTCAGGCCAGGCTGAGGGACCCCACTGGTGCACGATCCGACTGGGAAGGGACCGCGGGAGGGCTCCAGGGCATGTCCGGCCCATCTCACCCAGTCTCAATCGGCCAGACCCCAGCAGCAAGCTAACCTACTGGTCGGAGCATCATCCCCCTGGTGGTCAGTGTGTGTCATAGCGACTGGTCGAAAGGTCAGACACTTAGCATATTAGGCTTTTATATATATACGAGTGGCCCAGTGAATGAAATTTGTGCAAGGGGGGTAGGGGGTTGGTGGGGATGTCCCTCAGCCTGGCCTGCACCCTCTCCAATCTGGGACCCATCAGGGGATGTCTGACTGCTGGTTTAGGTCCAATCCCACAGGGGTCGGGCCTAAACCGGCAGTCAGACATCCTTCTCGCTATCTGGGACTGCTGGCTCCTAGCTGCTCACCTGCCTGCCTGCCTGATCACCCCTAACCATCTGCCTGCCGGCCTGCTAACCCCCATTCCTTCCCCCGCCCCCTCCGGGATTCTGACGCGGCAGACCCCAGGAAACCTGGTCCCGGTGAGTCAAACTCGGGGAACCCCTAGTGGGGGGAGTTAAAGACACTCACACCAACGGACACGAGCCCGCCCCGCACTATCTCCCGAAGCTGAGCCCCTCCCGGCATTGGGGGCCGGGCGCTGTGGGCCCCACTTACGGATGCACTCGGTCTGGATCCCGCTCCACGTCAGGTTGGCGAGGCAGGTGCGCGTGGTGGAGCCCTGCACATGGTAGCCCTTCCTGCACCTGAAGAACACGGTGCTGCCCACCTGGAGGGAGACCGACACGGCTCGAGGCACGAGCGCTCACTGAGGGCCACTGCCTGCGGCAGCACCAGGCGCCGGCAGCACGGGGCTGACAGCCGCTCCCGTGGGACCACGCTCACGGCCACCTCGGGTCCCACGGCTGGAACGCCGGGACCTCCTGCCTGCGTGAGCTCCGGTTGGGCCAAGACGGCGTGAGTCAGACGTGGCACATGAACACACGGACATGTGGGTAAGGAGCAAGCCCTGCTGTGCCGACAGAGCAATGACGCGAACACCAAGGCCTCACCTCGTATCCTCGGGAGCTGTTCTGGATCCCGAAGTGTGGGGTCCCCGGGTCTGGGCAGGCGTTGTGAGCAGGATCTGAAATGGACCGTCACCACGTCAACACGGCCCGGGGGCTGAAGGACTCACACACTGAGACCACTGCCTTAGACAAGCGTGCGCACAGTTTTGTATGTCAATTGGGCATTAAAGGGAAACGGCTATTTCCGCCTCCCGTTCAGGCGCTTTTTCGATAAGGACCTCCAGTGCTCTCTCACGCCACAGTCTTATCGCACAGCACCGTCTCCTTCCCGCCCTGGAGAGGTTCTCTCCTGGCTGCTGACACCGGCTGGTTAACAGCCCTCCATTTTCCACAGCCACCGGGGTGACCGTGTGTTTTAAGGGCTCAGTTAATGGCCAGCTCCTCTGGTCCTCCGTGACATCTGTCAGTTTGCTTAAATCAATTTTCCTCAACACGGAGGACACCCATTGGGTGCTACCGAACGGAAGCCCGTGGTAGACACAGTGGCCTTTTCCCGACGTAGGCCCTGGGCCATCAGGAGGCGTGGACACTCTTCAACCTGACTCTCGCCGGCTGCCCGTGGAAAACTTAAAAACACACACGTCTTCAGACCGTGCAGTCTTGGGGGAGGAGCATGTGTTTAGTAGACAGAGAGCTACCGTCCAGCAAGCACGGGACCGGGGCACGGAGCCAGCCCACGGGGAGGCGGGCTTCAGCCTTCGCTTCTAAGCAGATGTGGGTCCGTTTCTGAGGAAGGACTGAGACTGTCTGTGAATCAGGAGCTGCTCCCACGGACCGGCAGGCAGCAGACTGTCCCCCTGCAGCAGGCCCCCCCGCCACGCCCCTGCGCCTACCGCAGTGACCCCTGAGTTGGGGAGTCAGGGGCTGGTGTCCGTGTTGCTCACACGAACAAATGCCATCTCTCCCCGAGCCTTCCCATCCAGCAGGGGGTTCCTCCACAGACCAGGGACTGGGGGCACATAGGAAGTCTCTTCTGTTGCAAGTTTTGCTCCCATCCTGAGGTCACCGGGACCTGAGTGCCCACGTGACTCTGGCTGTCCTTGCTCACAGCCCAGCGGGTGCCACGGGGACTCAGTGGGGAGACAGACAGGCATTGGGGTTCACGGGGACTCAGTGGGGAGACAGACAGGCCTGGGACGGGCAGAGCCAGGGCGTGGCTGGCTCCGGCTGTGGTCCTTTCCAGAACCAGAACCCTGACACTGCCGGAAGCTGCGGGTCCCCTAAGGCAGTGGTCGGCAAACTCATTTGTCAGCAGAGCCAAATACCAACAGGACAATGATTGAAATTTCTTTGGAGAGCCACATTTTTTAAACTTAAACTTCTTCTAACGCCACTTTTTCACAACAGACTCGCCCAGGCCGTGGTATTTTGTGGAAGAGCCACCCTCAAGGGGCCAAAGAGCCGCATGTGGCTCGCGCGCCGCAGTTTGCCGACCGCGGCCCTAAGGAAGGCCGCTGTCAGGTGGTGGGCCAGGAGCAGGGACAGCAAGGGAGCCTGGGGGGAGGGGGGGTAGCAGCACAGCGCGCACTGGGACTCTGAATTCACTTGCACGACTTAACGGAGGTGCCGCCTACCCTGTTGGTAGCTACCCAGGGCATCAAAGGGCACCATCTAGGAGACACTGTCCTCACAAATGACCTGGTGGTACCCCCACATGTCCTCACCCCCAAACGCCCGAGGGTGTCGCAGTCCTTACCGATGCAGGCGGGCTGCACGCCGCTCCATGCACCGTCGGCCTGGCAGGTCCTCCGGGGAGACCCCACCAGGACGAAGGGCGGCCGGCACTGGAAGGAGACCTCGGCCTTGTAGGTGAAGCTCTTGCCGCTGAGCCGGCCCTCTGCGGGGGTGCCCGGGTCTCCACAGAACACAGCTGGCGGGAATAGTACAGGGTCAGCGCGGAGGGGCCCCAGGCTAGGTGACCTGCGACCCGCACCCCGCTCCACCTTCGGGTGCAACCATCAGGTCAGTAAGCAGCTTAGAGGACAGAATCCGCCCGGCTGGTGTGGCTCAGCGGTGAGCGCCAACCTATGAACCAGGAGGTCACGGTTCGATTCCCGGTCAGAGCACAGGCCCGGGTTGTGGGCTCCATCCCCAGGAGGGGGCAAGCCCGAGGCAGCCGGCCCATGATGCTCTCACCGTGGATATTTCTCCCTCTCCCTCTCCCTTCCTCTCAGACATCAGTACAAATGTTTGTTAAAAAATAAAGGAAGGGCAGGCCCTGCCCTTGGGCAGTGGCCGCCCTCCTTGGACATTCACTGTCCAGCCTGGTCATCGGGGACACGTGGCCGCGTCCTCCATCGTCACCCCAGGTACTCACGCCCCTCCCCTGTGGATGCAAAGGGGACCCGCGGGGGAGGTTCGGGGGGGGACTTACGCAGGCACTGGGGCGTCTCCCCCTTCCACACGCCCGGGCCCTCGCAGGACAGGATGGCGGGGTGCGACAGCTGGTAGCCGGCCGCGCAGCTGTAGCTGACGCTGGAGCCCCAGTGGAAGTCGGTGCCCTCCACTTCTCCGTGCGGGACGGGGGGCGGCGGGCTGCACAGGACGGCTGCCCAGGAGGAGAGGACACAGGTCAGACCAGCCAGACCAACCCCACGCCGCACGCCCGCGAGACCCGCGCTTGGACGTGACCTGCATTTCGGGGGATGCCTCCACGCAGGCGTTTATGCTTTACGAAAAGAACGGTTGAGGAAGAGAGTGAACGACCCTAATCTCTCTGCGTTAATTTAGATCAAGGAGAAAAGCAAGGCCAGCGCGGCCTCAGGAAAGTGCCTGGAGGTGACGTGTGCTCGGCGCACACTCGGCCAAGGACGGAAGGAACACGCCTGTCCACCCAGCCTTTCCACGTGGTCCCCGCGGACTCATCTGAGTGGGCGTGGTCCTGGGACTGCAGCACCACCTTGTGCATCTACATGCAGCGGGCAGGGTTTCTCCTGCGGCCTGCACGGCTTTCTTCATTCAAAGAGAGCGTGTAACCACTCGGCCGGCCTGGCTCAGTGGTTGAGCGTCGACCTACGAACCAGGAGGTCACGGTTCGATTCCTGGTCAGGGCACATGCGCAGGCTGCTGGCTCGATCCCCAGTAGGGGGCGTGCAGGAGGCAGCCGATCAGTGATTCTCTCTCCTCATGGATGTTTCTCTCTCTCTCCCCCTCTCCTTTCCTCTCTGACATCAATAAAAACATATTAAAACGTAAATTAAAAAAAATAAAGATAGTACATAATTTCTAACAGACATAGACTGTTGATTCATTTTCTGACTAATTAAAACAGCAGGTGCCTGGATGGTTACGATTCTGTAACACATGACCAGCCAGTGCCTGGTAACCGTCTCTGCCTGGAGTTTACTTGGCTCCCAGCCCAGGTGCCAATGGGGTCCCGCCGCCTTCCTCTCTACAGCACTCAGGCCAAGATGCATAGGAGAGTGGGGGGACACATCCTGCCTGAGACCCAGCTGCTTCCCAGATTCTCACCCTAGAGAGGGGGCCAGTGACAGTCAGCCCAGGAGACTCACCTGCCCTCTGTCACCTGCCTCCCTCACCTGCTTCCCTCACCTCCCTCCCTCACCTTCCCTCCCTCCCTCACCTGCTTCCCTCACCTGCCTTCCCTCACCTGCCCCCCTCACCTGCTTCCCTCACCTGCCTTCCCTCACCTGCCTCCCTCACCTGCTTCCCTCACCTCCCTCCCTCACCTGCCCTCTGTCACCTGCCTCCCTCACCTGCTTCCCTCACCTCCCTCCCTCACCTGCCTCCCTCACCTGCCTCCCTCACCTGCCTCCCTCACCTGCCTCCCTCACCTGCCTTCCCTCACCTGCCTCCCTCACCTGTCCTCCCTCACCTGCCTACCTCACCTGTCCTCCCTTACCTGCTTCCCTCACCTCCCTCCCTCACCTGCCTCCCTCACCTGCCTTCCCTCACCTGCCCACCCTCACCTGCCTTCCCTCACCTGCCCTCCTTCCCTTACCTACCCTCCCTCCCTCACCTGCCCTCCCTCACCTGCCCTCCTTCCCTCACCTGCCCTCCCTCCCTCACCTGCCCTCCCTCACCTGCCCTCCCTCACCTGCCTTCCCTCACCTGCCTTCCCTCCCTCACCTGCCCTCCCTCACTTGCCCTCCCTCCACCTGCCCTCCTTCCCTCACCTGCCCTCCCTCCCTCACCTGCCTCCCTCACCTGCCTTCCCTCACCTGCCTTCCCTCCCTCACCTGCCTTCCCTCACCTGCCCTCCCTCACCTGCCTTCCCTCACATGCCCTCCCTCCTTCACCTGCCTTCCCTCACCTGCCCTCCCTCACCTGCCTTCCCTCCCTCACCTGCCTTCCCTCACCTGCCCTCCCTCCCTCACCTGTGCTTTCCAAGAGCTCATGCCCTTGCTGCCTCTGGGAGGAGACATGTAGCCACCCCCACAAGCACAGGCGCACACCCAGCCGTTGAAATTGGGCCCCGATCTGGCCGCTCAAGCTCCTACCCGTCTGTCCATCTTTTCAGCAGACCTGCCCTAAGAATCGGAGGTGAGGGCTGGGCTCCAGACGGACTGATATGAGGTGCACAGGCCCCGGGTTCGACACCAGGATGATGAGGGAGACCAGGTGGGGGTGGAGGTGCCCTGAGTGGCCCGCTGGCACAGTGCTCCACGGTGGAGCTGTACCACAGCTCCCTCACCCCTCGTCTGCTGACGGCCCTCGGGCTGTTTCCAGATCTCAGCTACTGGAACTGCGCTGCCACGAACACGGGGCACACCCTTCCTTCTGACGGGCGTTTCGGGTTTGCTTGGGTACATCCCTGGAAGTGGGGTCACTGGGTCAATGGCAGGTCTGTTTTTAACTTTCTGAGGAAGTTGGGTCCTGTTTTCCATGCTGTGGGCCACTCTGAATGCCTCACCGGGCTGTAGAAGTGGGGGAGAAATGAGAACAAGCCCCTCAAACTTGAAATCTCCCGGGGGGTCAGCATCACGGTGTCCCCATGAGGCGGGCTCAGTGACTGCACCAGGGATTCGCCACTTTGAATTTTAACAGCAGGATGTATACTTTTTAGTATTGTACATGTTTTCCAATCATTTTGCAAAAAAAAAAAAAAAAAAGGGAAAAAAACGACAAAGGAAAATCATATCATTTGCCATTTGCAAATGCACGTACAAGCATTCCTAGTGCACAGAGGACTACGTCCATGCAGAGGGGTAAAGCACAATTCCACAAACTGTGAGTGTCCACCGTGAGACCCCGCCACGCACAGGGACGCACCTCTGCAGACAGGTCTGCTGTGGCTCCAGGCGCCGTCCCCCAAGCAGCGGAGGGTGGCCCCCGAGGCCGGCTCCAGGACGTGGCCAGGGCTGCACTGGTAGCTCACGGTCTTGTTGAAGGTGAAGTCAGTGCCGAACCTAATGCCGTTGGCCGGCGTGCCCGGATCTCCACAGCTGATGACTGAGATGCGGTAACGAAGCAGAAGCAGAGAAACACAAATTGCCATGGAATTAATTAGAACTGGTGTCTCTGCAGTCCCTCCCCTCGGTTCCACGCAGAGTGACTCCTCCCTGAGTGGCCACAGTAGGGGTGTCCTCTGGCCATCCCACAGAGCAGGGTTTGGAAGCACTGATTTCTATCCCATTGGTGCCTGGTTCACTGAACCTATGCCATCCTGCCGCTACCTAACCCAAACACTAACCCTAACCTTAACCCTAACCCAAACACAAACCCTAACCCTAACCCAAACCCTAATCCAAACCCTAACCCTAAACCAAACCCTAAACTTAACCCTAACCCTAATCCAAACCTTAACCAAAACCCTAACCCAAACCCAAATGCTAACCTTCACCCTAACCCAAACCCTAACCTTAACCCTAATCCAAACCCTAACCCTAACCCTAACCCTAACCAAAACCCTAACCCAAACCCAAATGCTAACCTTAACCTTAACCCAAACCCTAACCATAACTCTAACCCTAACCCTAACCCTTACCCTAATCCTAATGCTAAACCACAACCCTAACCCTGACCCTCACCCTAATCCTTACCCTAACCCTAACCCTAACCCTTACCCTAAGCCTAACCCTTACCCTAATCCTAATGCTAAACCATAACCCTGACCCTAACCCTAACCCTAACCCTTACCCTAAGCCTAACCCTTACCCTAATCCTAATGCTAAACCATAACCCTGACCCTGTTACCCTATCCCTTAACTTAAACCTAACACTAACACTTACCATAACCCTGACCCTGACCCTAACCCTAACCCTAACCAGGCAGGAGTGTGATCTCACCACAAAGCCAAGGAGAGAGCCCGTCTGTGATAAGAGGACCCAACTCCTTCCTACTTCCCTGCGGACTTGCTGGTCCACAGAGAGGACAAACCTTGACATTTTGTGGCCTCAGTTGGACACTGTCCAGTCCATCTGGCCATTGAACATAGTTTCAACCATATAAATAAGAAAGGAAAGAAAAGAACCTGCAAGTACCAAATACAGAAAGTCAAAAGATCAGCCCTACGTGTGCCTTTTTTCTCTCTGTATTAAACCACAGTACAGCACTTGAAAACATAAACTTGTTGCTCCCGGTCAAGTCCATATCATGGCCCTGCCCTTGAGTTGACCTTGACGGCCAGTTACTGACTTGTGCAGTCGGGAGCGGTGCCGGTCCAGGTCCCGTTGGCAGTGCAGTGCCGGGTGGTCAGCCCCGAGGTCCGGTATCCCTCCCAGCAGGCATAGACCACAGAGCTGGAGAACAGGATGCCGTCACTGCTGACGATCATGCCATTGGTGGGTGTGCCGGGGTTCCCACAGGACACAGCTGCAAGGGACACGGAGCAAAGACACAGAGTGACAGCCCTGAGGCAGTGAGTGGGGAGACCCAAGTGCATCAGAGCGATGGATTAGGCCAGTGGTCGGCAAACTCATCAGTCAACAGAGCCAAATATCAGCAGCACAATGATTGAAATTTCTTTTGAGAACCCAATTTTTTAAACGTAAACTTCTTCTAATGCCACTTCTTCAAAATAGACTCGCCCAGACCATGGTATTTTGTGGAAGAGCCACACTCAAGGGGCCAAAGAGCCGCATGTGGCTCGCGTGCCATAGTTTGCCGACCACAGGATTAAGTCATTAGTAAAAGGCTAGAGGCCCGGTGTGTGAAATTCATGCAGAAGTAGGGTCCCTAGGCCTGGCCGGCGATCAAGGCCGATCTGCAGGGCAACCATCAGGGTGACCAGGAGGCCCCCACTGGCACCTGCCTTGGCCAGCCTGGCACCGCCGCCTGCTCGCTGGCCCTGCCTTATGCTGCCACCGCTGGTCACCTCCCTCTGTGGGGCAACCAGTGGGGTGATCAGGGGTCCTTGCTGGCATCCACTTTGGCTGGCCTGGGGCCTGTGCGCTGGGGGCAGCTCCTGCATTGAGCATCTGCCTCCTGGTGGTCAGTGTGCATCATAGCGACCGGTTGTTCTGCCAGTCACTCTGCTGTTTGGTCAATTTGCATATCCAGCTTTTATTATATAGGAGTAGAGGCCCGGTGCACAAAATTCATGCATGGAGGGGGGGTGTGTCCCTCAGCCCAGCCTGCACCCTCTCCAATCTGGGATCCCTCTCACAATCCAGGACTGCTGATTCCCAACCACTCACCTGCCTGCTTGCCTGATTGCCCCTAACCCCTTCTGCCTGCCAGCCTGATCACCCCTAACCACTCCCCTGCCAGCCTGATTGACACCTAACTGCTCCCCTGCCAGCACGATTGCCCCTAACTGCCCTCCCCAGCTGGCCCGGTCGCCCCCAACTGCCCTCCTGTGCAGGCCTGGTCCCCCCAACTGCCCTCCCCTGGAGGCCTGGTGTCCCCCAACTGCCCTCCCCTGCTGGCCTGGTCCCCCCCAACTGCCCTCCCCTGCTGGCCATCTTGTGGCAGCCATCTTGTGTCCACAAGGGGGCAGCCATCTTGCGTGTTGGAGTGATGGTCCATTTGCACATTACTCTCTTATTAGATAGGATCCTGTACACAGGGCCTGGCAGGCATGGCTCAGTGGTGAAAGACATGCCACTTCATTTAGAGACAACTGTGCTGTCAGGGAGAGAATGCCCATCCCGAGCACTCCACCCTAACTGCTGGGACACCTCCTCAAACCCTGGGCTCTGCGCAGGCAAAGGTGCGTCTTGTTTTGTGTTGTTCTGCGTGTGTGTCTCTGACAAGGACACTTTCCTGACGGGCATGCCTGTGAAAGGCGGGATCAGAAGGCAGGGGGAACGCACCTGCTTTTCACGTTCATGCCGGCCCGTTACTGAAGGGCTGCCGCTAAGACAGATGAGAGACTGAGCTTAGAGTTACGAAAAGGAAAGCCACGTATTTTGAAATGATAAGCTCAAGTTCCTTTTCAAAGACATCTTTTTAAAAAGGATGTGTTTTTATTGATTTCAGAGAGGAGGGGAGAGGGAGACGGAAACATCCATGACGAGAGAGAATCATTGATGGGCTGCCTCCCGCACGCCCCCTCCTGGGGATGGAGCCCGCATCCAGGGCGTGTGCCCTTGATCCGAACCGAACCCGGGACCCTTCAGTCCACAGGCGGACGCTCTCTCCACTGAGCCAAACCGGCCAGGACAAGGGCCTCGTTTTTAACAAGTACGTGTGGTTAGCGTGACCCCCTTTGTGGATGGCGTGGGCACTGTGCCGCCCACCTGCCTGCTGTCCGGGAAGATGGCCACGAAGCTGTTAACGGGCTCTGGGTTTGAATCGTTGCTCACGCCGGCTGAGCGAGTGTGAGCGAGACGAGCGGCGCATTGACTGTCGAGCGTGTGACAGAGCGCCGGACCCGGGTGCTGTGAGATGAAACATGCCGTGTGCGTGTGAAACGCGGGGAAGCAAGCTGGGATGCGGCGACAGTGACGTCGGGATGGCGCCTGGCGCTGCTGTGGTCCATCACCATCCCCAGCACGGCCGGCCCTCCACCCGAACGCAATGCCGCGCTCCGGTGTCCGGGGCGAGGAAGCGGAGCGGCTGTGGAACCAGAAGCCCTTCCGGACAGGCGGCTCTGTGAGGGGAGCTGACGTGGAAAGCCGCCCACCAGCCTCTCCCTGGAGGCTGACTGACCGCCGGCACAAGGAAACAAGGTTGTAAGGTGACGCAACAGCCACCGGCGCGGCGCAGGGGCTGAGCGTGGACCTCTGAGCCAGGAGGTCACAGTTCAACGACCCGTGAGGGCACAGGCCCGGGTTATGGGCTCGGTCCCCAGAGTGGCCCGTGCAGAAGGCGGCCGATCCATGATTCTCTCTCATCATTGATGTGTGTCTCTCTCTCTCTCCCTCTCCCTTCCTCTCTGACATGGAGAAAGAAATATTTTTAACAAGTGATGAAAACACATGAGAAATACGAATTCTTTGATGTTTAAGAACGTGGAGGTTTTTGTTTGGAGACTCATGAACTCCTCCTTCTCTTAACAATTCCTCGAACCTCCCCTTGGGGACCTAATGCTTCTGGGAGCTTCTGAGCAGGTACTCGCACCGCGTGGGAGGTGACCCGGGTCGGGTATGGGCTATGTGGTTATGGCAAATGGTTATGGGAATGCGAACGTCACCGGCGGACCCCCTTCCCCATAGAAAACATGTATCTGGGAGATCTGTCCCTCTGAGAACAGTGAGGAGAAATGGGAAGCCCAGCAGGTCTCCACTACGTGTGAGGGGGCACGTGTCACCATCCATCTTGCTTGCGTCCCTGAGCGTGTGACACGCCATCGTTGCGCTCCCTCCCGTGATTTCCACGCGGCGCAGGTTTGGAGGGGGTCGATGCTGGGAAGCATGTTCCGTGTTGAAATGTGTCAGCGACCCGTTGTCCCCCTGCATCCGGCTTTCACACGATGTCACGCAACAGCACTTTGCCTCCTGCGAGTGGGGCCGCTGTGCGCCGAAACCCGATCAGCTCTTAAGCAGATGGATGGGCGCGCGCGGGCGCTTTGCGGAAACGGAACGCCATGTCATCTCTCCCCGAAGTGGGGCTGCAGGGAACACAGGGCTCCTCACTGTTCCCATTTCCCATGTTTCAGACTCTCAGAGCTAACGTGTGCGCGGGACCCTGATTTAGACCGTCCCGTCCCGAGTGAATGGCCGAACGGAACAGAACACGGACGTGTCCGGGCCAGGCGTGTGGCGCTCCTGGGAGCTATAGTTTGCCACCAAATTTGGTTCATTTATAACCAACGATTTTTCAAATATTGTCCTGCCCCGTTGTTACTCTCTTTTTCTTCTAAAACCCCAGTTACAGCGCATTGAACTGCGCGATGTTATCCGGTAGTAAATTATCCTCCATCCCTTTCTGTTTTACAGAGTAGATGGGTTCCCTTCGCCTCCGAAAGTTCAGTGACCCTCCTGCCAATTTAATCTGTTGCTAAGCTCACCCAGCAACGTGTTTATTTTTTTTTAATATATGAAATATGTATCTTCAGTTTTGGGATTTCTATTTTCTTTTCTTTTCATTTTCATTTCTCTGTTGACTTTCCTTGTTTACGGTTCTAATTACGTCTTTCACCAGGTGTTTAATACCTGCTTTCGGTCCTGGTGTGTTATTTCTGATACTGGGGCCTCTCAAGGTGAGTGCCTGTCGTGTGTTTGACGGGGCCGCGTGCTCGGAGTGGCATGTGTTACCGTCTGCTGGACAGGGTGGAGGAAACGTGCTCTGGCTGCGGCCGTTCCCTGACAGGTGCTGGGTGGGTGTGTCCTGGCGGCTGGTATGTGAGCTGCAGGTTGGACGGGTCCGGGCACCAGTGCATTCTCTATCCCCAGATGCTGAGCGGATGCAGGCTCCCAGCGCCCCGTCCGAGGCGGCCAGGCCGCACACGACACAGTGTCTGCGCGGCGCCCCTGGCGTTGTCACCCGTCGTTACTGGGCCATCTCCCCGATTCCTACCGTGCCCGCCTCTCCGATGTCACAGCCACACAGTCACTCCCGAGCATCACCCAGCACCACCTGGATCCTGGAGCAGCGCCGGCTCCGGCCCAGGGCACGGCGGCCGGGAAAGAGCAGGTGGACTGAAACCTATTTCCGCTGCAGAGATCCCACCAGCCGCTTCCGCGCCCCGAGTCCCGGCCCCTCAGCTCAGCTGCCCCCATAGCAACCGCAGAGCGTGGCGAAACCACAGGGCGACTGGCGTCGGGAGAAGACCAGGGGCCTCCTTGGGTACAAAGGTCAAAGGGTGAGCGTGACGTCGGTCGGATGCTCCTTTAACAGTCGGGATCTCTCCACGTCAGTCATGTTTCCTAGGAACCTCGTCTGCTTTGGGGGGAAGCAGCTTCGCTGTGCGAAGGCTTGCACCTCCAGGACACCTGCATGGCGCTACTGGCTGTTCTAGCGCACCCCGAGGTCCTAACCCCGGCGCCCCAGCTCGGGGACTCACCTTCACACGCCGGCTGCTGCCCGGACCACGAGCCGTTGGGCAGGCAGGTGCGCTCCGCGGAGCCGTGCAGCAGGTAGCCCACCTCACAGGAGAAGCGCAGCAGGCTCTTCGCCTTAAACTCATCGCCCAGCCGCGCCCCGTGGGCGGGGGTCCCGGGGTCTCCGCAGAATCCAGGGTGGTTTCCTGTGGAGCACAGACACACGGGGCCACCCAGGGCGGTGAGACGTGGGCGAACAGGCCGCACACGGGGCCACCCAGGGCGGTGAGACGTGGGCAAACAGGCCGCACACGGGGCCACCCAGGGTGGTGAGACGTGGGAGAACAGGCCGCCGAGCCCAGAGGACGCCACGTTATGTATGCGAGGACTGAACCCAGGTACGGTTATAGCGCGTTCCGGCAGCTCAGGAGGAAGGGTTCTTTATGGCACAGAAATGGGGGCCCTTAAGACACTGTTTGTGCCCGGCCAGCGTGGCTCAGTGGTTGAGCACCAACCTATAAGCCAGGAGGTCACGGTTTGGTTCCCGGTGGGGGCACAGGCCCGGGTTGTGGGCTGGATCCCCCGTGTCGGGCGTGCAGGAGGCAGCTGATCAGTGATTCTCTCTCATCATGGATGTTTCTCTCTCCCTCTCCCTCTCCCTTCCTCTCTGACGTCAACAAAAATAGATTAAAAAATGAATACACTGTTCTTGGGCAGCTAACACCGCAACTGCACGTGCTCCCGGTGGCTGTGGGCCTCCGGGGAAGGGTCCCACGCGGGGAGGGTGCGGGGCTCCGTGGGGAAGCGCAGGGTAAACGCACAGGGCGTGGGCTTGCGCGCAGTGGGGATGCGGAGCTCAGGCACCTGTGACATCGGGTTCTTCGCATTGCGCCCAGGGTTGCCGATTCCTGCATTTTATTCATTTAAGAAACGTGCACGGAAGGACTAAGATGGTTACGTTTTGGGTGGGGGGGGTGGGAAGATCAATGTGATTTTCCATCAGAGAGGCAGGGGGGCCGTGGAAGGATTCGGGCTGATGGGCTGAAGCCAGCAGCTGGGCGGCTGGGTGCCGGCGAGCCCCTGGGCGCCGGGACAGAACCACGGGAGGCGCTCATGGAGACGGGGAAGGAGATGATGGGGCTGATGCAGGATGAAGGCATGGTTGGCCGGGCACCCACCACCCACCCTTTGAGAGCAGCTGCTCCTGGCACCGAATGCCACCACCGCCGCCACCGGGCGCTCACCTGTGCAGTGGGGCAGGGCCCCGCCCCAGTGGCCGTCCTCCTGGCACACGCGGCTGTGGTCGCCCACCAGGCTGCGGGCCCCTTGGCAGGAGTAGCGGACCGTGGCTCCGAACGTGAACACGTTCCCCGTGAGGATGGCGTGGGCGGGCACGCCCGGGTGGCCGCAGGATATGGCTGAGGAACATGGATAAAATGACTGGGCACATCCCTGCTCCCCCCTGCTCCCCGAGAACACACATCACCTGCACCCGCCCCCTCCCGGGCCACACCTGACGGAACCCCAGCAGCGGCTTGTCAGGAGGCTTTTAAAGGTCTCAGCCGGAGGTCGCCTTGTTTGAGGTGGACGTTGACACGTGGGTGTTCAGAAGGGAAGTCCCTCCGGTCACATTTCCCCTCGGCCCTTCACTGCTTCCCACACCAGCGGGGCTGCCCCGCACGCTGTCACCAGCGTGGCTCCCTCACAACTGCTTCCGCGGGGTCTCAGGCAGATGCCCGCCTGCGCTCGGCCGGCGGGAAAGACCTCCAAAATGTGCTCCCGCGATCTCTCCAGTCCAGGAAGGCACCCAACCCCTGCCCTTGGAGTGCGGAGGGTCTCAAAGGTTCAGGTCGGCCCTGGCCAGAGGCTCCGTGCTTAGAGGGCTGGGTCTCGGGTCCGATTCCCAGTCGAGGGCACGTACCTGGGTTGTGGGCTCACTCGGGCCCCCGGCGGGGCAGGTGTGGGAGGCAGCCCGTCAGTGTGTCCCTTCCACATGGCTGTGTCTCTCTCACTTATTTCCCTCCCTCTCCCTCCGAAGAGCAGTGGGAAAAACATCCTCGGGTGAGGATTAACAACGACGACGACAATAATAATAAAACAACACGTTTACGTAAAGCGATGATAATAAATCACCGATGGATTTGTTCTTCACGTTATTCTGTAAAATACTGTCAGTATTTCCGTTCACTTTCTAAAACTACACCAAATCAGGCCCGTCATTATTCATTAATCCTCCCTCAAGAAGCCGCATCTGGATGCCAGATTAGGGTGGGATAATAGGGATTTCTCTCTCCCTGTCCATCAAGTCCCCCACTGGGGTGCACGATGGGCATGCTGCCTGCCATCGGCTCACCGGGCACATCATTCACAGGCACGGACGGCCACGAGAGGGACCGCCTGTGGCCACGGGCAGCCCAGCAGGAGGTGGGCGGGGCGGGAGGAGGAGTGGCATCAGTCAGCCGGCCACATCGGTCCCAAATGGACACAGGCTGCGGTCATGGGCGAACATCACGGCCTTTGGTAGGAGAACAAGGTTTACTCTAGAGAGTGTCCTGAAACGAAGCTAATGTGACCCGAATCAGGGACATGGACGCGAAAGGACTGGTTCCCGGTGAATGAGAGAAAAAGAATCAAGGAAATGAGGACAGCAAAGCCTCACTGCGTGGAGCCTGGGGAGGCAGGAGGCGCCTCGGCGCCCTCGGCCCACACCCACGGGGGCTCCACGGTTCCTGATGACACAGGAGGGGACCAGCCCCCGGGAGGCCCAGGATCGGGGAGAACCTGGTTCCTGGAGCTGCGGGGCCACAGGCGCCGCTACAGACACGCAGGGAGCCTCCTAGGAGCCATGGAGGCTCCAAGGGATGCTCGGGGAGAAAAGGAAAAAAACGACGTTCCCCGACCAGACCCCAGGCGAGAAGGCAGAGAACGCGGGTGCACTGGATGAGGGTGCTCACACGGGGACACTGCAGAGGCCGTGCCGGTGCTCACGCGAGGCCATGCATTTGTGTTCCGGCGACCCCTGTCTTTCTCCCGGAAACCGACCCTGTGGCCACAGTGCGAATCGGGGTGCGATTCCCCGTGGGTCAGAAGGGGTTCCGTAGGACGCTGACCTGCAGGGAAAACCCAGCCCCAACCCATTCTGGACGCGCAGGAATGCTGGCTGGCCTTACAGGTGGGAAGAAGCCCTCCGTGGCCGCGTCACCCGATGCGGCTCATCACGCACGCGCTGCCTCCTGCTGTCTCCACGCCCCTTGTCACGGATGAACGCGGAGAAGGCGGGGCACTCATCTGACTGATTTTTAAAACCTAGGAGAGCCGCCTGTTTCCTGAATTTCAGACTATGGTCTGACCAGGTGACTCCCGAGCAGCTCAGGGACCATCAGCTTGTTCGAGGAAAAGGAGGTGACACTGGGGCTGTGTAGGTGAAACACGGAGGTCTACGTGGCCACCGTGTTAACAGGGACTCGAGTGGGCGTCTACCACTTTGTTTGCGTTCCCCTTCTTCAGGGCAGTGAGCTCCCCCCGATTTAAAAACATCCCGGTGGGTCAGGGGAAGGGACTGTCCAGGGACCCCCTGTTCTATTGTGTTGACTACTGACTGGACCAGAGATGCTCACGAGACCCGAGTCAGTCCCTACAGTTACTGCCCCCCTGGCCATCGACAGGAGGTCACTAGCTGGACACTCCGTGCCAGGCCTCGGCCAATATTCCTGACCCTGGGTCTCCGCGGAGAGCAGTGAGAGGTGGATGGCATGGAGGCCGCCAGGTGGGACCCGTATCCGCTGGGGTGAAGCAGGAGATGAGCAGTGTGAGCAGAGATGAGGACAAGGCCCAGGGGTCCATTTCTGCATCCATTTCCCCCGGGGCCAGGCAGTGGGCAGCCAGCTCCCCCCCGCTCTCTCCTAACCCAGCTTGAGCTGGAGTGTGTGACCTCTGCCCACCGTCAGGACCTCCTAGTAACTAATACGACTTGTGCCTGGGCACTGGGGGTAGAGGGAATGAAAAATCAAGACCTATTTGACGACGGGACAAAAAGAAACAGCAAGGTTTGTGCTGCTGACGTTCTTACCGTACGCCGCGGCACCAGAACCCACATCACCCTCACGTACCCACGCACTGGGGGAGGGCGCGGTCCCACAAGCCACCGGCCGTGCAGGTCACGGCGGACGAGCCCAGCAGGTAAAAGCCCTTCTTGCAGTGGTAGACGACCGTCCGCCCGTACACGAGGCTCTCGGGGACGCTCTGGCGGACGGCGTTGTCCACAGAGCCGGGGTCCGAGCAGTTGACCACTGGAGAAAGCATGAGAGGAGCCTGAGAGACGCGGAGAGCAGGTACACCTGCCAGCACCCAGAGGCCGCTGCGTGTTCATACACAAAACAGGTGTGAAGGGAAGGAAACTCGCCATCGTTCCAGAACATTCAAAGACGACGCCAGTATGGCCAGGGCGCTTCACGCAACTCTCTTCCTTCGATGAAACCCACGGCTAATTTCCTTGACCTATTTCCCAATAACTGGCTTCTTCACGGAAAGCCTAGGATCGGTTTTCGTGGTTAAATTTTGTTATGAAAATGTTAGCACAGAACCCTTGGAAGTTCGTTTAATATTCCCCCCACCAGTGTGATACTTTGGGGCAGTCTTTGTAAGTAATTAATTACCCCGCCTGCACACAGGAGTGCTTCCACGTGCGCCTAATGTGAATGGTGCTCCGGGCAGTGAGATTGGGGCTCCGGGAGTGTGAATGGTGCCCTGGGTGGTGTGAATGGACTTCTCAGGAGTGTCACTGGTGCCCTGAGTGATGTGGATGGCACCCTGCATAGTGTGAATGGCACTCTGGGTGGTGTGAATGGTTCCCTGGGTGGTGTGAATGGTGCTCTGTGGAGTGTGGACTTCTCAGGAGTGTCAATGGTGCCCTGAGTGGTGTGAATGGCACCCTGGGTAGTGTGAATGATGCTCTGTGGACTGTGAATGGTGCACTGGGTAGTGTGAATGGCATGCTGGGTAGTGTGAATGGTGCCCTGGATTGTGTCAATGGCACCCTAGGTGGTGTGAATGGTGCTGTGTGGAGTGTGAATGGCACCCTGGGTAGTGTGAATGGTGCTCTGTGAAGTGTGAATGGCATGCTGAGTGGTGTGAATGGAGCTCTGGAGTGTGTGAATGGTGTTCTTGGTAGTGTAAATGGCACCCTGTTTAGTGTGAATGATGCTCTATGAAGTGTGGATGGCAGGCTGAGTGGTGTGAATAGAGCTCTGGGGTATGTGAATGGCGTCCTGAGGGGAGAGAATGGTGCCCTGGGTAGTGTGAATGGCACCCTGGTTAGTGTGAATGGTGCCTTGGGTGGTGTGAATGGCACCTTGGTGGATGTGAATGGCTCTAGGGCAACCTGAATCTGCTGGCATTGGGAGGGTTGTGCAATGTGCACCCACAGCTGCAGAGGAACAGAAAGTCCCTGATTATCTCGCCCTCTGACCCTGCCCGGTATTGATGAGGCAGCTGCTGCTGTGGGGGCAGTACCCTCTCCACATTTCTCTGGCCCAGAAAGTCAGTGTGGAGCAATAATGCCAGCCCTCGCTCAGCACGTTGGCCTGTGTCCCTTAGTGCTCAGGAAATGGAAGGAGAAATGAGGAGCAGGAAGAAGGAAGGCTGTGGTTTGGGTGGGACAGTGACCTGTTTCCTTTTTTTTAAACAGGAAGCTCTCCCTGGGTGCTGGCTGGCCCGGCACTGACACCACGGCCGGAAACCCTGCCCGGCCCTCGGGAGAGTGGCAGGTCTGACTGTGTCTGGCTCCTCCCTGTCCCCCGAGGGCATCTCCTCTGCTCTGGGCTGTGTCAGTGCCCGGGTTTCACCAGTGCTACTGCTTCCTCCCTGGACACCCTGGCCCTGACAGCCTGCTTCCTGGGATGTGGGCCTGGGAGGCTGTCCCTCATCTTTGAGCTGAAGCCCAGCACTGGGCGCTACGCTTGGGCCAGAACGCCAGGGCTCGTACCAACCTCACACAGCCGTTGCTATAATGACATCACCGGGCTCCCTCTCTGCTTCATCTCCTTTGAACAAAGCTCCCTTGGGAGCCCTTGTGGAGGTGGGTGGGTATCAAGGGTAGTTCATGAGCCCCTGGCTTTAATCCTGTGCCACTACCATGAAACAACCCTCACCTTCACGCTCACATATGATTCACCTTGCATAAGAGGTGCTTTAATGGGAAGTAATTAAGCCTTCAATGTTATGAGCTCCAACGTCTAGAAATACAAAACTACAACACAGTACGTCCTTGGAAATTCAGACTGGCGTCTAGATCTTTGTGACAAGTTTAGAGAAATGGAGGTTTAAAAGCGAGAAGACTTTCTTAAAGAAATGGGAACGCCCATATGTCTAGAAGGCCACGGGCACAAAGGTGCCGAATAGTGTGGTAGCGGCAAGTGGGTGCGTGAGTACGAAGAGAAATGGAAGGTGCGTTGTCTTTAAAGTAGAGGACCCCGGGTTTTTTCTGGTTTCCTGCCTGTCCCACAGCCAGACACACGCATGCAGGGACCTGATCCTTACTCTCGCACGCCTGGAGGGACCCGATCCCTGCTCCAGCAATGGGCAGCCCTTCTGCACCTCCAGGGCAGGCTCCCCCCCCCAATTTCCTACCTCGACAGGTGGGCAGGGGGCTGCTCCACTGGCCGTTGCTCCGACACTGGGCCTGCGGCGCCCCCTGCAGCACGTAGCCAGTGTTGCAGGTGAAGTTCACCACGTCGTTCAGGTTGAACTGGCTGCCATGGGTGAGCCCGTGGGCGGGGTTCCCAGGGTGCCCGCAGGTGATGGCTGCAGAGGGAGACAGGCCCACGTCCCCGTCACCAGCCAGCAAGTCATCACGCCACTGACCCACGTGCGGTGTGGAGTGTGTGGATCCCAGGGTGTGGACGGATCGCACCCGTCCCTCATTCCATCAGAAGGGAAGACTGGGACAACCCCATGGGCTGAGCCCTCAGGTTTTATTATAGTAATTCTGGAAAGCACATCAGAGAAATGTACCTTTTCCACAACCATAATAATTACTATTCTTTGCTCACATTCTGACAGCATAACAAGTCATTTTCAGAGAGGGCAGTGAAAGCACGAGGCGCGGACATTCTGGCACTCATTGTGCGTTTTGACTATTTCCCCCTTTGAGCGCCCGCGAAGCTGGTGGAGCTCTCCTGTTGAAATATCACAGGGACTTGTCTGATGCTTTAAATGGTGTGTGGGTAAATTAATCCAACATCCATTTAAACATCACGGACCTGGCCAGAACAGAAAAGAGAGAGAGAAAAGCGTGCAAGCTCCAAGTGCGCTGTCTGAGCGCCCTGCTGGGTGACGCTCCGGGCTGGAGAGAGCTGTCATTATGTCGCGCCAGAGTCACAGAGGCACAAAGAGCTTTTCCAGGGCCGCGTTCCAGCCCCAAAGCTGGTGTTTTCTCCCCATTTGTCTTGTCAACAATGCTTTCCTCCAGGCAAAGCTCCCGCCCTCCGCCCTCTCTCCGACAATGCCTGCGCCACACTGTGGGTACACCGACCTGTCCTTTGTTTAACAGAGACTGTGTCGGGGGAAACGTGGTGCAAAGCAAACTTCGCAATTGAGGGTGCAATCTCTTCTACACGCAGGAGTCCGTATTTATCTGAGACGTTGTCACGTTGGAGGACTATCATTACGTACAATTCACCTCCTTCTATTAAGGAAAGGACTGCTCTCTGTATTCTTGATGAATCGATGATAAGCACACAAAACAACCCTGCAGATGGGGGGTGGGGTGGGCTGTGTGGGGGACCCTGTAAGACGGCCCGAGCTGCAGGCTCAGCGTCTGTGACCACATTCGCTGTGGGAGGAGGTCAGGGGGTGCACACGGCCCTCAGCCTCCTGGGACCCATCTCCGGGGAGTGAGGGGCAAACACTCTGCGGACAGGAGTCCGAGGAGGCGGGGGGCGGGGGGGGAAGGAAACAAGCGGGGACAGCATCGGGAAGCAAAGCGGAGAGAGCCGCGTTGTCTGTTTCAGGCGATTTCTCCGTGCGTTTCGCGCAGGAGCTTGCACACATCTGCTCCCTGACTTACAACGAAAAGGCGTGAGGCAGCGCTTGCCGGCCCGGGGCCGCGAACTCACCCACACACACCGGGGTCTGTCCCGACCACTTGTGGTCCTGCAGGCATATCCGCACGGAGGTGCCCACCAGCCGGAAGCCGGGGTGGCACTGGTACACCACGGTGTCCCTGTAGCTGAAGCCGTCCCCGCTGATGTGGCCGTTCACGATGGGGTCCGGGGAGCCGCAGTGGCCGGCTGCAGAGGCGAGAAAACCCACACCCATGTTTCGGAGGAGACTCTGTCTTTTAACAATTCACTTATTTGTTTGTTTGTTTATTAAATGTATTTGTGTTGATTTCAGAGAGAGAGAGAGAGAGAGAGAGACGGAGAAGGGGAGAGAGAGAGAAACCTCAACGATGAGAGAGAACCATGGATCGGCTGCCCCCTGCACGCCCCGCACTAGGGATCAAGCCCACAACCTGGGCATGTGCCCTGACCAGGAATCAAACCGTGACCTCCTGGTTCATAGGTCGATGGTCAACCCGCTGGGCCTGGGCAAAAATCTGTCTCCGCTAAAAGCCTACAGTCCCATTTGCTGACCTTCATGGTCACGTGGATGACAGCATCGGGTGCGTGACGCACGCAGTGTTTCCCCGTCATGTGTTTATTGGATATAGTTTTCTTCTTAACGTGTCCGTTTTTCTCAACAACTGTGGGTGACGGAAGTACTCTCTCTAAGATGAAGTTGTCACTGGGTCACCCCCGGCTGTGGGCTTCCGAGTTATTCATGTGACCTACTTGCCTTGTCTGAAGTCCATGTCATCTTGTCTTCTGTCTCCAAAAGCAAACCCGCAGATAGGAAGGGCGTGGTGCGGACATGCACATGAACAGGGTGCGGACCCATGGGAAACGGGCCTTAAAGAGACGGCCGAGGGCAAGGAGTCCCAGGGCCTGAGATTTCTGAACGTCACGCAAGATTCCGAAGGAGAGACAGAAGCCACGACATCGGTTCCACTTCAGACACGGACAGACTGGGGCCAACGTCCAGCCAACAGTGGGTGTGGCCAGCGGACAAGTGACCCCTGGCCCCGGGGGAGGGAGGTGCCCGCCCTGAGCAGATTCACGGGAAATAGGCCCAGACGGGGTGCGGCTGCAGGTGGCCCCGCTCCTGGGAGAGGAACGCCTGGGATGCAGCCGGGTGACGGTGAGCAGTCGGGGGAGGAAGACCAGTGACAGGAAGGGTCTGAGACGTGAGAAGATAACTGGGGTGCAGTTCGCATCATAGCGGCGAGAGGAGCCGGGGAGGAGGCCCGAGGGGCGGCGGCTCTCCTGGGGCTGAGGGACAGGGCGGGACGGAGACCCCGGCCTGGCCGCGCTGCCGGCCCCCTGACCATCTCCGAGGCGTCGCTCAGCCCTCAGCTGCGTTCCTTTTAAACACTCGGACCCGTGCTTGCCAGCCTTCCTCCCCAATGGCCTTCGCTAGCCCATAAGCCCGCAGCCTTCCGAACGACGTCTCCTTGGCCGACCCGACAACGAAAGAGGCGCACTCCGACCCTTCACCCTTCACCCCGGGCGCTGCTGGGGGTCGGCTGTTGTCCTTTGTCTGTTTGACAACCTCGGGGAAGAGCCCTGTGCCCCTGCCGAACAGGCGGGCACCTCGCGTGATCAGCACCCTCGTGGTGCCCGGGGCGAAAGTCGCTGCCTTCGACCAAGTAAGTACAGGCTGCTCACAAATACAGCCTTTCTCCCAGCTGCGCTCACGGCGTGAACCAGGATCCCGGCGGCCCGGCAGTACCGGGGGGCAGCGGGGGGGGGGCACCCCGCCGCGCCTGCAGTGTGGGCCCGTGCCTCTGAGCTCGCCGCACATGTCAGGTTCTGTTCTTCGGTGACGATGTCATGCTATGTCCTTGGCCCGTGTCTTCTTAAATTCTCCTCCGGCCCTGGTTTTGCTTCAGACACCCCACGTAGAGAGCATGGCTCCACGTCTCCCACAGACGCCGCAGGCCCACATGCACGCTGCCGCCCCGTGGCTGAAACCCATCCGTCACCCAGGACACGCCGGGAAGGGGCGGACGTAAAGGAATTTCACGGCATCGTGACGGCCTGGAGGTTTCCAAGCATCTGGAAGGCAGCCTCTCCGAGGTGACGCCAGTGATCCGACAATACCTTAACGACGACTTGCCACACAGCCCAGCGGTGCTCTGGGGGCTGGAGACTCCGTGGAGGAGAAGACACGTCGTAGAGACAAAGGAGATGAGGGTCGAACGTGGAGAGAATCCCGAGGGCTTCCGCCCCAACGAGACGGAGCCGGGAGGGACAGGCGGCTGCACTTGGCGTCCGAAACCCCGAGAGAGGCAGCCCGCAAGCAAGCCTGCAGGACACACGCCGCCAGCCAGGCCCAGGAGGGGGCGGCGGAGAGGCCTGCGGGTCAGGGGCGTGAAGATGTTATTAACTGTTTAAAGTCTCAGATGCCAGGGGTCTAGGACCAAGGTGCCCATCATCTCCCGGGAGGGCCTGCTTTCATCCTCCGGCTCTGCCTCGTCCGCTATTTGGGGGCAGCCGTTATCGCTCCCCGGAGTGCAGACAGTAGCAAACGGGGGAGAAAACCCTGCTGACTGCAAGGAAAGGGAAAGGAAAGCTCAGGGGAAAGCAATGAAGAGGGCAGCGCCGACTCAGAGACAAAGTATCAGGTAAATTAATCAAATACGTCAACGCTTTGCGCAGGCCGCTCGTGGCCGGAGAACCAGTCTCCCCAGCGACCAAGGATCCCGCTGCCCCGGGAGCGGCCGGCACAGCGGGCCCTGAGGGTGTGGGCGGGAAGCCGGGAGGGGCCCGGGCCGGGTTCAGGCGCTGGTCAAGCCTCCTCAGGGATTTTCTAGAAAAGGACCCACAGAGCCCCACGCGGGCTTCGTGGCTGGCGCTGCCCGCGCTCGGGGCTGCCCCCCTCCCCCGCTCGCATGCTCCCCGCTAGCATCCTACACACTGGGTGACAGCTCCGAGGTCACTTCCTAACGCCGCTCTCAGCCCAACTGATGGTCACCCGTGTGCGCATTCCTCCGCCTCATGGCGACCGGCACACGGGGAGCCCGTTCCCCACAGCCCAGGCGACCGCCGCCCAGAACAGCCTCCCGGGCCCACAGAGGGCGGCGGCCCGCGGCGGGGCTGGGCAGCAGCAGGTCAGAGCCGCCTCGGGGCACAGACCTCCAGCCGGCCTTCCCGGCGGTGGCGTCATCACTGTCTCCTCTGCGTGGACACTGGACATACCTTCTCTCTCACTGACTGTCCCCGTCACGGCCTCCTGCCCTGCGGCCGAGTCCTTCACCCTGAAGGTTTCGGTCTGTCGCCCAGTACTGGCTGTCACTCTTACCGCCGCTGGGCCGCACGCCCTGTCTGGGATGCGAATGATGCTTCCGGAAGGTCTGGCGCGAGGGGACCTCTCTTCCAAGTCCCCTCGCTCCACAGCCATCATGGTGTGCATCGAGCCCCTGGGGCGTCTGAAAGGGGCGCCCCACAGCCCACCCACACGGACTGTGAGGCGCATGGACAGTCGGACGCACACGGTGCTGCGATTCAGCAGCTCCGTTCCCGGCGAGGCTTTCCACGCGCCCCCGGGCGTACGTCACACAGACAAGGGGGCCCAGGGCGGGGTCGTCCTGTGGAACGAGGTCAGCTCTTCCTGGACCCACCGCAGCGGAGCGCTGAGGACGAGGCCTGCGGGCCTGCTGTGTGAGATCAGCGGGCCCCTCGCCTCCCAGGGCCGCCTCTCTCCTGGTGCGTGAGAACCGCAGCGGGGGTCTGTCCAGCTCCGGGCCGGCCTGCGCGCACCATCCCCGGAGCCGGGCCAGGCGCCCGCGTCTCTCTTTCCGGAGACTCAGGTTCTGGGACAGACGCCCCTTCCTCGGAGTCCCCACTGCGAGCCCCCAGGCGTGCCGCAGCCTGCGTGGGGCTGCAGGGACTCCCCTGCCCTCGCAGAAAAGGCAACACGGAGGGGCGGTATTGGTCATCCGCTATTTCAACACAACTCTGGGCAGTGGCGCCGTTCCTATTCAAACAACCGGGACGCAGCCCTTCCCTCACGGTCGCCACCCCCGTCGGGTCTGTCCCTGAGGCCACGCCTTCCACGCTCTCTCCTCTCTTAACCACGCCCTGAGGCAGTGCTCTCCATGCGACCCAGGTCACCGCAGACCACCTGGGGGGACTGTCTCTGTTTCTCGGGGTAACCTCCTACCCCTCCTCCTTGGCGGGACTTGCTTCTCCCAGTCCCTTTGGGGTTGCTTGGTTTTATTGGGGGGGCATCTCCGTCTGAATGGAAGCCACGGGTTCACATCGGCTGCTGTCTGAGTTTTAGACTGTCTCCTCTCCCATTGCCTCCAGGGCGGTGTCCGTCACGTTGCCTTCGTGACGAGGTAGTTTACCCTCTTAGGGTCCAGACAAGCCCGAAGGTCACCCAAGGTCATTTAGCTTGATGGAAACCCAGAGCCATTTTCCAGAGATTCGTCACCACGGGGAAAAGAGAGGTGATGGAAATGACGAGAAACGGGAGGAATATAGTAGCAGATGGGTAACGAGGCCGGGGGGCGACGTGGGATGAAGGACGTAACCCCGTGCGAGGACTGGGCACAAAGCCCCCTTCCAGGCACAGGCCGTGGGGACGCAGCCGGCGCTAGGCCTCTCCCACTCTGGCTCACCAGCGTCGCCACCCCCCGTTCCCTGCCAGAGGGTGCGATCCTGCGCAGCCGCCTCCCTCCTGTCTTCCTCCCAGAGAGAAACGTGCTGGCAAAGCAGCACGACCTTTGCTCCCCTGGTCACACACCCCAGCCTACAGAGTCTGCCCCCCAGTCCCATACCCCAGCCTACAGAGTCTGACCCCGGTCACATACCCCAGCCTACAGAGTCTGCCCCCCAGTCACACACGCCAGCCTACAGAGTCTGCCCCCCAGTCACACACCCCAGCCTACAGAGTCTGCCCCCAGTCACACACCCCAGCCTACAGAGTCTGCCCCCCCAGTCACACACCCCAGCCTAGAGAGTCTGCCCCCCAGTCCCATACCCCAGCCTACAGAGTCTGCCCCCCAGTCACACACGCCAGCCTACAGAGTCTGCCCCCCAGTCACACACCCCAGCCTACAGAGTCTGCCCCCCAGTCACACACCCCAGCCTAGAGTCTGACCCCCAGTCACATACCCCAGCCTACAGAGTCTGACCCCGGTCACATACCCCAGCCTACAGAGTCTGCCCCCCAGTCACACACCCCAGCCTACAGAGTCTGCCCCCCAGTCACACACCCCAGCCTAGAGTCTGACCCCTAGTCACACACCCCAGCCTAGAGAGTCTGCCCCCCAGTCACATACCCCAGCCTACAGAGTCTGACCCCCAGTCACATACCCCAGCCTACAGAGTCTGCCCCCCAGTCACACACCCCAGCCTACAGAGTCTGCCCCCCAGTCACACACCCCAGCCTAGAGTCTGACCCCTAGTCACACACCCCAGCCTACAGAGTCTGCCCCCTAGTCACACACCCCAGCCTAGAGTCTGACCCCTAGTCACACACCCCAGCCTACAGAGTCTGCCCCCTAGTCACACACCCCAGCCTAGAGTCTGCCCCCTAGTCACACACCCCAGCCTAGAGTCTGACCCCTAGTCACACACCCAGCCTAGAGAGTCTGCCCCCCAGTCACATACCCCAGCCTACAGAGTCTGCCCCCCAGTCATACACCCCAGCCTAGAGTCTGACCCCTAGTCACACACCCCAGCCTAGAGAGTCTGCCCCCCAGTCACATACCCCAGCCTACAGAGTCTGACCCCTAGTCACACACCCCAGCCTACAGAGTCTGACCCCTAGTCACACACCCCAGCCTAGAGAGTCTGACCCCTAGTCACACACCCCAGCCTAGAGAGTCTGCCCCCCTGGTCACACACGCCAGCCTACAGAGTCTGCCCCCCAGTCACACACCCCAGCCTACAGAGTCTGCCCCCCTAGTCCCATACCCCAGCTTAGAGTCTGCCCCCCAGTCACACACCCCAGCCTACAGAGTCTGCCCTTTAGTCACACACCCCAGCCTACAGAGTCTGCCCCCCAGTCACACACCTCAGCCTATAGAGTCTGACTCCTAGTCACACACCCCAGCCTACAGAGTCTGCCCTTTAGTCACATACCCCAGCCTACAGAGTCTGTCCCTAGTCACACACCCCAGCCTACAGAATCTGTTCTGTGGATCGACTGCCGATGCTTGCACACTGCTTGGGGTATTTGTCTTCTTCGCGATGTTGGGCAAATCCCTCATTGCTCAAAGGTTTCTCGCGTCTGTGAACAGGAATGCCAAGCCCTTCCCATAGCTCTAAGGTGAGTCCACAGACCAAGCTCAAAGCTGCCTTGTGCACTGTCAGTCTCAGGACACAATGACTCACAACTTCTGTAACCAATGAGGCACTTGGTAGTTTTCAGGTCACGGCGCTGGGGGGGCCCCTCGTCTGCTCTACCAACTCTCCGTGCAGATCTGGGATGGGAGCTTCTGCTCCCTCCGTCTTCTGAGCACGTTGGAGCCTTCTCCACCTTCACGTCACGTCACCTGCCCCCACCTGCCCCACCCAGTTGGAGCCTTCTCCACCTTCACGTCACGTCACCTGCCCCCACCTGCCCCACCCAGTTGGAGCCTTCTCCACCTTCACGTCACGTCACCTGCGCGCCCTCCCCACATTCCCGTTCTGCTTCCGTGCGCGTTTGCTGACGACACTGTCACCTGCCCACGAGCGCCCTATCACTCCCGGAGAGATGGTGGAGTGGCCATGACCTGTGGTGTTATGAATCTTAACCCCACAATCACGGTGGCCGCTGTGACACTTTATTTACTTTTAAAATACTTTTATTCGTAAAATACCTATACTAAATGTATTACCTTTTCTTCTTACTCATCGGTTTCAAAACATGTGGTCATGTGTCACTTCTCATTCTTTCTGATTCTTTTCTTTTAACTACCCTGTGCCTCCTTCGATATTATCATCGCTTACATGCGGTATCCAAGTTCCACAACAGGGGTGATCGTATGTGACAATACGGGCCCTCTTCCTCCTCTTCACCTTCAGTTTAAAATCCTTCTGAGCACCCCCTCTGCCAAAGCAGCTGAGGTCTGTGGCGTCCATCCACTGAGGCCAAGGCGATGACTCAATCTACCCCTCATTTTTCCAGAGCCTGACCTGTAAGCAAACACCACAAAACAGGCAGAGAAGCCTGGCTGGTGTGGCTCAGTGGTTGAGCGTTGACCAATGAACAGGAGGTCACGGGTTCGATTCCCAATCAGGGCACAGGCCTGGGCTGTGGGCTCGATCCCCCAGTGGAGGACATGTAGCGGGCAGCCGGTCCGTGATTCTCTCTCATCATTGATGTTCTCTCTCTCTCTCCCTCTCCCTTCCTCTCCGAGATCAATGAAAATATATTAAACACAAAACAAAACAGGCAAAGGAGTCTTTGGGGTCAGTAAGACTCAAGGGGAAAGCCATGATTTCACAGGTTTGCAATCTGACTGTGCGCCTTAAACTCCGAGGCCATAGCCTCCGCCTCACTGGCATCCTAGGCACCGTGAGGGTGACCAGGGTGCTGTGTCCGCAGCGAGGCTCTGCTGGAACTGAATTTGTTTCTCTCCCTCATTACAGCTGATAGTGCAGATGCACATTGCTTAGAGCCCCGGGCCCTTCTCCGTCCTGGGCCAGGGCACGGCCGCCGACAGATGAGACCCACCCAGCCCGTGGCCGCTCTGAGGAGAGCGCTGCTCAGGGAACGGACAATTTCATGAGAACATTTAGGAGTGCGCAGACAATCCCAGAACCACAGTCACCGCACCGCGGGGCACCACACGCAGCCCGGGGGAAGGCCACCGTCCTGAGCCTGTAATGGCGGCACCCAACAAGAACGCGTAGATCAGCAGGAGAACGTTGGCCCGAGGGCCATAGAAGGCCGGTGAAACCATTTGGCCTGGCCCCACCAAGGCATTAAGCAGGAGTTAATGAAACGTTTGACCAAACAGAGCAGGCTAATCTTTATGTGGATCGCTTTGGCCCGCGAATGACGTTATAAATATCCAAGTGGCCCCTGGCAGGAAAAAGGTTCCCCACCCTTGGCCTGGATCCACACGCAGGGTTTCAGAATCCCGTGTCTCAGGCGGGAATGTAGAGATGACAGTGTCATTTCCCAGTCACCGCAGGTGTCTTTCTCTGGCATCACTGACTACTGTCCTTCCGTCCTGTCTTCCAAGTCTGGGTCTTTCTACAAATTCTCCTGAAACACATTTATACCGCTCACAACGCCCCCAGCGTGGTCCCAGCCCATGACCGCCAGAGGCCCAAACTCTCAGCCTCTCCGGCCTTCAGGCGGCTGGAGGTGATTGCAGGGTCCGCCGGCAGGTCACCCGTTCCCTCATCTCTCGGAGACCCTCGGGGCGCATCAGAGGCCCCCGACTCCACGCTGCTTATTCCCAAGGGTACCCAGTCACTTGGAAGGCTTCCCCATGGAAGCCTTCCCCACTCACTTTTTTACAAATCGTCACGCCAGCATTTCTCATCTTTGGGGAAAGAGACCAAGTCATTGCACGCGCCTGCCATTTTGAACCATCCTCTGTGCCTACACTGCGCCGCAGGACTGTCCCTTTCGCTTGCTGACACCATTTGTAATTGTTAAAGGCATGCGTTCGAAATTCATGCTCACGCGCCCTACAGCCCGAGCACAGGGCTGTCCTCAGTGACCCACCCGTGGTTCGCATCCCGCAGGCACTGTCGTCACCCCGGAGCGACGAGTGAGGGCGCGGGGATGGGTGAGAGGGAGCGGGCGTCCCTATGCCAGCCGGGCCGGGTGGTGGCCGCTGGCTGAGCGTTCGCAGCGAGGGGTCTCCGCTCCGCTGCCTCCCTCTACTCCTCAGGTCACCGAGCGAAACGGCGGTGGGCGGGGGGGGGTGTGGGGGGGCACGTACCCAGGCACCGCGTCTCGGCGCCGCTCCACAGCCCGCTCGCCAGGCACTCTCTCACGTGGGACCCCACCAGCGTGTAGCCCGTGTTGCACGTGAATATGGCCGTGGCCCCAAACACGGTCAGCGTCCCGATCTTGTTGCCGTTGGGGGGGAAGGACAGGCTTCCGCAGGAGATCACTGCAAGGGAAACAAGAGCACAGTGAGCGCCACGCGGCCCCAGCGCGGCCTGGCTCGCGGGGAGCACCGGCTGGCCTGGTTCTCACCGGGACCGGGGCGGTGTGTCTGCCGCTCAGGGTGGGCCGGCAACCCGCTGGGAGCTTCACGTCCCTTCTCTTGTGTCCTTGACAGGGAAACGTGAGCGTTTGGAGTGGATTCCAGAATCTTCCAGGTCCTTCCAGGCCCATTGCTATGGTTCCCATCCTCACAGGCAGCTAAGCCTTTCTTGAAAATATACCCACAATACCCTCTTATGCACACACAAGCCCCTCTGCCACCCGCGCGGGCGTTCTGTCCACGTCCCTGTCTGTGCCAGCCCGAGGCCCACGTGACCGCCACGGGCGCCGATGTGGGCCCGGCAGGGAGAAGAACGCCTCTCCGGGTCCACACCGGGACCCGGCCGCGTGGGGATCAGCCCAGGACGTCCCGCCCCGCAACACACAGCACGTCCGTCCGTCCTCTCATTTACGGGCATGGTCGGTCGGGACCGTGAGCTCAACAGAATTGCTGACTGGACGGCTGGCACACGGCGTCGCTCTCAACATGAAAAACGATGCACCCTGGCCCCCGGGGGGCTGGACAGAGACGCACCGTGTGTCCAGTGACACCGCCTTCCCAGCAGAGTCATCGCTGGTGCCACATGCGCCCCACGGCCACGCCTGCGGGAGCCGGATTCAGTGTCGGCAGTGAACACACCCCCGGTGCCCTGCACGCCAGATGCTCACGTGTTTGAGCACAGAAGGGCGTGGAGTCTCGTGGCCGGAAGCCACTGCTGGGTCCCCGGGGCCACCTGCTCCCCAGGGACGGACACGCATTTAGACAGGTGAGAACGGGGGGTTGGAAATGCCACTTGGAGTCACGATGGGCACAGGGCTGGGCAGGGCTGGCGTGGAGCTAGACAGGACTGAGTCTGTGTGAAGAGCGAACCGAGAAGAGGCCGCCCCACCGGGAGGGGAAGAGCACAGCGCCTGGCCGCAGGCTGCCCACTCAGCCCTCACTGGGCCGGCCACCAGCTGGGGACACTGGCCCATCTCCCGAGTCTCCGGGTTTCCTATCAAGGCTGACCCTGTAGGGGACGAAAAATGACTCCCCTCCCAACCCTCGACTTCTGTGGGGAGAACCCCTGTAATAAACAGCAGCCTGATCGGAGAAGAACAAGCAAGTTTATGAACACATCTGCAAGCGAGACTCCCAGGAGCTACGATGCCCAAGCCACCAAGGTGAGCACCGTCCCCAGCCAAAGGCAGATGAGGGTGTTCGGGGCGGGAAGCCCGTCCTGGGGTGTTGGGGGGGAGGGGTACCAGGTCCAGCACAGGGAGGGCGTGGATGATCCATCCTCCAGGCCAATCACAGGGAGTGAGTGGCTGGTCTATCCTCCAGGCCAATCATAGGGAGGGCGTGGCTGGTCCATCCTCCAGGCCAATCACAGGAAGTGAGTGGCTGGTCCATCCTCCAGGCCAATCATAGGGAGGGCGTGGCTGGTCCATCCTCCAGGCCAATCACAGGAAGTGAGTGGCTGGTCCATCCTCCAGGTCAGTCACAGGGAGGGCATGGCTATTTCTTCCTCTAGGCCAATCACAGGGAGGGCGTGGCTGTTCCAGCCTTGGGTCCTGCTGATGAGTGTCTGGAGATGAGTCAGCTGTTTGTGGTCCAGGGAGGGAGACGCCTTGCTGAGACCGCCCTCTTCCAGAATGTTCCATGGGGACTGAGAGAACATGTGTACTTTGTTGTTTGCTAGAACCTTCCATCAATGTCAATGAGGTCAAATCAGACAGGGCTGCACTCCAAACTGACACACTATTGACGTCCTGCCCACCTGTTCCTTCCGTGCTGAGAGGGAGTACTGACTCCATGACTGTAACTTTAAATCGGTCCATTCTCCTTACCATTTCACTCGTTTTTGCTGAATGTATTTTGAAGCTTCCTTCCTGGGCGTGTAAATAAAATTGTTCTTAAAAAAAACAACTCCTTCATTACTGTCAGAAAAAGTCCCTGTCAAAAGGGCAACTCCTACGAGCCCTGCCCCAGGTTGTGAGCTGGGTTCATGAGAGGACACGTGTGCTGAGTGCTCACAGCGGTGTCCGCACGTGGTCCAGGCTCATGGAGAGGACACGTGTGCTGAGTGCTCACAGCGGTGTCCGCACGTGGTCCAGGCTCATGGAGAGGACACGTGTGCTGAGTGCTCACAGCGGTGTCTGCACGTGGTCCAGGCTTGTGAGAGGACACGTGTGCTGAGTGCTCACAGCGGTGTCCGCACGTGGTCCAGGTTCATGGAGAGGACACGTGTGCTGAGTGCTCACAGCGGTGTCCGCACGTGGTCCAGGCTCATGGAGAGGACACGTGTGCTGAGTGCTCACAGCGGTGTCCGCACGTGGTCCAGGCTCATGGAGAGGACACGTGTGCTGAGTGCTCACAGCGGTGTCTGCACGTGGTCCAGGCTTGTGAGAGGACACGTGTGCTGAGTGCTCACAGCGGTGTCTGCACGTGGTCCAGGCTTGTGAGAGGACACGTGTGCTGAGTGCTCACAGCGGTGTCCGCACGTGGTCCAGGCTCATGGAGAGGACACGTGTGCTGAGTGCTCACAGCGGTGTCCGCACGTGGTCCAGGCTCATGGAGAGGACACGTGTGCTGAGTGCTCACAGCGGTGTTTGCACATGGTCCAGGCTCATGGAGAGGACACGTGTGCTGAGTGCTCACAGCGGTGTCTGCACGTGGTCCAGGCTCGTGAGAGGACATGTGTGCTGAGTGCTCACAGCGGTGTCTGCACATGGTCCAGGCTCGTGAGAGGACACGTGTACTGAGTAGCTCACAGTGGTGTCTGCACGTGGTCCAGGCTCGTGAGAGGACATGTGTGCTGAGTAGCTCACAGCGGTGTCTACATGTAGTCCAGGCTTGTGAGAGGACACGTGTGCTGAGTGCTCACAGTGGTGTCTGCACATGGTCCAGGCTCATGGAGAGGACACGTGTGCTGAGTGCTCACAGTGGTGTCTGCACATATCTGGGCTCATGAGAAGACACGTGTGCTGAGTGCTCACAGCGGTGTCTGCATGTGTCTGGGCTCATGAGAAGACACGTGTGCTGAGTGCTCACAGCGGTGTCTGCATGTGTCTGGGCTCACTCAGGAAACTAACCTCTTAGGACCAAGTCAGACCTGACCCAAATGTGTGCAGACTTTTCCTGGCGAATCCCTCAAAGAGAAGTGGATGCGTGGGCCACATAGACCAGCCTTGGAAACAGGCGGCTTTCCTCCAGAGGCGATGCCCCTGCTTCCATCTCACGTGGACACGTAGACGCCCAGCCAGGCCACCGCAGGCTTAGACCCGCGCAGGGAGCGGGCAAGCTGTGCGCTAGAGCGAGCCCAGCGGACGTCACTGGGGTGGAGACAGCGTCCGCAGGCCCTGCCCTCTGGGGCGCTGCGTTCTCGCAGGCACAGCTGTGCATTTGGTGATGCCGCCGACGTGTTTGCTGAGTGAGCCAAATGTCAACGCCTTCGACGAGGACTGAGATTTAGTTTCTCATGGACTTTTCATCCAGCCTTTTCCAAACACAGCGCGACCTTCACCTTGAGCCACGGCGTGTGGAGATCCACCTGCTGCCGTTGCGGATGGTTGGACGGCGTTTTAAACGTCGGGGTTGGTCAGAAACCTGTGAGACAGCGGGAGGTCGGACCCCCTCCTGTCCCAGGCCTGGCGCGCCTGCTGGGCCGCTGGATGGGACGGCTCGCCCGCTCTCATCCCCGCTGCCCTCCCGGCGGCTGTTACAACTGTCCGGGCGGCCTGTGTTGGTTTTCCTCCACGGAGCTCCCTGGGTTGTGAAGAAAACCCGGTGGAGCAGAAGCCTAGCTCCAGCCGCGGGGTGGCGTGGTCCCGCCGGCTGGCAGGGGTGCACGGGCACCTACTGGCCACGCTGGTGAGGGAAGCAGCCCAGGCAGGAGAGCCCGCCCACGGGAGACGGGGGCCAGCCTGGGCCACGCACCGCAGAGGGCTCGCTGCAGCTCCTCTCACCCGGGCTGTTAGACGGATTCACTAAGACCGCCTCCCCCCTTCCTAGCAAGGCCGCCCGCCCGCCCCGCCCCCTGCGATCTTGGGGACCCAGGTGCCCCCAGGCGCCTAATGGCATCACATGCCCCGTCTCTGCCACCACCACGCCGTCTCACTGTTACCACGGAGACGAGCCGTTCCCCACCCCCGGAGCCCCTCTCCTCTTCCCGCCCATGCCACGCGTGGCCCCACGTCAACATCCTCTCCTGGGAAGGGTCGCAGGTGACACCCCGTTTCCTGTGGGCGAGGCCAGCATTCCTGTCGGGGACGCGGACACTGCGGGAGGGTAACAGACAGACAGACAGACACAAGGCCAAAGGCAGGGCTGCCAACTGGTCCCAGTGGGAGAAAGTCTCGGATGTGCCTGTGGACGTGGCAGTGAGCGCAGGACGTGGCACGCTGGGGAACGGGCTGACGGCCACGGAGGAAAGGTCAGAGGACACGCGGTTTGTATGTGACGGCGTGGACAGCCACGGGAACGGGGGCCAGGCCCCGCGGGAGGGAGCCCGACGTTGGGCAGTCAGAGGGAAGGGCTCAAACACGAGATCAGCCGCCCCGGGTGGCGAGGGTCCCCGGGGGCACGTGAGGTGGGCTGGGCACCGCGTGTGAGCCCACAGCCCAGAACGCACACGTCCAGGCTGTGGTGATGAGGACCGCGGGGCACGCCGGCGTGGAAGGCGGTGGGAACGTCAGTCCTTGGGTGGCCGGGGCGCAGGGGAAACCTGAGGCTGTGACAGGACGGCCCTGGGTTCGATGGCCGGCCCAGGCCCACCTCCAAGGACAAGCAGACGGTCAGGGAAGGCCACACCCCCTCACGGGGAGGCCCGGGTCCGATTCCACGGAGCGCTCACCTGAGCTGTGGGGAAAGGTCCCAGCCCCGCGCAGGCGATGCAGGGACGCCCACCCCCGGCAGCGATCGCGTGATGCTCTGAAGCCCCGATTCCGGCTGGAACCCGACAGAAAGGCTGCTGCTGGACCTGAGCCCCCAGGGCCACGGTGAAGGGCCCCAATCCTTTCCCCTCCGCCCCCCCGGACCTCACCCTGAGTCTCCCCAGCCTGAGCGTCACCGTGGGGACTGTGAGGAGGAACGATTCCCAGAGACAGAGGCTTTGCAGGGCCGCCTGAGACACAGGCCGGATGCCCACGGGCGTGGATGCCCACAGGCCACCTAGGACACAGGCCGGATACCCACGGGCTGCCTGGGACACAGGCTGGATGCCCACGGGCGTGGAAGCCCACAGGCCACCTAGGACACAGGCCCGATGCCCACAGGCCACCTAGGACACAGGCCGGATGCCCACGGGCGTGGATGTCCACGGGCCACCTGGGACGGATGCCCACAGCTGGAGGGCTGAGTGGGGCCAGGACCCACCCTGACGGGGCCCTGTCCAGGCGAAGAGCTCCAGCCACGTCAGTGACACGTGCCCAGCACGTGTCCCACTCCGCCCGGTCTATAGGAGCCACAGGAAGCCCTGACTCCCTCCTCTCCCACGCTCATCCCGGCGTGCCCCCGCTCAGCTGCGCTGGGAGGCTGACCCGTCCGGACCCGTTGCTGTGCGGGAGGGTTTCCTGGGGAGTTGCGGGAGGCTGTGTATTCCGGCAACAGAACCAGGTCGCGCCCTGAACAACAGCAATATTGTGCTATTTTTCTGTTCATTCTCATTTAATATATAACGGCCTCAAGGTCCTGCTTGTCTGGCACCCAGGAGCATCCTGACCCCGTGGAGGCGCTGTGATGTGGGGACACAGGAGCCGCAGCACAGACCCGCTGCCCCGGGTCCCATCAGACGGTGGGCTGTCCCGTGGGCGACATCCCCTGGGCTCCATTCTGAGCTTTGACATACTGGCTGATGGGAGCCTCCGGACGTCAGTGATCTGACCGCCAGCAAGGGAACGCCAGCAGGTGCTTTAGTCTGTCACACCACCAGACACAGTCGTCCTTACAGCACCAAGAGATGCCACTGGGCGCCACGAGAGCAGGGGCGGGACGTCCGGGGGCCGCCGATGGCCCGTGACATCGGGCCTGGCCCTGCCAGAGCCTCAGGGAGAGTTAACTGGATGCTGGATGGGCTAGAGCAGGGTCACCTTAAGTGGGCCATGTCCTGTGGCCCATGGGTGATGTACATATCCACACGCCAAGGCAGAAAAAGGGTTCCCACCCCGCTCCACGGGGTCCCCTCCCCGCTCCACGGGGTTCCCTCCCGCTCTACGGGGTTCCCTCCCCGCTCTACGGGGTCCCCTCCCCGCTCTATGGGGTTCCCTCCCCGCTCTATGGGGTTCCTTCCCCGCTCTATGGGGTTCCCTCCCCGCTCTATGGGGTTCCCTCCCCGCTCTATGGGGTTCCCTCCCCACTCTATAGGGTTCCCTCCCCGCTCTATAGGGTTCCCTCCCCGCTCTATAGGGTTCCCTCCCCACTCTATGGGGTCCCCTCCCCACTCTATGGGGTCCCCTCCCTACTCTATGGGGTTCCCTCCCTACTCTATGGGGTTCCCTCCCCGCTCTATAGGGTTTCCACCCCGCTCTATAGGGTTTCCACCCCGCTCTATAGGGTTCCCTCCCCGCTCTATAGGGTTCCCTCCCCGCTCTATAGGGTTTCCACCCCGCTCTATAGGGTTTCCACCCCGCTCTATAGGGTTTCCACCCTGCTCTGCAGCATCCAAGCCCTTGGAGCCGTGACTCGGGGGGCCTGCCTGGGAGCACGCCTGGGACTCACCTCTGCACCGGGGCCGCTGCCCGCCCACGCTCCATGTCCCATTGGCCTGGCACCGCAGCAGCCTGGCGCCCTCCAGGTAGTGGCCCGGGCTGCAGCTCAGCACCACCTGCGCGCCGAACTCATTCAGGGACCCCGCCACCAGCCGCCAGGTGACGTGCTCCGAGAGCTGCGCCTCGATGCTGGGGCACGTGACCGCTGGAAAAGAGCCACATTGAGATCAGCACCTGCCCTCCCGCATCGATCGTGCCCGCGTCTCGTGGGAGGGACCTTCCTGCCCGACCCTCTCGCTGGGAAAGCCATGCCCAGCTGATTCCTCTGCGTGTCTCCATCCCCACCGTCACGCGGTGCTCTCACATGGGCGATGCATGCCAGGGCCCGTGGCCCGTGCTCGGGAGACCTGCAGTGAGACCGCCAGGAAGGGCAAAGTCCCCGACCCGAGGGCACACGATCACGTGAAGGTGAACATGCTCTTCCGGTAAGTGAACACACGTGTGAGAGAAGGTTCACCTATCTGTCTCAATACCCCCCACGGAATGGGGCGTCGGGACTGAGTCATGGGAGAGCAGGTGGACACCGATTCCTGGGAAATGAGACGCCCTCATGCCCTCCCTCCCCACGCCCCTGCCTGCGCAATGGGCTGCCCATCCCGGGATCCCTGCGCTGGAACAGGCCACGCGCACACAGAGCCATCACGGGCAGAGCACGTTTACAGGTGTCGCAGGAGGTATCTCCTCGTGCTCTGAGACAGAGGCCGAGGCTCTGGGGGTGTAGGCTCTGGGGGTGTAGACTCTGGGGGTGGAGGCTCTGGAGGTATAGGCTCTGGAGGTATAGGCTCTGGGGTGGAGGCTCTGGGGGTGGAGGCTATGGGGGTGGAGGCTCTGGGGGTGGAGGCTCTGGGGGTGGAGGCTCTGGGGGTGTAGACTCTGGGGGTGGAGGCTCTGGGGGTGGAGGCTCTGGGGGTGGAGGCTCGGGGTGGAGGCTCAGGGGTGACTTAGGAGCCTCGGCAGCGATGACAGCAGTAAGGACAGCAGCGATCCTAGTGCCACGGCGTCACCACCAGCATCAACGGCAAAGAATTTACCAAGATGCTGACAGCAGTGTGTGCCAGGCCCCGGGGACGCGAGGATTTGTTTTCTGAAAGTGCGATCGGGTTTAAAATGACGACCACACCGTCAGGCCCCAGAGCCCCACTTCTGTCACTCTGAGCTAACATCGCACCAGCCACCACACCCTGACCCGGCTGGGCCTGCCAGAGCTAGCCCCGGAGACACCCTCAGCTTCTGCGGGATGCTGAGAAATGCATTTCACCTTTAAAATTCTAGACAAGCTCATTAAAACCGAACCAGACATATTCAAAATGGTACAAAACTCTCATTTAATCTTCTCTCCGAAACTTACCAGTATTATGTGCAAATAAACTGAAAAAAAAAAATAGGTCTTTTCGTATTCTCATGATATCGATGAGGTTTAAAATGGGAAAAGAATTTTAAAATTTAAAAGTATCCCCAAATCTTCTCTGTAGGTGTTTTTTAGATAAAACCGTTATCCAAAATCCAGGTGGCTATCCCATCGTTTTACCTAATAATAGAAATACGGTTTTCCTTCAGCCTGAATCCCTTCAGAGTTCCCGGCACAACCGCCATTTCTGAGAAGTCTTTAATAAACGCACGACGCCCCCATCCCAGGACACGCGTCCGGTAAAATTCACCTCGCAGCCCGCAAGTGCACTTCTGGAATCCGTGCGATTGTTGCTCGTTACCTAAACCTTCTCCCACAGACCCTACCTCCGCCCAGAGGGATGGCTGTTGGCTTAGACCAGGGGTCGGCAAACTCCTTCGTCCACAGAGCCAAATGTCAACAGGACAACGATGGACATTTCTTTGGAGAGCCACATTTTTTAAACTTAAACTTCTTCTAACGCCACTTCTTCAAAAGAGATTCGCCCAGGCCGTGGTATTTTGTGGAAGAGTCACACTCCAGGGGCCAAAGAGCCGCATGTGGCTCGTGAGCCGCGGTTTGCCGACCACGGGCTTAGACGACGGAATCGGGGTTTCCGGGAGCTGCTGGGATCCACAGCCATGGCCCCCAGTTCCTCCTGATTCGTCCTCCTTGCAGGTCTCGCTGGAAGGTCGGACTCCCCTTTGCTTGTCTGCTTGCCTCTCCCTCCTTGCAAGGCCCTCCGCTCCCTCCCTGCAAACAGTGCAGGCTTTTCACAATTTTTCTGTGTGTAAACCCTGTCTGACTTAGAGCAGGTACCATGGTCACATGTTTATAAAAGTGTGTGTGGCCAGGCCAGCATGGCTCAGGGGTTGAACATCAACCTAGGAACCAGGAGGTCATGGTTCGATTCCTGGTCAGGCACATGCCCGGGTTGTGGGCTCCATCCCCAGTAGGGGGCGTGCAGGAGGCAGCCGATCGATGATGTTTCTCTTTCATCCCTCTCCCTTCCCCTTGCTCTAAAAGTCAATGAAAACATATTTAAAAAGTGTGTGTGTGCGCGTGCGCATGACTGTGTGTGCACAAGCTGGTGTGTGTCTGAGTGTGTACAAGCTGGTGTGTGTGTGACTGTGTGTGCACAAGCTGGTGTGAGTGTGCGTCTGTGTGTGTGTGATTGTGTGTGCACAAGCTGGTGTGTGTCTGAGTGTGTACAAGCTGGTGTGTGTGTGACTGTGTGTGCACAAGCTGGTGTGTGTGTCTGTGTGTGATTGTGTGACTGTGTGTGCACAAGCTGGTGTGTGTGTCTGTGTGTGATTGTGTGATTGTGTGTGCACAAGCTGGTGTGTGTGTGTGTGATTGTGTGTGCACAAGCTGGTGTGTGTGTGACTGTGTGCACAAACTGGTGTGAGTGTGTGTCTGTGTGTGAGTGTGTGATTGTGTGTGCACAAGCTGGTGTGAGTGTGTGACTGTGTGTGCACAAGCTGGTGTGTGTGTGTGACTGTGTGTGCACAAGCTGGTGTGAGTGTGTGACTGTGTGTGCACAAGCTGGTGTGAGTGTGTGTCTGTGTGTGAGTGTGTGACTGTGTGTGCACAAGCTGGTGTGAGTGTGTGTCTGTGTGTGAGTGTGTGACTGTGTGTGCACAAGCTGGTGTGAGTGTGTGTCTGTGTGTGAGTGTGTGACTGTGTGTGCACAAGCTGGTGTGTGAGTGCTTTGAAAGATGATGAGCCAAGAAAATGTGACAGAGACCAAGCGCACGTGGGGGAGACGGAGAACAAAGTACAGTGGGAACGGAGACCCACCTGTGATTCAAAGCCACCTTGCCCTGTTTGCTAAAGGAGGCCAGGGGAAGGTCGGAGGGTCAGACTCAGCTGGGGATGCGATTTATCTCCTGGTTCCACGGGTGCCCGAGGGAGAGAGGGCACACACATCCGAGTGTGAACAGCCTGACCTTCAGGTGGTGAGATCCCAAGAAATGCACCCAGGACGGGCGAGAAGACGGCTTCTTCCACCCCACTCGGGTGGTGCCAGGCCTCGCCTGGTCACGGTGACCTCCCTGACGCCACCGTTTATTACACCCACACACAGCCCGGCCGGCGGGGCGCAGTGATTGAGCATTGACCCATGACCCAGGAGGTCACGGTTCGATTCCCGGTCAGGGCACATGCCCGGGTTGCAGGGTCCATCCCCAGTGGGGGGTGTGCAGGAGGCAGCTGATGCATGATTCTCTCTCATCACTGATGTCTCTCTCTCCCTCTGCCTTCCTCTGAAATCAATGAAACATATTTTAAGAAAGGATGGGTGGTTGCAGGGGCTGGGAGGAAAGGGATGACGAAGCAGAGGCAGGGGCTGGCGGTGGGCAGTGCGGAGGGCGGGGGTTGGCGGCGGGGCAATGCTGTGTGGATGCTCACCATGGACACCACTCATCGTGCACGTGCCCACACTCACAGGATGTGCCACCCCAGAGGGCCCCACGTGTGCAGCGCAGACTCTGAGTGATGACGCCGTAGCCATATCACCCACGCAGCCTCAGCAGCTGTGACAGCCGTGCCATCCGGTTGGGGGTATTGACAATTGGGGGGATGGGAAATCCCTATCCTTTGAGCAATGTGGAGGTGAACCCCCAGGGGCTCTCAAAAATAAGCCCGTTTGAAAAAAGAGAGGAGACTAAAGCTTACATCTCTAGCATCACCTCGTCACTTACCCAGTCTTTCCCCAACACTGCCGTCCACGTTTAAAACGCAGCTTCCTTCACACCCCGGCTCGTACCTGCCATTTGGCACAGCCCCAGGGACCTGGGGAAACGCTGATGCGTACCTCGTACCCAGCACCACCCGGCTCAGACCCCTGAGGCCAGGCCTGCGCATCAGGGCTGTCAGCTCTGCGGGCGGCCTTGGTGTGTGACCCCAGCAAGAGCCATGGGGTGACGGAAAAAGCGGGGGACTGAGACCTGGAAGGGGTGGGAACCGAACCCCCGTTCTGCAAGTGAGTCACGTTCGGGTCGCCGCCAGGCCGATCGCCCTGCCTGTTCGTAGGAGACCGGCAGGTAAACGACTTGTGTGGATGCTCACCATGGACACCACTCATCGTGCACGTGCCCACACTCACAGGATGTGCCACCCCAGAGGGCCCCCGGCACCTGGCAGACAGACACCCTCAGTGACAGGCCTGACCCTTAAAGATCTCTTCCCTCTCTTCCCGGGGAGCAGGTGCAAACGCCCAGGAACGCGTCCCGGGGATGAGCAGCCCGCAGCGCTGCCGCGTGGACCTCGGCTCTTACTCTGGGAGGGTGACGGTAACGAGGCCTGCACGTAAGCGTGGGCCCGTGTTCTTGGGATCCCAGCGTCCTGTGCTGTGACACAATCTCCAGAAGCAGGGCCTTTAACAGAAAGTAACCGGGAGACGTAAAGGCCGCCGTGCTCCCGGCTGACTCGCAGGGAATGCAAACAAAAAGCAAACAAACCAACAGACGTGAAAATGACACCGAAGGAATGAACGACGACGGGGGCCGTCCGATGTTTTCTGTGAACATTGCACATTCACACCAAGACGAGCATGGCCAGAACGCCACACCCGGGCCAGCAGACGAACGTTACAACCGAAGACGGTGTCGCCCCTTTGCGCGCCTATCTCAGGAACGGAAATAGCACCGTTTTCGCACAGACCCTGGGGCACCCGCGCTGTTCGGAAGCAGGCAGTGAGGGCTTTCCAGTGTGAGGTTGGCGCCAGGGTGGCTGCAGGGGAACCCTGGAGGAAATCGTGTGCGCACACGTGTGTGTGTGCGTGTGTGTGTGTGTGTGTGTGTGTGTGTGAACTTTGGTTCTCTTTGACTTTGCCTTATGAACTTGATCCTTATTTCTTAAAAGCAGACTCCTGGAATGAGCCCGCGTTTTTGACCCATGTGAGAATATTACTACGGAATAGAAGTCCTCGTTTAACGTAGTGCGGTGGTCGGCAAACTGCGGCTCGCGAGCCATGGTTTGCTGCTCCGTTGACTAATGAGTTTGCCGACCACTGCGTAAGGCATTACCCTTACCCAGAAGTTCTGACTTCAGGTTAAAGACATTAGTACATTATTAAAATGTTTTTTAAGTGTTTTTCCCTAAGGCAGTGGTCGGCAAACCCATTAGTCAACAGAGCTGCAAACCGCGGCTCGCGAGTCGCAGTTTGCCGACCACTGACGCAGTGGATAAATTCTGAAAAGTACAACGTTAAGCAAAAAGAGGGAAAGGAACCCACTATTCCTATAGATTCATCGAGATACACAAGAGTCCCGGGTACACTTATGGCCCCCAAAACATCGTCACATTTCTAAATAGAGACCCAACACTTCTAATGCGAAACATTGACATAAATGGGAGCCATGCGTGCAGCTAAGAGGGATTAATACCAACAAGTGAGATCCTTATTTTCCTACCTGTTACTCCAGGAGTTCTGGGCCTCAGGGGCCAGAGCCTGTCCTGCCTGCACCTCAGGGCGCAAGGGGAGACCCCCGGGCTGGACGGCGCCCATGGCAGGGCCACGCCCCCACCCCCGCATCACCCAGATGGGGACGGTGCAGACACGCCGCCCACCCGGTGTGGCTCTGTGGCGGCGGGTGGAAACCAGGGTCCCTGGAGGAGCCGCAGACCTGGGAGAGGGGTGCAGACTCCACAGACAGCGGCCCAACAGGGTCCTTGGCCCTCGGCCTGATAAGAAGACCACACTGACCGGAACCGCTGGCGGGACTGTGCACGGCAGCTTGGCAGGAGGCGTGTCCTCCACCAGGAGTGACATGGCACGGGGCACGGGGCCTACCCAGCTCGGCAGGAGGCGTGTCCTCCACCAGGAGTGACATGGCACAGGGCACGGGGCCTACCCAGCTCGGCTGGAGGCGTGCCCTCCACCAGGAGTGACATGGCACGGGGCACGGGGCCTACCCAGCTCGGCACAGGTGGATGCGCTCGGTGCTGCCTTTGACATCGAAGAATCTACTGTGCACCGGGACTGGGGAGGGAGGGAGCAGACGGGAGGCACGCTTCAGCTTTTCCTTAGCGTGCGGGCGCTAGGTGGGTGTGTGGGAAGGTGGGGCCAGGGTGCGGTTTCCTCTTTTTTATTTTTAACATTTTTACAAACATTTAATTTTGTTTTTCCTTCTCTTCCTTCCGCCGTCCCTATCTTCCAAATTTTTAAAAATATATTTTTGTTCATGTCAGAGAGGAAGGGAGAGGGAGAGGGAGATAGAAGCATCAGGGATGAGAGAATCATGGATGGCTGCCTCCTGCAGGCCCACACCAGGGATGGATCCCGCAATGCGGCCTGTGCCCTGACTGGGAATCGAACCTTGACCTCCTGGTTCATGGGTCGATGCTTAACCCCTGAGCCACACCAGCCGGCTTCAGTTTCCTCTCAATTCCAGGCTTCCACACTCAGGGGCAGCCGGCTCGGTTCTGCGGCCGACCCACCCGGTCCAGGCACCGAGACACCAACAGGTCGAACCTACCATATCCAGCCCGAGAGGCTCATTCTCATTGACGCAGGGTGTGTGCGGGAAGGTGGGTGTGTGCGAAAAGGTGTGTGTGTGTGGGAAGGTGTGTGTGTGGGGGAAGGTGTGTGTGAGAAGGTGGGTGTGTGCAGGAAGATGGGTGTGTGTGAGAAGGTGGGTGTGTGTGGGGGAAGGTGTGTGTGGGGACATGGGTGTGTGGGAAGGTATGTGTGTGGGAGAAGGTGTGTGCGGGAAGGTGTGTGGGAAGGTGTGCGGGAAGGTGGGTGTGCGGGAAGGTGGGTGTGTGGGAAGGTGTGTGTGGGGACGTAGATGTATGGGAAGGTGTGTGTGTGGGAAGGTGTGTGTGTGGGGGAAGGTGTGTGTGAGAAGGTGGGTGTGCGGGAAGTTGGGTGTGCGGGAAGGTGGGTGTGCGGGAAGGTGGGTGTGTGGGAAGGTGTGTGTGGGAGAAGGTGTGTGCGGGAAGGTGTGTGGGAAGGTGTGCGGGAAGGTGGGTGTGCGGGAAGGTGGGTGTGTGGGAAGGTGTGTGTGGGGGAAGGTGTGTGTGTGGGTGATGGGTGTGTGTGAAGGTGGGTGTGCAGGAAGGTGTGTGTGTGGGAAGGTGTGTGCGAGAAGGTGTGTGTGTGCAGGAAGGTGTGTGTGCGGGGACGTGGGTGTGCGGGAAGGTGGGTGTGGGGGAAGGTGGGTGTACGGGAAGGTGTGTGTGCGGGAAGGTGGGTGTGGGGGAAGGTGTGTGTGTGGGAAGGTGGGTGTGCAGCAAGGTGGGTGTGGGGGAAGGTGGGTGTGTGGGAAGGTGGGTGTGGGGGAAGGTGGGTGTGGGGGAAGGTGTGTGTGTGGGAAGGTGGGTGTGCAGCAAGGTGGGTGTGGGGGAAGGTGGGTGTGTGGGAAGGTGTGTGTGCGGGAAGGTGGGTGTGTGGGAAGGTGTGTGTGCGGGAAGGTGGGTCTGTGGGAAGGTGGGTGTGCGGGAAGGTGGGTGTGCGGGAAGGTGGGTGTGGGGGAAGGTGTGTGTGTGGGAAGGTGGGTGTGGGGGAAGGTGGGTGTGGGGGAAGGTGTGTGTGTGGGAAGGTGGGTGTGCAGCAAGGTGGGTGTGGGGGAAGGTGGGTGTGTGGGAAGGTGTGTGTGCGGGAAGGTGGGTGTGGGGGAAGGTGGGTGTGTGGGAAGGTGGGTGTGGGGGAAGGTGGGTGTGGGGGAAGGTGTGTGTGTGGGAAGGTGGGTGTGCAGCAAGGTGGGTGTGGGGGAAGGTGGGTGTGTGGGAAGGTGTGTGTGCGGGAAGGTGGGTGTGTGGGAAGGTGTGTGTGCGGGAAGGTGGGTCTGTGGGAAGGTGGGTGTGCGGGAAGGTGGGTGTGCGGGAAGGTGGGTGTGGGGGAAGGTGTGTGTGTGGGAAGGTGTGTGTGGGGGAAGGTGGGTGTGGGGGAAGGTGTGTGTGTGCGAAGGTGTGTGTGGGGGAAGGTGGGTGTGCGGGAAGGTGGGTGTGGGGGAAGGTGTGTGTGTGGGAAGGTGTGTGTGGGGGAAGGTGGGTGTGCGGGAAGGTGTGTGTGGGGGAAGGTGGGTGTGGGGGAAGGTGGGTGTGCGGGGAGGTGGGTGTGGGGGAAGGTGGGTGTGTGAAGGTGGGTGTGCGGGAAGGTGGGTGTGGGGGAAGGTGGGTGTGTGTGAAGGTGGGTGTGGGGGAAGGTGGGTGTGCGGGGAGGTGGGTGTGGGGGAAGGTGTGTGTGGGGGAAGGTGGGTGTGGGGGAAGGTGGGTGTGCGGGAAGGTGGGTGCGGGAAGGTGGGTGTGCGGGAAGGTGGGTGTGGGAAGGTGGGTGTGTGTGGGGACGTGGGTGTATGGGAAGGTGTGTGTGGGGGAAGGTGTGTGTGTGAAGGTGGGTGTGCGGGAAGGTGGGTGTGTGGGAAGGTGGGTGTGCGGGGAGGTGGGTGCGGGAAGGTGGGTGTGGGGGAAGGTGGGTGTGCGGGAAGGTGTGTGTGTGAAGGTGGGTGTGCGGGAAGGTGGGTGTGTGGGAAGGTGGGTGTGCGGGGAGGTGGGTGCGGGAAGGTGGGTGTGCGGGAAGGTGGGTGTGTGGGAAGGTGGGTGTGTGAAGGTGGGTGTGTGAAGGTGGGTGTGTGGGAAGGTGGGTGTGCGGGGAGGTGGGTGCGGGAAGGTGGGTGTGGGGGAAGGTGGGTGTGCGGGAAGGTGTGTGTGTGAAGGTGGGTGTGCGGGAAGGTGGGTGTGTGGGAAGGTGGGTGTGCGGGGAGGTGGGTGCGGGAAGGTGGGTGTGTGGGAAGGTGGGTGTGGGGGAGGTGGGTGTGGGGGAGGTGGGTGCGGGAAGGTGGGTGTGCGTGAAGGTGGGTGTGCGGGAAGGTGGGTGTGCGGGAAGGTGGGTGTGGGGGAAGGTGGGTGTGCGGGAAGGTGGGTGTGCGGGAAGGTGGGTGTGCGGGAAGGTGGGTGTGTGTGAAGGTGGGTGTGGGGGAAGGTGTGTGTGGGGGAAGGTGGGTGTGCGGGAAGGTGGGTGTGCGGGAAGGTGGGTGTGCGGGAAGGTGGGTGTGTGTGAAGGTGGGTGTGGGGGAAGGTGGGTGTGCGGGAAGGTGGGTGTGCGGGAAGGTGGGTGTGTGTGAAGGTGGGTGTGGGGGAAGGTGGGTGTGCGGGGAGGTGGGTTTATTTGGGGAACGTGGGCTGCCACCCCGATGCAGTGCCAGCTGCGCCCCCTGCGGGCAGGACCCTCCCAGGGAAGCCCCTCCCAGGAGCGCCCACAGGGCACCGGCGGCACTCACGTCTGCAGGCGGGCGGCGGCCCTCCGTGGCTCCAGGCCCCGTCTTCCCGGCACACGGCCGTGGCTCGCTGGCTGCCTTCGAGCGTGAAGCCCTCGTCGCACTCGTACGTGACCTTGCCGCCCAGGGTGAACTCGCTCCCCGCGAAGGAGCCGTTCCCCGGGGCCTCGGGGATGCCGCAGGACACGGCTGAGGAGGGAGGCAGACGCGGTTAGCTCCCAGGGGTCCCCGCTTTTCCCTCCCGTTTCTAAAGCATGGGTGATCCCATTTCTAATGCATGGGTGGTCCCGTTTCTAATGCATGGGTGTTCCCGTTTCTAAAGCATGGGTGGTCCCGTTTCTAATGCATGGGTGTTCCCGTTTCTAATGCATGGGTGTTCCCGTTTCTAAAGCATGGGTGGTCCCGTTTCTAATGCATGGGTGATCCCGTTTCTAATGCATGGGTGATCCCGTTTCTAATGCATGGGTGTTCCCGTTTCTAAAGCATGGGTGGTCCCGTTTCTAATGCATGGGTGATCCCGTTTCTAATGCATGGGTGTTCCCGTTTCTAATGCATGGGTGGTCCCGTTTCTAATGCATGGGTGGTCCCGTTTCTAATGCATGGGTGGTCCCGTTTCTAAAGCATGGGTGGTCCCGTTTCTAATGCATGGGTGATCCCGTTTCTAATGCATGGGTGATCCCGTTTCTAATGCATGGGTGGTCCCGTTTCTAATGCATGGGTGGTCCCGTTTCTAATGCATGGGTGTTCCCGTTTCTAATGCATGGGTGTTCCCGTTTCTAATGCATGGGTGTTCCCGTTTCTAATGCATGGGTGGTCCCGTTTCTAAAGCATGGGTGGTCCCGTTTCTAATGCATGGGTGTTCCCGTTTCTAATGCATGGGTGATCCCGTTTCTAAAGCATGGGTGTTCCCGTTTCTAATGCATGGGTGGTCCCGTTTCTAAAGCATGGGTGGTCCCGTTTCTAATGCATGGGTGTTCCCGTTTCTAATGCATGGGTGATCCCGTTTCTAAAGCATGGGTGTTCCCGTTTCTAATGCATGGGTGGTCCCGTTTCTAAAGCATGGGTGGTCCCGTTTCTAATGCATGGGTGTTCCCGTTTCTAATGCATGGGTGTTCCCGTTTCTAATGCATGGGTGTTCCCGTTTCTAATGCATGGGTGGTCCCGTTTCTAATGCATGGGTGATCCCGTTTCTAAAGCATGGGTGATCCCGTTTCTAAAGCATGGGTGTTCCCGTTTCTAATGCATGGGTGGTCCCGTTTCTAATGCATGGGTGTTCCCGTTTCTAATGCATGGGTGTTCCCGTTTCTAATGCATGGGTGTTCCCGTTTCTAATGCATGGCACACGCACGACACAACGCCCGCGGGTGAGGACCTCGGAGGTAACAGAAGCCACGACCCGCCGATCGGAAGCACATGCCTTCGAGCCGCGCCTCCAGGGCTGAGCCGGTGGCTGTGACCCTGGAACCCTCCTGCCGCGCTCTACTGACCAACGAGGGCACACCCTCCACCTAACGGCGGAGAAAGGGACCGCATGACCTCTCCGCGGCCACAGAACCCGTCGCAGTGTGGACTCCTCGGCACTGAGCAGCCACTGACCTCCGGCCCCCAAATCCCCCTTCTTATTCCCGTCCCGCGCCCCCCGTGACTCATGTTTCTACAAGTTCCGTGAAAGGCCAGCAACAAGGTACAACGCATCCTCGACCCTAACATCTATCATTTTGTAAGTCCTCTGCTGGGGGGCTGGGCGTCGCAGCCTGGGGGACACGGGGTCAGGAGGCTGGGCCAGAGGTCGGTGACCATCACTCTGCAGGCAAAGGCCAGGCGAGAAAACGCTGCCCACCAGGAAGGAAGCTGGGGCAGCCCACCAGGAAGGAAGCTGGGGCAGCCCACCAGGAAGGAAGCTGGGGCAGTCCACCAGGAAGGAAGCTGGGGCAGCAGCCATGGGCAGACTCCCACAAAGCACGTCTTTCTTCCGACCACAGCGCCGGTCCTGCCCTGTCTGCGAGGCAAAGGCACAGTCTCCGCCAGGCCCAGGGCGCTCAGGTGGTAGGCACCCTCCCACGCACCCGAAGGCTGCTGGTTCAATGCCCAGTCGGGGCACACGGCCAGGGGGTGGTAGGGAGTGTGCAGGGGGCAGCCAATCAGTGCTTCCCTCTCACAGCGATGTTCCCTCCCCCTCTCTTCCTCTCTCTAAAGATCAATAATAACACCTGAAAACGTGACGTTCCCTCTTACTCTCTCCTCCTCCACCTGGGGCTGCCTTTAAACACAGAGAGAAAGAACGAAGGAACAAATGAATAGTAATAAGTAAACTCTCAGGTGAAGTGACTACAAGGCCCCCGAGGGAGCCACGCCCAGGGCAGGGCAGGTTCCCCTCCCGGCGACACCTGCCAGTCCGGGCGGCTCTGCCCCGGGAGCCCCGTGCGGATGCCACCAGGGTCTCCTTCATCCGCCAGCATCTAAGATGCCCCCACAGGCACGTCACGCTTAGATGCCAGGGCCCAGGACACGGCCCACGGGCTGCCCTGAGCAGTCGGCTCTCAGTCACAGACGGAGGGCGACCAAGCATTTAAAGAACATGAAAAGTGTTTCTTCTTTTGAAAGAAAAAAATGATCACCCTTCCTAATGGAACAAGCTCCCTGGACCTGTGTGCGCACTGGCATTAAAGAGGGTGTCTGCGGGGGTGGGGGTAGGGGGGTGGAAAACTGTTAGGCCGTCCGTAATAAAGTTACATATAAACCTACTCTGTGGCCCAGCAGGTCCACTGCGAGGTATACACACCCAGAACAGATGAGTGTCAAGGTGGTTTTTCACTTAATGGCCCCAAACTGGGAACAATCCCAGACGTCCCCCGGGGCTCCCTCGGGGGCCTTGTAGTCACTTCACCTGAGAGTTTACTTATTACTATTCATTCGTTCCTTCGTTCGTTCTGTGTTTAAAGGCAGCCCCAGGTGGAGGAGGAGAGAGTAAGAGGGAACGTCACGTTTTCAGGTGTTATTATTGATCTTTAGCGAGAGAGGAAGAGAGGGGGAGGGAACATCGCTGTGAGAGGGAAGCACTGATTGGCTGCCCCCTGCACACTCCCTACCCACCCCCTGGCCGTGTGCCCCGACTGGGCATTGAACCAGCAGCCTTCGGGTGCGTGGGAGGGTGCCCATGATGAGAGCACTGAGCCAGGGGGCGGAGCTCTGAGGGAGATCCATGCCTGCCATTGGCTCCTAGCAGCTGGGGGGCGGAGCTCTGAGTGAGATCCATGCCTGCCACTGGCTCCTAGCGGCCAGGGGGCAGAGCTCTGAGTGAAATACTTGTCTGCCACTGGCTCCTAGCGGCCGGGGGGCGGAGCTCTGAGGGAGATACTTGTCTGCCATTGGCTCCTAGCGGCTGGGGGGCGGAGCTCTGAGTGAAATACTTGTCTGCCACTGGCTCCTAGCGGCCGGGGGGCGGAGCTCTGAGTGAAATACTTGTCTGCCACTGGCTCCTAGCGGCCGGGGGGCGGAGCTCTGAGTGAAATACTTGTCTGCCATTGGCTCCAGAGCAACAGAAAAGCTGACATCCCAGGAAGGAGAGGAGGAGGGAAACCAAGGGGAGGGTCTATTTATAAATCATAATTAGCTGTCCAAGGCCAACACATTTCCTTACGAATATAAACCTCAGTCAGACAAAACTCTGAGCACTTCATGACTTCAAAGACCTCAATTAAAAATTAGAATGCCGTCTTTGAAAATCCGACTTTTACGCGTTTGACAGAAAAACACACAAAAAAGGCGTAAAATATTGGAATCTACTTTCACAAGCCCTAGATTTGAGAGACCAAACGAAAATGAATCCGCAGCTTATAGCTCCAAGCACGAGTTTTCATCTAAAAGGAAAGTTCGTCTTCGTAGCTGATTTTTTAAGGACTTCAACTGTCACGAAACGGTTTTGAACCTAAATGAGGAAACGCATTTTCCAGTTTGAAATGAAACACAGGGGGCGTTGGAATGACCCTCTGGCCCTCTGACTCCGGCCGAGGCGATGAAGCCGCCCGGAACGCCCCGGCTGCTGGCATGCCCGCCGCGCTGACTCTGCTGTTATAAACCCGTGCAGTGTGCCCTCAGCGCCCCACAGCCCGGCCTGCCCCGTCGGCGTGACCGCAGAAAGGGGATCAGGAGGAGGAGGAGCCCGCCTTACCCTGGCACAGCGGGGGGAGGGCGTCCCACTGGAACATGCCCACCGGGTTCCGTGTGCATGTGGCGTTGCCGTGGCCCACCAGGCGGTGCCCGGGCTGGCAGGAGTAGTGCACCGTGCTGCCCAGCGTCCCCGCCGTCCTGTTCACGATGCCGCCGTCCCTCGGTGGGTGGGTCAGGCTGCAGTAAGGGGCTACAGGCAGACAGATGCATGCACAGACAGATAGGCAGACAGGCAGGCAGGCAGACGCACACACACACACACAGAGGCAGACAGACAGGTAGACAGGCAGGCAGACGCGCACACACACACACAGAGGCAGACAGACAGGCAGACAGATAGACAGGCAGACAGGCAGGCAGATGCACACACACACACAGACAGACAGGCAGATAGATGCATGCACAGACAGACAGGCAGGCAGGCAGACAGGCAGACAGACAGGCAGATGGATGCACACACAGACAGGCAGATACACACACAGGCAGGCAGGCAGGCAGGCAGACACACACACACAGACAGACAGACAGATGCACACACATACAGACAGGCAGGTAGGCAGACGCACACAGACAGACAGACGCACACATGGACAGATGGACAGACAGACTCACACACAGACAGGCAGGCAGACAGGCAGGCAGACGCACACACAGACAGATGCACACACGGACAGATGGACAGACAGACGCACACAGACAGACAGATAGGCAGGCAGGCAGACAGACAGGTAGACAGACGCACAGACAGACAGATAGGCAGACAGACAGACAATCGTAAGTGACCCGCCATCCCCCTGCTTCCATGATGTCGGGAACAGCTCTGCTGTTCGAATGACAAGAAAGCAGGGACTGTGTGTAACCGGCTCTAAAATGTACCCCCGCACCCGTGCCAGGAGGATGTGGGGGGCAGGAACCACCCTCACTGCTGGGGCCCCAGGGGGCCGGTTGGCGATCTCTGACAAAGCGACACCTGCTCTTACCAGGGGATCACTTATAAAATTATAGCATTATGATGGTATCTTCCCTTAGCATCTAAACAGAGTTCAAGGTTAATTTATGGAATTTTTTCTTTGGCGAAATGTCTTTGCTTTCCATGATATGGCGTTCGATGGATGATGATATGAGCAACCTAGTTTTAAATGATTAACCCGCAGGTAGTTTACTTTCCCTAACTTCATGTAGAGACATCACACAGATCATTCCCGTCACATTATTTCTATTGACATTTGCTATTCATCTTCAAAAACGAGGCTTCTATCTACCTAATTTTTCCCCTTTTAATATATTTACGGATTTCCGAGAGGAAGGGAGAGGGAGAGAGAGAGAAACATCCATGATGAGAGAGAATCCTGGCTCGGCTGCCTCCTGCACGCCCCCTCCTGGGGATGGAGCCCGCCACCCGGGCCTGTGCCCTGAGTGGGAGGGGGCCTGTGACCTCCTGGTCCCTAGGTGGACGCTCAGCCCCTGAGTCGCACCGGCCGGGCTGTCTAATTTGATTGAAATGCCATCACTCGCGTTGCAAGCTCCTTCCATGCGGTCGCCGGCTCCCGGCTCACCTGAGTAGCGGATCTTGAAGCCCTTCTTGCTGGTGGCGTGGTCCGTGGACCAGCGGAGGAACAGCTGGTTGCCCCTGCTGGTGAAATGCGCCTGCTCCGTGTGGTTCCCGCTCAGCACCACCAGCAGGGGGCTCTGCCCGGAAGAGCCTGTGGAACAGAAGCACAGACGCTTACACGCACCTGCCCAACACGGCACCTGCCCAACACGGCCGCCTTCGAGCGTGTCCCACGGGGCTCTACACGTTTCACACGGAGCTGGTTCTTTCCAAGGCGGAGGGAAGAATTCCTGGTGAACACAGCCGCAGATGCCTTCCCTGACACAAAGGCTTAGCCCGCCGGAGCAATTCCAGGGGTGTGTGCTAGCGACACCCTCACCCTTAAATCAAATGCACCCCATCTTTAAAACAGCAGTCGCTGGGGTACACAATCCACCGCCCGTGGGCCCCTGAGACCCCGGACAGTGCCGACCCCCGTGTTTCTACGCCTCTCCCTGTACCTTCTCCCCTTTCCGCTTGCAGGAAGGCCTTGGCTCCTCGCTGGCACACCTGAGCTGCAGCTCCGCCGCCTTGTGCTTCGGGACCGTCATTAAGTAAAGGAACGGCGACCGGGACGCAGCCCGAGGTCCCAGGACCAGCAGGTCACCGGCAGGGAGGCAGTCCACAGGGAGACGCTGGGCAGAGGGACTCTCATGTCCTGGGGACCGAGGAGGTCCCTGAGATCCCATCACGCCACGCAGAACGGAGCGCAACTTAAAACTTCCAAACTGTTTCTAGAATTTTCCACTTACTAGTTTTGGACACAGTTGTGAGTGGGAAACTGAAAAGGTGGGTAAGGGGGCATGATGGCACGCTTAAGAAAACACCGCTGAAAATGAAAAGACCCCGTTCCTATGTGTGTACGTGTCACCTTAATGTCCAACCTAGCACTTCATCTGGGCAATACATACGTTAATCCATGCAGTAGCTATCCATATGAGCAATTCGGTTCTGACTGTTCATCAGCCAGTAAAAGGCATACGGACACCCATAGAATGAATCGGAATCAATTACAGTGAATTTATGTTCGCTGAATTGATTATTTACCAGAACATAATGACACATTTTTCAGAACATGTGAAAACCCTATTATTACGTGCAGCCGTAATTGCACGTTGGTCTAATTTCCTGGGGTATGACAAAATTACCAACATCAGTGTCAGTTCCAACTGACAATTCAATCGCACTTTCATTTCAAGTATCGCATTGTTCTATTAAAAAGTCTATTAGAGCCCTGGCCGGGGTGGCTCAATGGTCAGAGGACCAGCCCTTACACTGAAGGGTCACAGTGTATTCCCGCTCAGGGCGCATGCCCAGGCCGCGGGCTGGATCCCGGGTCTGGGTGTGCATAGGAGGCAACCGAATGATGTTTCTCTCTCTCTCTCCTTCTCCCTTCCTCTCCCTCTCACTTCAATGAAATGCCTATCCTCAGGTGAGGATTTAAAAAAAATTATTAGAATTATATAAAAATATATGAGACTAATTTAAAAAAAAAACACCTGTTTATTAAAGACTCCTGCCGCATTTATCATCGAGACATCTCTGTGAGCCATTATCTTTATATATTTCTAGAAAAATAGTCATTTACATCGAATCGAGTACCTTTTATTTCCTAAATCTTAAACTTCCTAAAATGTCTTCTGAATGAATCTAATCCTTAGCGAGCAAAGAGGAGCTGTTTGAGGGCCTCGGCCCTAAATCCCCACGTAAAGAGCGACGAAAGCATCGTCAGCACATGGTCAGTGCATGGCGCGTTCTCTGATTGTTTACCAGTGGTAGCGTGGACCGAATGTTCATGGTTTGTGGGCCCGGGACTCTGAGACTGCACAGTGCAAGAGGAACTCATTTCCCGTTCGGGCACCTGCAGTTTAACTCGGCAATGCCCCCACGTTCCTGGGAGACAGAAACCTTAGGAGGGTGTTGCTGGCACACCAGGCAGGGGTCGCCGGGACGTGAACCGGCGTGAGACACGTACCGTCGAACACCTCCAGGGCATCGAACTGCTTCTCGCTCTGGAAGCTGTCCACGAAGAGGGTGATGTTGTAGTGGGGCTCCACGCGGATGGTCCAGGAGCAGGTCTGCGAGTTGAAGTAGTTGCCGGGGTAACCCGGGCTGAGGATGACCCCTGAAGACTCCGTGCGGACCTCGTTGGCCGGGCATTGTGCTGGGGAGACACGGGAAAGTTCTCCTTCGCAAAGTGAACGCTCAGGGGGTCGGCGTTCTCCCTGCATGTGCGGGGCCAGGGAGGAAAAGGCGCTCCCATGGCCCTCTGACCCAGGGAAGGCGGGGCACATGGCAGGGAACAGTGCTGACTGACAATAGTACACGGTAACATCACCCCGCCACCCAGGAGAGAGTGATGCATGTGTGGCATGTAAGACAATGATGCATGCATGACATAAGAGAATGATACACATATGACCTACAAGAGAATCATATATGTAAGTCATATAAGAGAATGGTACATGTATGGCATAAGAGAATGATGCACATCCTATATAATAATGAGGTAATATGCAAATTGACCATCACTCCAACACACAAGATGGCCGCCCCCGTGTAGTCAAAGATGGCCACCACAAGATGGTTGGCAGGGGAGGAAAGTTGGGGGTGATCAGGCCTGCAGGGAAGGGCAATTGGGAGGGACAAGGCCTGCAGGGGAGGGCAGTTGGGAGAGACAAGGCCTGCAGGGGAGGGCGGTTGGGGGGGACCAGGCCTGCAGGGGAGGGCAGTTAGGGGTGACCAGGCCTGCAGAAGAGGGCAGTTAGGGGTGACCAGGCCAGCAGGGGAGGGCAGTTGGGGGGGACCAGGCCTGCAGGGGAGGGCGGTTGGGGTGGGGACCAGGCCTGCAGGGGAGGGCAGTTAGGGGTGACCAGGCCTGCAGAAGAGGGCAGTTGGGAGGCACCAGGCCAGGAGGGGAGGGCAGTTGGGAGGAATCAGGCCAGCAGGGGAGGGCAGTTGGGGGGGACCAAGCCAGCAGGGGAGGGCAGTTGGGGGGAACCAGGCCAGCAGGGGAGGGCATTTTGGAGGAACCAGGCCTGCAAGGCAGCTCGGGCTGTGCCTGAGGCCTAGGAGCAAGTCAAGGCTGAGACCCATTGCGGCTCCTCCCCCCCCCCCCTCAGCCCCCCGGAACCTGAGCCTGCAGGTGCCAGGGTCCCCGAGGAGCCCAGCCTCCAGGGCCTGAAAGGAGCCTCCATTCCTTAAAGGAACCCAATGTGCCTCTTGATGTGAAATCGTAAAATACAATTTACTTTAGCTTAGCTTTTTGGTTTCACTTCTGCATTTTTAAAAAATATATTTTTATTGATTTCAGAGAGGAAGGGAGAGGGGAGAGAGAGAAACATCCATGATGAGAGAGAATCATGGATCAGCTGCCTCCTGCACGTCCCACACTAGGGATCAACCCTGCAACCCGGGCCTATGCCCTGACTGGAACCCGGGACCTTCAGTCTGTAGGCTGACACTCTATCCACTGAGCCACACCAGCTAGGGCCTAGCTTTTTTTTTTTTTTTTTTAGAGATAGAGGAAGGGGGGCAGGGGGTGGGGGGGGGAGAGAGAGAGAGAGAGAGAGTATTGGTTGCCTTTCCTACATGCCCCAACTGGGGCTCGAACCCGGAACCTTTTGTTGTACGGGACAACGCTCCAAGCACAGAGCCCGGGGCCAGCCCGCGCTTAGGCAGGCAGGGCAGCGCTTCTCCCGCGTGTGCTGCCACGTGTGTTTACTTGTTTATGTTGTTTCACGCCCTCTTGCTTCCCGCAACACTTGAGAGCGGTGTCTTTTAAAGGCCTTTTTGAAAGTGATGTGACCATATTCAAACCGAGGCCGCAGATTCCGCCTCAACCCTGGCTCTGCTTCTGTGCGTCGTCTCTGTCCCTGTGCCTGGCCCACGCCCTTTAAAGACATGTCACAGAGAGCAATGTGTGCGTTCCGACGTGGCGTGTCTGCACGTCACAGGAACAAACAGGGAGCGCCAGCGAACTGTGGACGCACCGCACGGAGGGAGTGCTTGGGAGACGTAGAGTGATGCCTTCGCTCAGCCTTGAAATGCGTCCCAATTCCCAGCGGGAGGGGGAGATGGATGGAAGGACAACAGGGAGACACGGGACCCGGGATTCCCGGTGAACAAGGGTGGCGGCACGTGGCTGCCGTATGTTTGGACACCCCGATGCCCTGCTGGGGGCACAGCGGGACCTCTTGGCGGATGCGGTTCCTGTTCTAGCGCCCAGAGAGGCCAGGCGGCTCCTGTGTGCGGGGGACGGTGACCGCAGGGGCTCAGGGCCCGGAGGAAGGGCAAGGGCAGACCCACACAAGGAAGCCCCACCGCGCAGGGCGTGCGGTGTTGCACCTGGGACGCGGACACGGCGGCCTGGCTCACGTACCTTCGCACGTGGGGAGCGAACCCTGGAACTGCAGCTGGGCGCCGAGCTTGCAGGTGAGCGTGTCCGAGCCCGACAGCGTGTAGCCAGGGTGGCAGACGTACCGCACGGAGTCCCCTGCAAGAGTCCACACGACACTCGGAACCTGGCTTCTGCGGCCCTCGGAGTGTGGGCGCCGTACGCACAGGCGCTGACCTAGCCAGCGGCGTCAACGGGCAAACCGCGTCCCTCCGATCCAAGCCCATCCTCCTTTCTATTTCTGTTTGTAACACAGTTTTATCACTTTCAGAGAGGAAGGAGCGGGAGCGAGAGCGAAACATCAATGATGAGAGAGAATCATGGATCGGCTGCCTCCGGCACGCCCCCTACTGGGGATGGAACCGGCAACACATGCGTGTGCTCTTGACTGGGGATCGGACCTGGGACCCTTCAGTCTGCAGCCCAATGCTCTATCCCCGTGGTCGGCAAACTCATGAGTCCACAGAGCCAAGTACCAACAGGACGACGATTGACATTTCTTTGGAGAGCCACAGTGTTTAAACTTAAACTTCTTCTAACGCCACTTCTTCCAAATAGACTCGCCCAGGCCGTGGTATTTTGTGGAAGAGCCACCATCAAGGGGCCAAAGAGCCGCAGGTGGCTCGCGAGCCGCCGTTTGCCGATCACGGCCCTATCCCAAACCAGCCAGGCCCAGCCTCATGTTGACTGTCTGACAGGACATCCCCCTCTCAGTGCCTCATTCCTAAAAACACAGCCTGACACTCAACCAGCATCAGGATGGAAGTCCCGGGTGGCGTCCAGTCCTGACCACCTGTCCCGGTCCTTCCCCTTCCCCGAGGGCCACGGGGAAGGCACGGGAACTGGGCGCGGGGATCTAGGCTTCTGGAGAGGCTGCAGCGGGACCTGGCCCGATGGGCACACACAGGCCCTTTACGCTCTCATCTGAGTAGGAGGACGGCGGTCCGTGGTTGGACCTGGGTCTGAGACACGGTGTCACCAGAGACGGGACACAGCGCCTGTCCTTGCCACCGCGAAGCCCTGGTCCCGGTGACCGTTCCACGGACACGTCCCGGGCTGGATTCCTAACGGGACGAGTGCTGACAGAGAGGAAGGGCCTTTCACACAAGTCACAAGGCTGGACTTCCCGCGCCCATCACGCACTACGCTCACCAGTCCGTCCCCGCGGGGACGGGAGGCCCATTACACCGGCCATTATTTTAGCCACGGGGGACGCGGTGCTGCTTAGGATCCCGCCTCCCTAACGGGCCACGTGTCTGTGCGTCTGCCTCGGCAAACGTTGCTCAGGAGGAAGACACAGCCCGGCCGGCGCGGCTCACTGGCTGAGCATCGACCTCTGAGCCAGGAGGTCAGGGTTGGATTCCTGGTCAGGGCACAGGCCCGGGTGGCGGGCTCCGTCCCCAGGGTGTGGTGAGTAAGAGGCAGGCGATGGATGACTCTCTCTCATCACTGATGTTTCTATCTCGCCCTCCCTCGCCCTCCCTCTCTGAAATCCATAATTATATCTTAAAAAGAGAGGAAAACATGCACAGTAAGTGCCTGGAGGAAATGGGCTCCACGTGACAAAAGTGAACTTCACGTGGCGGAGCCCAGAAGTCACGGAAATGACGAAAGGGAAACGCGTGTCGGGTGCGTGACCTGGGCGTGTAGCTCCCCCGCGGGACAGCGGGCTATTCTGACAAACACCCGCTCTCGGGAGTGACTACCGCGGGGGTGGGGGGGGGGCAGGGGGAAGAACCAGTGACTCTGATGGCCTCCCGGTGACGCGCCCTCACCGATCTCGAAGTCCTCATCCTCACGCAGCAACTCCGCCTGCGGGACGGCCGGGGGCGGCGGGCACTTCTTGAGCGGAAACGCTAAAGGGTGGGTGAGAAAGACAAGCTGCAGTGACATTTGCTGCATAAACCCCATCACTACTGGCCAGCCCCTCGTGCTGCTGGCATCTAGGCCCCCGAGGTGCCTGTGTCGGGAGGCCTTGGATTGATAAAGTTCTCAGCTTCCACTGCTCACAGGGGGAGTGAGTGCCCGGGAGTATCCTCAGCCAAAGAGAGAAGCTCCGGTTTCAACACGATGGCCTCAACATGCATCCTGTACACACACGTGGCACTCCTAAGGGAAATGGTCCGTCCGTGGCCTGGTCCCACGTCCACGTTCGGGTCGGTAAGGTCACTGCCCCTCGTCCCCACGACTTCCCTGGTGGCCGTCCTCATCCTCACGAGAGGCGAGGGCCCCACGTGCTTTTTCCAGGCCACTCAGCCGTCACGCTCCCGCCCTCGGGCTGGCTCTCGCCGTATCTAATCGCACAGAGCCATGCGGGCATCTGTGAGATCGCCACGCGTGTCCGTGGCATCCACCTCAGTTTCACGTCCAACACACTTCTCCCGGAAGGAGTCCAATGCTGGTCGCAAAACACAGCGCAGAGAGATGCAAGTAATAAAGACATTAAACAGAAACGTGTCCCAGCCACCCGGCCGGCGTGGCTTCCTGGTTGAGCATTGACCTATGAACTCGGAGGTCACAGTTCGATTCCCGGTCCGGGCACGGGCCGGGTGGTAGGTTTGATCCCTGTGGGTCTCTCTCATCATTGATGCTTCTCTCTCTGTCCCTCCCTCTCCCTTCCTCTCAGAAGTCAGTAAAGTCATTTTTAAAAGGCGTCCCAGGCAAGAGCAGCTCACAGCATCCCGCTGGAGCGGCCGGGGCGGGGCCGGGAGACGCGGCAGGTGACCGTCTGCCTGGCCTGCGGGGGGGGTGATGCGGCAGGTGACCGTCTGCCTGGCCTGCGGGGGGGTGATGCGGCAGGTGACCGTCTGCCTGGCCTGCGGGGGGGAGACATGGCAGGTGACCGTCTGCCTGGCCTGCGGGGGGGGTGATGCGGCAGGTGACTGTCTGCCTGGCCTGCGGGAGGGTGATGCGGCAGGTGACCGTCTGCCTGGGCCGCGGGGGGGGTGATGCGGCAGGTGACTGTCTGCCTGGCCTGCGGGGGGGTGATGTGGCAGGTGACCGTCTGCCTGGCCCGCGGCGGGGAGACATGGCAGGTGACCGTCTGCCTGGCCTGCGGGGGGGGTGATGCGGCAGGTGACCGTCTGCCTGGGCCGCGGGGGGGGTGATGCGGCAGGTGACTGTCTGCCTGGCCTGCGGGGGGGGTGATGCGGCAGGTGACCGTCTGCCTGGCCCGCAGCGGGGAGACATGGCAGGTGACCGTCTGCCTGGCCTGCGGGGGGGAGACATGGCAGGTGACCGTCTGCCTGGCCTGCGGGGGGGTGATGCGGCAGGTGACCGTCTGCCTGGCCTGCGGGGGGGAGACATGGCAGGTGACCGTCTGCCTGGCCTGCGGGGGGGGTGATGCGGCAGGTGACCGTCTGCCTGGCCTGCGGGGGGGGTGATGCGGCAGGTGACCGTCTGCCTGGCCTGCGGGGGGGAGACATGGCAGGTGACCGTCTGCCTGGCCTGCGGGGGGGTGATGCGGCAGGTGACCGTCTGCCTGGCCTGCGGGGGGGTGATGCGGCAGGTGACCGTCTGCCTGGGCCGCGGGGGGGGTGATGCGGCAGGTGACCGTCTGCCTGGGCCGCGGGGGGGGAGACATGGCAGGTGACCGTCTGCCTGGCCCGCGGGGCGGCGGGGGGGGTGCTCACCGTGGAAGTTCAGGACAAAGAAGCCGCCGTTGGAGAAGTCGCTGTGGAAGCCGAGCAGCACGTGGCGCGTGGAGCTGCGCGCCGTCTCCAGGGCCGTGTTCCCGCTGAAGACGCCCAGCTGGGCCGCGCTCTGGTCAGGGCCGTCCCTGTGGAGAGAGCGCCGCTGGTGGGGGGGGGGGGGTCCCGGGTGGCTCCCAGGAGCCGTCCCTTCTCCTCTGTCAGGCGGGCTCTACGGTGGACACACCTGGAGACGCCCGCGGACCCCCTGCACCCCAGCTGACCTTCCCGGGGAGGGTGGGCGATGTGGCCGCGGGTCCCAGGGCCTGCAATGCCGTGTGGCAGCCTCCTCTCCAAAGCCCACACTGTCCACTCTGACCCATGGCGTCTCTCTGATCCCGGTGAGCTTATGGGGATCTTGCCACTGAATTGATATGACTTTGAAAACGGAATAAATATTGCCATCTATGGGAAATGGTGGCTCTGGAAGCATCCCTTTCTCATGATGAGAGGAGCTTACCAGCTTTTCTTTAAGAAAAAAATCACACTCAGTCGGTAAAACAAATGGCCTCCAGATACGCCCTGTGTCAGAGCAATCCTGGGTACCTGCACCGCACAGCAAGCTCAGGCAGGCCACGTGAGGTCATTCTCTACTTGTCCACCTTCACTTAGGGACAGCCACATCCTCACACCCTTCCTCAGCTTGGGGTCTCGTGTCTCAGGGGCATGGGAGGGGTCACAGGGGTGACTGGAGGTCACAGGGGTGTCTGGGAGGGCACAGGGGTGTCTGGGGGACTCACAGGGGTGTCTGGGAGATCATAGGGGTGTCTGGGAGAGCACAGGGGTATCTTGGAGGTCACAGGGGTATCTAGGAGGTCATAGGGGTGACTGGGAGGTCACAGGGGTGTCTGGGAGAGCACAGGGGTATCTGGGAGGTCATAGGGGTGAATGGGAGGTCACAGGGGTGTCTGGAAGGTCATAGGGGCGTCTGGGAGGTCACCGCGGTGTCTGGGAGGTCATAGGGGTGTCTGGGAGGTCACAGGGGTGTCTGGGAGGTCATAGGGGTGTCTGTGAGGGCACAAGGGTGTCTGGGAGGTCATAGGGGTGTCTGGGAGGTCATAGGGGTGTCTGGGAGGTCATAGGGGTGTCTGGGAGGTCATAGGGGTGTCTGGGAGGTCATAGGGGTGTCTGGGAGGTCATAGGGGTGTCTGGGAGGTCACAGGCATGTCTGAGTCAGTCACAGGGGTGTCTGGGAGGTCATAGGAGTGTCTTGAGGGCACAGGGGTGTGTGGGAGGACACAGGGGTGTCTGGGAGGGCACAGGGGTGTCTGAGTCAGTCACAGGGGTGTCTGGGAGGTCATAGGGGTGTCTGGGAGGTCACAGGGGTGACTGGAGGTCACAGGGGCATCTGGGAGGTCACAGGGGTGTCTGGGAGGTCATAGGGGTGTCTGGGAGGTCACAGGGGTGTCTGGGAGGTCATAGGGGTGTCTGGGAGGTCACAGGGGTGTCTGGGAGGTCACAGGGGTGTCTGGGAGGTCATAGGGGTGAGTCAGTCACATGGGATGTCTGAGTCAGGCACAGGGGTGTCTGGGATGGTCACTGCCGGGGCGACCCTACCACACGGCGATGTAGTCGTTGATGGCCTCGGTCTGCAGCAGCGTGAAGTTGATGTAGATGCCGTGGCCGGGCGGCGCGGTGAGCAGCCACAGGCAGTCCTGCAGCACCGGGTACTCGTCGGGGAAGCCGGGCGAGTAGATGGTGCCGTTGGGGGCCGAGATGTTGTAGCCGCAGGGAGCTGAGGGGAGCAGAGGCCAGGAGACCAGCGGTCAGTGTTAGGGCGCAGGGAGCTCCTGGCGCCCCTCGGCCAACAGGGTCCCCGAGAAGAATGGTTAGAACCATCCCCAGGGACACGTTGTCAGAACAATCCCTCTAAACCAGGCGTCCTCAAACTACGGCCCGCGGGCCACCTGCGGCCCGCCGAGGACACGGATCCGGCCCACCGGGCGCCGCTGCCTGTCCCGCTTAGCAGCGGACTCGTCCCGGGCCCGCCTGTCCCGCTTAGCAGCCGACTCGTCCCGGGCCCGCCTGTCCCGCTTAGCAGCCGACTCGTCCCGGGCCCGCCTGTCCCGCTTAGCAGCCGACTCGTCCCGGGCCCGCCTGTCCCGCTTAGCAGCCGACTCATCCCGGGCCCGCCTGTCCCGCTTAGCAGCCGACTCGTCCCGGGCCCGCCTGTCCCGCTTAGCAGCCGACTCGTCCCGGGCCCGCCTGTCCCGCTTAGCAGCCGACTCGTCCAGGGCCCGCAGTGCGCATAGGAATTTGTCTATAGTTTTTTTTTTAAACTAGAGTCCGGCCCTCCAACGGTCTGAGGGACAGTGAACTGGCCCCCTGTTTAAAAAGTCTGAGGACCCCTGCCTAAACCCTACAGCCTCGGAGGACTGTGCTTCTCAGCCGCCTGTTGGGGTAACACATGCGCCAAACTGCCCGACTCCTCCGTCACAGCCATCCCAGCTGTGAAAGGAAAGCCTTGGTCGGTCTCCCGTGTGAGCTGACAGGCCCCGGCGGTCCCAGGCGGGATTAGGTGGGGACGATGCTTAAGCAGGAACGGACATGTCTTGTCTCAGTGAGATTTCGAAGCCTATTTCATGGGCTGAGGCAGCGGCGTTCTGTCTATTTGCTTTAAAACAGAAACACTAGCACCACTTGGCAGATCTACGCCTGGAGGGAGGAGAAAAGGGATGCGCCGATCCCACCAGTGCTCAGCCACCGGAGGGCTCACCACCGCAGGCGCTCCCCCTTCACTCCCCACGCGGATCCGCGGTCGCCATGACAATCATTCTTTTGTTTATAAAAGATGAAACGGCCACACGTTAGCAGAACCACGTGTTCTGTCACTCACGTGGTGGCATCGCACGGCAAACCCGGAGACAGCAGACTTCTTCATGGGACGGAACGCCGACAGGGGCGCCACGTGTGTGTTACTAGCGGGACTCGTGTGGGGCTTTCAAGGACTTGCCGCCAGCGGTGTAGAATTTAAGAGGAACGAAGAGGCCAAAATACGTGAAAAAATAGGAAGAGAAGCTCCCTGACCATGAAAATCATGATGGCACAGTTGCGGCCGCATCACGGTGCAGGCGGTCTCAGAGGCGGCGGGACGGGAAGACGGGCAGACTGGCTGGGGTCTGGGATGAATCCATCAGCAGCAGGGGCTGCGGGCACCATTCGGCGAGTTTCACGGTGTAGTTGTAAGTAGGGTGTGGAGTCGGACAAACTTTGATTGATAACCTAGCAAAGTACTTGACAACGTGCAATGTGGGGCCATGGAGCCCCCTGCAGTCACACAAGCCGGCTGGTGGCCCGGGATATGTCCTGCTCCTCTCCCGTCCGCTCCTCTCCCGTCCGCTCCTCCCCCGTCCTCTCCATTCCCATCTACTCCTCTCCCATATGCAACTCATGCAGCCGCTCTCCCTGCCTGCGGACCTCAAATGCTGGCCTCCCACGGGGCCTCCAGGAGAACCAGCCTCATCCGTGAAGGGATTTCCTGTCTTTATCAATCCATTTGGTGGACCTTAACTTTAAAAATATACACATCGTAATTTATGTTTTACTACTAGTCCTGTGCATGAATCTGTGTGCCTGTAGCTCTCTGCAGGGCCTGGCCGCTCTGTGCCCACTGCCCAGAGGCTCTCCGTGGCCCAGGGGCCCATCCGCGGTCGAGCGTGGAATGCTTGCCTCGTCACCAGGGCGACAATGCAAGTGTTCCCCCTCAAACCTCCCCCCCCCCCCGGCAGCTCTGTGTCCACAGCCCAGAGGCCCTCCGTGGCCGGGGTGGAACGCTTGCTTCATCGCCGAAACAAGCATTCTCCCAGCAAGCATTCACGCGGCTTGCTCTCAGCAGCCACCCTCCCCGGGACTGGGGGACTCCTGCGGGGCTGAGAGGACTGGGCGCCGTCATCTTGCGGCTATGGGCACCGCCATCTTTGTGATGGAGTGATGGTTAATTTGCATATTACCCTTTTATTAGATAGGATTTTAGAGAGAGAGAGAAACATGTATGAGAGAGAAACACGGGTGAGAATGAGACACAGAGAGCAGCTGCCTCCTGCATGCCCCCGGCTGGGGAGGAAGCCCGAAACCAGGGCATGTGCCCTGACCCCTGACCCAGGACCATCGAACCAGCGACCTCTGGTGCGTGGATAAGGCTCACCCTGAGCCGCACCACCAGGGCCAGCACATACTTCTGGCTGGTTGGACTTCTCAGGTCAACTATGCAATCAAGGGGTTTTCTGCTGACACAATCTGTCACTTTAAGAGAGGCTGTGCACACACTTTCTGCCCTCTGTGCCTGTGGCTCCCGCCATAGGCACTAATGCATGTAAAGTGAGGGATCGGATGACAGCGTTTAGATTTGTAAAAAGGCCGTTGAAAGCATTGACATAAATATTTCAGTGGAAAAGGATTAATTAGGGCAACAAAATACTTTAAAAATTGGAGCTACAATTTGTAAGTGTAGATGCACACTTAATTATCAAATTACATTTAGTGCATTAATAAACCACAGCCTTTTAAACACTACTTTAACAATTATAACCCACTTGTCTTCAGAACGGAGGCTTCAGTATAATTATAAGTTACTGGCGAAACGAACACAGTCTCGGCATGCTCGTCACTCTCAGACATACTCCCTTATTTATTTCAAGGTCATCATGCTTTTGGCCCATTTTTCCCCCAGATGAGTTTGAAATATACGAACAGTACACAATAGATCCTTATGCAAATGAACATGTTACTCTTGCAAGCATGTCCATACAAACTGGCTTAATATATTCTGTGCAGGTTGATGCTTTAAGATCTAGAATTCTTGAATCTTAATGGTCTGAATTGCCGTTTTTAATAAAGACACCCAGAAGCTGTTCAGAGCTTCTATTTTTTCCCTAAGATCCTCCTAAGGCCCACGGGGCTGGGCCTGTGAGGTGGCCTCTCAGTACCCCTGCCCTGTGTCCCACCGCAGCCCTGAGGGCCCGAACCCTCCGGGTGATAAAGGTCGTGTCACTGAGGGTGCTGGGTGAGGGTGCAGGGCGACCAGCCCAGCACCTGTCCTGTGAGGACCCTGCGCAGACCTCCGTTCTCAGGAAAAGCACCTTTTTGTTATAGATCTTTTCGGAAACACGCCTTCCAGGAATAAAGTAAACTTGTTTGAAGACAATGCCCTCTGCTGAAATTCTGAATTTAATGTGATATGGAGGATGGTAAATACACACTGGATGTTGCTTAGAAAATGTATTTAGGATAACATTTTACATGAACCTCATGTTGTACTTCTTGTTCTGTTTAGGACTGTCTGGGCAAGGAGAGAGATACTATGGTAAAAACATCTGTGCATCCAACCATCTGACCTTGCCCCAGGACAGGCCTGTCGTTGGCCTTGGGTTCTAGAAGGTCACGTGTGGTTCCCCTGACAGGACTGTTTCCCCTGGAGGCTGGCCACGCCCAAAAGGCTGAGGGCAGGGCTGGCCACCCGGGACGTCCAGCCAGGTGCCTGGGTGGGACCTCCATCAGGATATCAGGTGGTCTTGAAGCTGCTATCGCCCACGGATGATCTGTGGGCCCCTCCCGTGTCACAGTGCCCATAGACTCCCGGGACACAAAGGCCCAGGGAGCCTCCAGGGTGGCCATACTCTGTGTATGTTGTCCTAGGTCCGTTCTGAGAGCCCGGGGCCTCCTGGACCCCCCCACCCCACCCCGTTCCGCCTGCCCCTCTTTCCGGGGCGATTTCACTGGCCTTTCCCTGTTGTAAACCAGCCCCCCCGAGCCCAATAGCTTAGGGGCCCCGAGTCCCAGTGTGCTGTCCAGCCTCGGGGCGGCGTTGGGCACTCCCCAAGCTACCCCTCGGTGGCAGGCGAGCTGCAGGCAGGAGGACCGTAGCTCTGCAGTTTGGCTGACTCGGGGTGGCACTGCATGCCCTGACGCGGGTGCCAAAGGTGGCCCCACCCTCCAGCTACAGAAAAGATGCGTGGAGTTACCTTCGAACCCATCAGATAACTCTGAGCCAGCAGTTTCTGCCACGTTGGAAACTGGGCTTGAAAAAGTAATGAAATGTAATTAAATACTTAATTCTACTTTTTATAGCAAGCCAAGAAGCCTTCCATTTACATATGAAAAGACTCTGGCAAAAAATTACAAATTTAAACAAGGGTTTAATCCTGACAATTCAAAGTAATTTATGCATATAAATATAATGGGGAATAGGATGAAAGGTCTTTTAAGTGATTTAATGAAACACCAGGTCTGCAACTGCTATTCTTAGTTTTAAAAATGATTTTAATACGCTGTTTTAAACGTGCATTATACTATTAAGTAATTTTAAAGGATTAGATCTGTGTTAGGCTAAGATGGATTTTAAATCACAGCTAAGGCCTGGCCAGTGTGGCTCAGCAGGTGGCGCTTTGTCCAGGCACCAAGGAGGTCAGGGTTTGATTCCCAGGCGGGGCACGTGCCTGCTTATGGGCTCCACGCCCAGCAGGGGGCGTGCAGGAGGCAGCCGATGGATGTTCCTCTCTCCTCACTGATGTTTCTCTCTCTCTCCCTCTCCCTGCCTCTCTGAAATCAATAAAAACATGTTAAAAAAATAAACACCTAAAACCAAATGCAGCTGCCGTTTGCTGTGGTTGCTTTTGTAACGGCCTAGGATGGAAAAACACAGTTGAAAACTAGGGTTGAAAGCATCTGCTGATGTTGTTCCTTCGTTTTCCTTCTTCAGTAGAACTGGGAGAGCAGCCAGGCCCCATTCCCTTCGCAGCGGGACACGAGCGTTTAACATTTCAGAGGCCCACAGCATTAGGTTTTCCGTTATTCTTTCATTCAGAGCTACTGTATTTATAACGTGGACATACTAGGGCTCCAGTGACTGTTCTGTTTGATATGCAATCTTCATAAACAAAGTCCTTGATCTGTTTACATTAACCTGACATTGCAAACCTCCCCCGTTATCCTCAGCATCGGCAGCCAACAGGAGGGTCCCGGGGGGGGGGGGGGGGGGAGCAGACACCACGCCCCCTGCCACGCCCATCAGCTCCATTCCAGCTGCGCCCGGAACCCTCACCACCACCAGCGGACGCCGCCGCGTTGTTTTCCCTAAGAGGGTCCTCCGCTAAGCCTTTGCTTAGACCCTTTCGTCTCCCCGGACAGTCTCTACCTCCCCGTCGCAAAACAGTATGCGTGCTTCCAGTCCCACTCCCCAAATAAACCAGTTTTCTGAAATCGAGAAGCCATGTACGATGATGACAGAAGGTAAGCCATAAAAACATCTGGGGGGTAGAACTGAGACGCACCCTCCCGCCCCTAATCTCACCAGGGGGTGGAAAGCAGGTACCGCTCTCACCCTGCACATGGCCCTTCCCTTCCCAAGCAACCACCATCTTCTGTGTCTGAAACCCATCCAAGCAGGCGGCTTGCCTCTGGTCTGGCATAACAAACGTGTGTGTTTATTACGACATCCTTGTCATTTCCTGGGGGCAAGACTGCTTTATCCGTCTTCTTTTAACCTACTGGTCCAAGGCGCCTTCCTGAATCCTAAGTAGAATGAGTTGGCATCATAGATCCCAATAAGGATTTCTTGAGCAAATTAAGGCATTCTCGCATGCGTTCCTGTAATATTTAAGGGCCCTTCTCTACAGGAAGAGCTACGTGGCTCCCGGGAGGAACGGCTGACCTACCGTCACACCTGGGGAAAGGGTGGTTCCAGCTTCTGTCGGTCCCGTGCTGACAGGTGAGGACGGGGTGGCCGATGAGAATGTACCCGGGGTAACACTGGAAGGAGATCGCCTGGCCCACGCTGTAGTCGGCGCCGACCAGGTACCCATTGGGGAAGGAGGGCGGGTCCGGGCAGTTCTGCAGCTCATAGGCTGAAACACACAGAGTCGGCTCATCAATACCATGTGAGTTAGTCACAGGCTGAAACACACAGAATCGGCTCATCAATACCATGTGAGTTAGTCATAGGCTGAAACACAGAGTCAGCTCATCAATACCATGTGAGTTAGTCACAGGCTGAAACACACAGAGTCAGCTCATCAATACCATGTGAGTTAGTCATAGGCTGAAACACAGAGTCAGCTCATCAATACCATGTGAGTTAGTCACAGGCTGAAACACACAGAGTCGGCTCATCAATACCATGTGAGTTAGTCACAGGCTGAAACACACAGAGTCGGCTCATCAATACCATGTGAGTTAGTCACAGGCTGAAACACACAGAGTCGGCTCATCAATACCATGTGAGTTAGTCACAGGCTGAAACACACAGAGTCAGCTCATCAATACCATGTGAGTTAGTCACAGGCTGAAACACACAGAGTCGGCTCATCAATACCATGTGAGTTAGTCACAGGCTGAAACACACAGAGTCAGCTCATGAATACCATGTGAGTTAGTCACAGGCTGAAACACACAGAGTCAGCTCATGAATACCACGTGTGTTAATCTGGAATGCAGAGGAGGAGAATGGTTACATGTAACTTCTGGAGATGAACTTTTAGATATTTTCTTAAAAAATACATTTTCCAAGTTGGCCAGTTGCCATGTGAAGTAAAGCAATAGCTATCAGTAGTAGTAGAATGATAACCATTTGCGTTTTATACTTACCATGTGCATTAGAGTAATAGAACCCCTACCCAAAATACATTTGTCAGTGTTGTGTTTTGCTTTTTTTCCCACATGGAACAATGATGCTTTATGACGTAACGAGGAAAAAGAAAGACATGGAGAGAGGGAGGAAAGAGGAGATAAATATTCAGTTTCTCCAAACGTTAAATGACAGAAACCAAAACGGTAAAGAAAGCCCCTAAAATTTGCAATTTCAAAAATGCCGCGAGTGTCAGCCAGCACACAGAAGGAACCTCATCTCTCCCAGGGGTTCCTTCGCTCGGACCAGCGGCGCTGACATGGGGGGACCCACTGCTGTTCCCACCTGTCAGTCTCACGCAGTGTTTGCATCCGCGTTTCGATGATGGGTGCTTGATGTAACCCCCGCGTTTAAATGATCGATGTCACCCCGAGGGGGCCACGCCGCCGTCCGGCGAACAGCCAGGATGCTCGCTGACACTCATTAGCTGACACCAGTCGTCCCCCTGTCATCTGCCCTCCAGCTCTGGAGTCCGAAGGAAGGCACGTGCGCCCGGTTTTAGGGAGCCTGGTTCTCCAACTTCATTTCTCCACCTTGGAAGGAGTCATTTTGCTCTGCGACAGCTACCTCTGCAAGCGGCATCTTTGACCGTCAAGGGGCCATCGATACACAAGGCGGGGGGGGCGGGGGGCGGGAGAGGTGCCACACAGACACGCTTAGAGTGACAGGGCGGTCTGCGTGATTCACGCTCCTTCCTCTGAGGTAGTCAGCGGGCGCTCAACTTACCAACGGCGCGCGGCATACCGAGCCCGGGTGCGTCACTTCTATAGTTTATACGCTTGGTAAAATGATAAACTACCTCATTACCATCCCTGTCAGACACGATCCCCGGCGAGCAGTGACGGCGCCTCCAATCCACGCTCTTTCTTTTCTAGTCTGTTGACCTGGGTCTCTCTCCAGTGCAGCCAATTAATTACTGACGATAAAAATACATGGTTTAGGATTTTTCAAATGCGGATCCTTTTTAAACGCAGAGTCAGACGTCAAGTGAATAAAGCGAACCAGACGTGTGGCCTCCAGACGTGTGGCCTCACTCAGCCAACCAGATGTGTGGCCTCCATGATGCTCCCAGCCCAGAGGCTAGGAGGCCGAGCAGATGGCACCGGGGGCCACAGGAGTTCCCGTCCCGCAGGAGCGAAGGGAACTCGGGAGCCAATGGTCTCTGACTGTGAAAGGGGCCTCCACGCTGACACCCCAGGGGCTGTCCCCAGTGCGGCTGCCTGGTAAATAGTCCAGATGCGGACATTGCAAGGGCAGAAAGGAGAGTGGGTCTGTGGGCATTTCACGGATTAGGTGACTTCCGGTTCCAAATCTAGACCATTTAGAAACGTCGACACCGTGCTCACCCATCGCAGTAGCGTGTGAGCTCTGGGCTGGATGGTTCGTACTGGGACCCAGGGTGGGATTTGGGGCGCTTTTTTGATCGAACTGGTCGGTAACTGGGGAACTGTGTGGACACGGCCTTAGCAACCTGACCTGAAAACGACCAAGAGAAGCAAAGCAAACATTTTTTTTTACTATAAGGAGATTTTTTTTGACTATATGGAAGTTATTATGTAAGATACAGTTTCAAAACTACGTGGCAAACAATACTCTCACGAGATCCCCGCCCCCAACACCCTATTTTTATTGTTATTGAACATGTGAGTATTCTATTCTTAAATTTGTTCCACTTTTTTAAAAAGTGAATTTAGTTTCCAATCACCATGGACCCCGTATTATACTCGTTTTGGGTGTACAACACAGGATTAGACATTCATAAGCCTTACGAACCCATCACCTCAAGGGGATCTTTGTTTGACTTTTGCAATGTCCACGAGGAAAGAAAAGGCACATTGTGGATACAGGACTGAGTTCTCCAGGACTGGGGAGACTTCCGGAGCGTTCTCAGGGCCAGCTGAGACAGACCGCTGCCTGGGCAGCTGATGGTCTGAGATACAGGTCTGTGTGCATTTTTATGGACGGGAGTATTAAGAGGGTGCCGATGAAACAGTGGGGAGTCCCCTGCAGAAGCCAGTGTAACTGATGCTCATGAGTGAGAGGCTCCTTTCTTAACAGCACACATTTCCGGAGGAGAGGGGGAGGGGCGGGAACCAGCTCACAGAACTATGAGAGACCAGCATGGGACTCAGAACACGGACCCTCCAAACGTGAGGCTGTGCACAGGGCGGGGGAAGGTGGCAAAGTGACAGGAGGGTGTGCTGACCTGGGACCCTACACCCCTCCTGGGCACTTGCTTTTCTGTTTCTCTTATTTCTTTTTCTTCTTTTGTTGTTGTTAATCCTCACCAAGGATATTTTTTCCATTGATTTAGAGAACAGAAGGGAGGGGGAGAGACACAGAGATGTGAAGAGAGATACTTGATTGGTTGCCTCCCACATGTACTCCAACCGGGGCCCGGGATCAAGCCTGCAACTGAGGTACGTGCCCTTGACCGGAACCAAACCCGTGACCCTTCAGTCTGCAGGCTGGTGCTCTATCCACTGAGCCACACCGGCCAGGGTGGGCACCCGTTTCTTAGCTCACTCCTCCCCATCCCCCAGCAACCCATTCTCTGACCTGATCCTTTTACCTGAAACCCTCCGGGGGCTCCCCGCTGCAGGTGGGGAGAGATCTAGGGGTGATGATTAGACCCGGGTACCACCCATCCTGCCCCTTGCCTTCAGCATCACGGCTCCCGAGAAGGGAGGTCAGGTTCTTAACAGGAATGAGCATGACTGCACAGCCACATGTCCTCCCGCCCTCTGCCCTCTGCCCTCTGCCCTCTGCCCTCGCTCAGCTCTGGCCTGGAGACGCCTCCCAGGCCCTCAGGGCCTCCTCAGTCACAGCCTCCCAGGGGGCATTTGCTGTGTCCTCCACACCCCCCCCTCCCCGCGCCTCAAAGGCCACAGAGGTGTCTCCCTCCAACTCCTGCAATTTCCTCAGCGACAGGACGTCTCACACCGGGTCTTGCTTCTGTCTGGAAGATCGGCATGAAGGATATGCGTTTCCCACTAAGCAATCGCATTGTTTAAAGCAGAACTGGGTCTCACTGTAACCCTGCCTCGCAGCCCGGAAACTGGATTCTGGATCCAGCCTCGTAAACGGGTAGCTACGCTTCAAGAAAACGTGCATACGTGACAACAGGTGTAGAGGACGGAGACCTCCATACGCTAGGAGGCACCGTGATGACGGCCCATTACATATGGGAACCGTCACGTCTGGTCTGCGCTCGGACTCTAAGCTGATGGGCTCGGAACGGTCGCCTTTGTAGGTGGGAACGGGTCGGACTGAGGAGGGTGACGCGGGATGAGGCGTGCGGGCGGCCCGGGCGCACGTGGAGACGCAGTCCTCACAGCCGCCTCTCTCTCCCTCTTTAAGTTTCCCCTTCGATCGGATCTGGGTTCCTGTTTTAAGAGACCCCAAGTCTGGAAATCTACACTTAACAATTTATAGGAACAACTCAAGGAACACGGTCTAGAAGTTCCTTCAGCAACGAAACAGTGGAGCTCGCTCCTCGAGAAAACAAGTGCGTTAGCCACGTTAAGAGAAACGGGCTCCATCCTGACATTTGCAATGTCACCCGACTCAACAACCGTCAGGAAAAGGCCCGCGGAGGGATGTGCTGGGGAATGAAAACGGTGACCTTTCCACATGTCAGAAACGCTGGCATGGGTGATCCAAACCTTCCTCAGAGACCTCACCCCGTGATTGTTCAGGAGAGAATACAGTTTGCTCGCCCCAGGTCCCCCTGGCTTAATTGGAACGAGGGCTGACAGCACACAGGCCCTGACGTCAGGCTGGGAGGTCAGTGCGTGGGAGACACGCCCCACACCGCCGTCCTGGAGGGACCCGGCCTCCGCCTGGCGAGGCGGACACATGGCAGGTGAGGAGGCAACGTGACCATGAAGCCACGTGGCCTGGAGGAGGGTGGCGGTGGCCACGGGGAGGGAGGGCAGCCGGTGGGCGGTGAGGACGGCGTGGACTGTGCCCTCAGGGTCTGTGTCCTTCCAGATAGGACAAGTCAGCAGTGACCCCCACCAGGCGTCAGCAGAGCCCCCCCCAACACGGGTCCAGCAGTACAGGCTCTGACCAGCCGGCGGCCTGCGCCCCGCGGCGCGCGGGCCCTCACCTCGGTAGGCCAGCCGGAAGCCCTGCCGGCTCTGCGAGTGGTCGCTGGAGAAGCGGACCAGGGTCTCGTGCGTGGTGCTGAGCAGCGCGGCCGGCAGGTCGGGGCCACTGAACTGGCCGAGCAGCGGGCTGGTGGGGTGCGGCCCGTTCTGGATCTCCAGGAAGTCGTGGTTGGCCTCCGTGGAGAAGTTCAGGAATCGGATGTGCGCACCTGCGGGGACACGTGCGAGACAAGTGAAAGTCACCGATGGCGGTTATAGTCCAAGTTCATCGGGAGCCACGGCCACTGGGTTTGCGTCCCCAAACGCCGTGCCTCCGGGGCAGAGGGCGCTGAGGAGGAGGCCGCTTGCTCGTTTCGGATTAAAATAGACGGTGGTTCAGTCCCCACCGCCCCCTCGAAGCTGGGGGACCTTTATCTGTGTATTCAAGTCCCCGCGTCACTCTCTGAAAAGGGGACACAGCCAGCCTGCGCTATGGGGACACGCGGGCCTCGTCCTCAGAGCGCCGACTGGCCCTGGGCGCAAGGCCAGGCTCTGTCCAGCGGCTATTCTAAGGCTCACGCGGGCGGGACTCGCCACCAGCTCACCCAGCTTCACCAAGGACGGGACCGATGCAGCCCAAAACTCAGGGCCCCAAACGCCACGGGCTTTCCCAGGGGCTTTGCCACAGCCCGGCCGTGCCAGAGGTTTGCTCGGTCAGGAGCCGGTCTTTCGCTTGGGTTCTGCCTGTGAAGCAAGTCCCAGCTGTCTGTGAGAAACCCCTCCACTGGACCCCTGTCACTCACAGTCCGATCTACCAGCCTGGCCCGGCGACAGACGGGAGGCGGTCCAGGTGACCGTGGCCACGGTGGCCACGGCGGTCACGGGGATCCGGGCGCAAGATAAGGGGCAGCTGCTAAGTCGGGTGCTCGGCAGCGTCAGAATGCGGGGGCCCTGGCATGGGGAGCATTCACTTGACGACTGAGTCGGAAAGGCTGGAGCCTCGTCACCGGTTGGGGTAGAGCCCGGAAGCTTGCGTTTCTACCGAACCCCCCGCGATGAACTCGGGCTTGTGCAGCCTAACGGAGAGGCCAGCAGCCCTCCCAGATGGTTCCTCCAGCGCGCCGGAAACGCTCTCCTGTGCTCTTCTCCTGCTCTGGAAAGATAAGGAGAGCGTCCACTTTTCTCTCCATCGCGCAGGCTCGTTCCCGAGGCTGGAGAACCGGAGATAAGGCGCACGCGGTGCCCCACTCAAGGGCAAGTGCGGGAGGACGGAAAGAGACCTACCCACGTGGGTGCGGCCAGGAAGTGTGGCTCCCCCGCCCCCGGGGCCAGAGTCAGAGAAGAGGGAAGCGCAAACCACACGGACTCCCTAAGATGCACCCTCATCCCAACCTCCCTTCAACGAGGCGGAAAAGGTGAGGAGGAGCACAGGGCGCTGGCTGGCTGGGCGCCTGGACGGCCTCTGTCCGGTCTGGGATCCCATGTACCAAGGAGCTCTTGCCTCCCAGTTCCCCGGGGAAGTCAGGAGTCACAGGTGAGCAGGCCCAGGCTCCGAGGGGTGCGGTGGGGTGCCCACGGCAGCTGCTGACGCAGCGTCCGGCACGCCCACCCCTGGCAGACAGCACCCTCCCTGTCCTGGCTTAGCCGGTGACATGCTAGGCAAGAGCGACAGCCTCACGGGGGGATCGGGGCCGGTCCTTCTGGAGAAGACTGCTGTCCTGACTGCTCAGCCAGCGTTGGGAGAGGAAGGACGGGGCGAAGGAGCATGTGGGATCCCAGCAGGCGCCCAGGGAGCAGGGAGCAGAGGAAACTGGGGAGGAGGGAGGCACCTCGGATGTCAACCACAACTTAGCATCGTTTCTGAAGGTGGGATTCAATCACACGGGTCATCTGACTCTACACGCGTGTGCGGGCGCAGCCAGGGAGGCGGGTCCCGGTCGGCAGGGGCCGGGGGACTCCAGTTGGAGGCACCAGGCTGCGCCAGAGGCAGCGTCCATGCAGACTGGAAGCCCTACGGCTCCTTTAGAACTGCCCGTGTGTTTCCTCTGAGGAGCCACACGCGCTGCCGTCTCCTTCTAAACTCAGCAAACACGTTCGCTGAGTTCAGGGCGAACGGAAGTCGAGGCAGGAAACAAAGAGGGAGAGAGAGATTGAGAGATGGGGGCGCGGGGAGGAGCTGGGGGAGGGGAGGAACGGGGAGGGAAGCAAGGCTAGTGGCCCTCTCAGCCCCTCACTTCTGGCCTGTCCTCCCAGAAGGCTGTGACGGGGGAGACACCCCACTGCGTAGGGAGCGCACCCCAAGCCCCGTGGGGCTGCTCACCGGTTGCTGAATTAAAACCAGCTTTTGTTGTAGCGAGGTCCAAGCTCTAAGGGAAAGTGTGGTTACTGTGCACAAACTAACAACCGTGTGCGTGTGCGTGTGCGTGACTGTGCAGGCCCCGGACCCCTGTGGCCCCCAGTTCCCGCACTGCTGTCACGCTCACCCCCAGGAGCTGGCTGAGACGGGACAGGGACTAGCGGACACAGCTGCTGTGTCTGTGCGGGGAGGAGCGCCGGGCAGGCCCACACGCACAGGCTTCTCATTGGGGGTGGAGGCCGAAGAGCAGGGCAATGAGCCGGCTCCCGGGGAGCCGGCGGGCGGTTTAGCCGGGGACATGCTGAAATTCAGTGGCACAGCCGAGAAGGCATGAAAGGCAGCGGCCGATCCCGGGGAAACTATTGGAGGCGTCCGGGCCGCCAGCACACAGGGACCGGTGACAGCCGTCCACCAGCTTGGAACTGAGCTGGGAATGGAGTGATGCAGCTGCACCCCATGAGCCAAATGAGCATGGGGGCAGGGCCGTGTCCACACGTGGGGACAGGCAGCGCCAGCACGTGGGGACAGGCAGCGCCGGGCCTGATCCCTTGAAGGAGGGACTCGTGCTCTCCTCTTCAGCCAACGGTGTCCAGTTTGACACCTTAAAGCGAACACCAAGGGAGTGAGAAACGCATAACCTAGCTCCCCTCCCGTTATCTCCCTGAATACTGGGCAAATCTGCTTTGTATTTCTTAATTGATTCTTGAAGAGAGAGCTAGAAACACCGATGAGGAAAGTCATTAATGGGCTGCCTCCTGCACGCCCCCTCCTGGTGATCGAGGTGCAACCCGGGCAGGTGCCCTGACCAGGAATCGAACCCAGGACCTCCTGGTTCACAGGTCGATGCTCAGCCACGGAGCCACGCCGGCCGGGCTGTGCAGTTCATTCTTGAAAACGTAACACGGACACACTTTTCCTTCGCTGCCTTGTAAGTATTCTGCGTGCACACTCGCGGGTAGAGACCACCGCGGTGCCCGCACCGTCCGCCCTCACGCAAGGAAACGGAGAAATTCTGCAACTGGGTTCCTACGAACACAACACCCACCAGCACCGACTGAGAAGGAAAGGAAGCGGCACAAGGTCATGGGCGGGCTGGGTCCAGCTGCCGCGAGCCACTGACCGTGAACAATGCGCCCCACCCCGGAGGGGTCACCTCTCAGGGCCACGCGCTTCCCGGGAAGATGCCGCCCAGCTACAGCGGCGGTGGGGACCTGGGCCACGGCAGCCGGCCAGGGCTTGGCCAAATGGAGTGAGTGCACCTCACAAAGAAACAAACCAGACAGAGACAGACTCGGGGGCCCAGAGAAAGACGGGGTCGCCAGAGCGGGGAGGGGATGGCGGGAAAAGGGGAGCGAGAGTAAGGACAGACTCCCCGCTATGAGCACATCCACCACGGGATGTAATTAACACACAGCCCCAGGAACAGAGCCAACGGATTGTGATACCTGCAGGGTGATGGGGCCACCAGGCGCCTCGGGGTGACCACAGTGCAAGCTCCGTAAACACCGAGTCTCTAGGGGCCGCACCTGAATATCACATGCGATTGTATGTCACCTGCACTTTCATCAGAAAGCTTAAGAGGGAACTACAGCCCTGTCTCTTCCACCCCACCCGAAGCCCCGGTCAGACAACGGCACCCCCGTCGCACCTCCAGGTCCCCACAGCGAGAGTCAGACCCGCGCTTCAGCACCTCTGAGCCCTCGTGGGCAGTCAGCCCAGGCCTCTGCGCCCTCCAGCTCAGAGCAGAGCCTCTGCCTCTGTGCGCAGAGCTTATGATCAGAAAACCAAAACTCAGCTGAGATCCTGAGAGCCACAGCTGTTACCTGCTGTGAAGCTGTCCCGCGTCTGATCCCCACGCGCCCTCGGGGCCGCCCCCCGCAAACTGTGGACATGAGCCTCACACGTGGGGGCCCGTCCAGTGGACATGAGCCTCACACGTGGGGGCCCATCCAGTGGACATGAGCCTCACACGTGGGGGCCCGTCCAGTGAACATGAATCTCACACGTGGGGGCCCGTCCAGTGGACATGAGCCTCACATGGCCCATCCAGTGGACATGAGCCTCACACGTGGGGGCCCGTCCAGTGGACATGAATTTCACACATGGGGGCCCGTCCTGTGGACATGAGCCTCACACGTGGGGGCCCATCCAGTGGACATGAGCCTCACACGTGGGGGCCCGTCCAGTGGACATGAGCCTCACACGTGGGGGCCCGTCCAGTGGACATGAGCCTCACACGTGGGCACCCATCCAGTGGACATGAATTTCACATGTGGGGGCCCATCCAGTGGACATGAGCCTCACACGTGGGGGCCCATCCAGTGGACATGAGCCTCACACGTGGGGGCCCGTCCAGTGGACATGAATCTCACACATGGGGGCCCGTCCAGTGGACATGAGCCTCACACGTGGGGGCCCATCCAATGCACATGAGCCTCACATGGCCCATCCAGTGGACATGAGCCTCACACGTGGGGGCTCATCCAGTGGACATGAATTTCACACGTGGGGGTCCGTCCAGTGGACATGAGCCTCACACGTGGGGGCCCATCCAGTGGACATAGCCTCACACGTAGGGGCCCATCCAGTGGACATGAGCCTCACACGTGGGGGCCCATCCAATGCACATGAGCCTCACATGGCCCATCCAGTGGATATGAGCCTCACACATGGGGGCCCATCCAGTGAATATGAGCCTAACACATGGGGGCCCAAGCAGTGGACATGAGCCTCACACGTGGGGGCCCATCCAGTGGACATGAACCTCACATGTGGGGTGCCCGTCCAGTGGACATGAGCCTCACATGGCCCATCCAGTGGACATGAGCCTCACACGTGGGGGCCCATCCACTGGACATGAACCTCACATGTGGGGTGCCCGTCCAGTGGACATGAACCTCACATGTGGGGTGCCCGTCCAGTGGACATGAGCCTCACATGGCCCATCCAGTGGACATGAGCCTCACACATGGGGGCCCATCCAGTGGACATGAACCTCACACGTGGGGGCCCATCCAGTGGACATGAGCCTCACATGTGGGGGTCTGTCCAGTGGACATGAGCCTCACACGTGGGGGCCCGTCCAGTGGACATGAGCCTAACACGTGGGGGCCCATCCAGTGGACATGAACCTCACATGTGGGGTGCCCGTCCAGTGGACATGAACCTCACATGTGGGGTGCCCGTCCAGTGGACATGAACCTCACACGTGGGGGCCCGTCCAGTGGACATGAGCCTCACACATGGGAGCCCGTCCAGTGGACATGAGCCTCACATGTGGGGGTCCGTCCAGTGGACATGAGCCTCACACGTGGGGGCCCATCCAGTGGACATGAACCTCACACGTGGGGTGCCCGTCCTGTGGACATGAACCTCACATGTGGGGGCCCGTCCAGTGGACATGAGCCTCACACGTGGGGGCCCATCCAGTGGACATGAGCCTCACATGTGGGGGTCCGTCCAGTGGACATGAGCCTAACACGTGGGGGCCCGTCCAATGGACATGAGCCTCACATGTGGGGGCCCATCCAGTGGACATGAGCCTCACAAGTGGGGGCCCATCCAATGGACATGAGCCTCACATGTGGGGGCCCATCCAGTGGACATGAGCCTCACACGTGGGGTGCCCATCCAGTGGACATGAACCTCACATGTGGGGGCCCATCCAGTGGACATGAACCTCACATGTGGGGTGCCCGTCCAGGCCGCTGACTTTCCCTGGAATAACACTCCATGTCTGTGCACAGCACGCTCCTGTCCTCACGTCTGACCCCGGCCTCTGGGCCGCTGCCCGTCCTTCCACGAACAGCGGCGCTGCCCCCGGCACAGGGCCTCCGGGCAAAGCTCTGAGCACATCCTACACACAGGACCTCCTCAGGCAGCGGTGTCCGTGTGCTGTGCTCACGCGTCTCACCCAGCATTCCCCGGGCGACTATGACTTAGTGAGCAAGCCTCAGGGACCCGTCCCGGGACCCGAGTGTCTGTGACACGCCATCCCCGGGCGCTGCTGTTCAGAAAGTTGCAGGTGGGACGAGCCCAACGATGAACTAGAATGCAAAGGCAACCAGAGGCCGTCAGGGAAAGGCATGATGGGAAATCCAACTTTCGCAAAAACCACCTGTTTCCGCAGAAGGCCAAGGTGAGCTGCAGCGACGCAGCAGCTAAAAGCAGGACTTATTGAAGACGAGAGGCCCGGTGTGCAGAATCCGTGCGAGAGTAGGCCTTCCTTCCCCCCCTCCCCCCACCCCCACCCCCCTCCCGCTCCCAGCACCAGCTTCCCTCTGGCACCCAGGACCCAGACTTCCCTCACGGCCCTGGCTTTGTCTGGAAGGTCACCTGGAAGGACGTCTGGTCTAATCAGCATATTACGCTTTTATTATTATAGATGACTACCCTGAGCATTCAAAGCTGAATGTTATGAAAAGCCATTTCTATAAACAGAAATCAAGACAATATGAAAATTTTAGCCCGGCCGGCGTGGCTCCGTGGTTGAGCATTGTTGACCTAGGAACCAGGAGGTCACGCTTGGATTCCCGGTCAGGGCACAGGCCCGGTTGCGGGCTTGATCCCCGGTAGGGGGCGTGCAGGAGGCACCGATCCATGTTTCTCTCATCACGGATGTTTCTCTCTCTCTCCTTCTCCCTTCCTCTCTCTGAAGTTAATAAAAACACTTAATGAAACCATTAATTTGTAAAACCAACTCGAGCATCCCATCACCTGAGAAAGCCTTCACACTGCTCCCAACGCACACTGCCCGCTGCGGAGTCCCTGGTGGACAGAGGCGGGTGACGCAGAGGCTGGCGTGGAGGGGGGTGCGGCAGGGGCACTCCTGTGTCTACCGTCTCACCGCCCCGCGGCCTGGCTTTGCCTGCAAAGCGCCGGAGGCTCCGTCGCCGCCCCTCACCCCTTGCTCTTCTCCATGCCGCTGGGCCCCCGCTTCCTGTAAACCCGACCCCCGCTTCAGGTACAGCCGCCCTCATGCCAGCAGAGTCAGGCAGCTCTCGCTCAGCCGCTGCTGCTCAGCTGGGAGGGGCCAGGTGGGTGCTCAGAGCCCCCCTCCCCCCCACCGCACTCACTCACCGTGGCCCGCGGGCAGGGCGATCCTCCAGCTGCAGTGCAGGTTGCTGGGGTAGGCGCCGGGGAAGCCGGGGCTCAGGATCACGCCGGCCAGGCCGCTCAGCGTCCCTCCACACGTGGCTGCGGGAGGCACCAAAGGTTTCAGGTGAGCCGAACTCCTCAGGGCTACGATCTCTTCAAGCACAGACTCCCGAGAGCGCGTAAGTCACTGTCCTCTCTGGGTGCATTCCGTTCCTCGTCCTGACCCCCCAGCCGAGCTCATGGGCAGCAGCGCGCTGACCCCGCAAGAGACCTTCCCATCCGGTCACCGCCCGCTCTCGAGGCCCCTGGGGGCTGTCGCTAAGGACCACTGTGGGTGAGTTCTCCAAGGAAGCCTCCCTCTGTGCCTGGCGAGGAGTGCGGAGCCAGCAGGTGTGAGGGAGGCCACGCACGCTGCCCTGTGCTCAGAGGCGCGGCGCGTGAGAGAGGAGATGCAAACCGGCTGCGTTCGGCCGGCACGGGGTAACGGTTTAAATAAGCCGCGTCCTCCCGGAATGCACGCGCCAGCAAGGACCCAGGTGTGAGTTGATTGCACAGCCTTTGCGAGTGAATTTCAGTTCGCGGCTTAAAATACCCCGTTCCCGAGTTTAAGGGGGAAGTTCCTCATTGGAAACGAGTAAGAAGAGCGATGTGCATGAGACAGCGAGGAGGGCCTGAGCCCGGCCTTTCTGGTCCCCACACCGATACCTCCACCTGGGTAAGGGCCCTGGGGGGCTAGCCATGTATTTTCACCCAGAAACCACCTTCGCACATAAACCTCGGTCACTAAGGACCACTGTCTCCTTGGAAACAGATACGATGCCGTGAGCACAGCCTGCAGGCGGTTGCCTGGGCGGGACTCCTGTCCGCGGGCGTTTATTGTTCAAATGGTGGGGCTTGGGTTTATTCTCTTCCCTGCAGGCTCCCGTTTCTTACCATTCCTTACCGAAACCCTTTAGAGGCCAGGGTGCGTGTGGGAGGGGCAGCCAGGCTGAGGCGGGCGTAGCCGGGCAGGCACCTGCTTCCCCTGTGCTACGCGGCCGCCCCCTCTGAGGTCACACCCGCCGTGGGCAGCTCGGGGACACGCTCAGGGGGGTCCGGTGGCCTTTACACTAGCCCGCCTTTGTCCGTAGAGTGGACCCCGTTTTCCTGGGCCCACCCCCGCGATGAGGGTGTCTGCGGGGGCCGGCCCGAGCCTGGGGGTTCTGAGTGTGTCCCACAGGGTTCTCAGCATCTGAGCCAGGGGAGGGGCTCCGGCGGGTGACCTAGGGACTGGGATCACCACCCGCGCTCTCTGATGGGCAATCGCTGCCCGTCATTTGTGAATCAAAATGGCTGAGGGCCTACTGTGTGCCACAGCGTCGTGCCGCGGGACGAGGGACGGGGTGGGCTCTGTCTCTGAGATCTCGGGACCCTGGGGAGGAATTCAACCCCACGGAGTCGCGTGGAGGAGCCACCTGGTGGAGAGAGCTCTGCTCGCCTGCAGGAGGGACCCGCTGGCTGTGGCTGCGGCCAGGACCCCTTCCCTCTGGCGAGAGCTTGAGGAGGGCGCCTCCCTCACTGACATGTGGGTGCCGTCTTTGGGAAAACCCAAAGTAATGCAGAAAAAGGTAAACATAACAGACGCTTTTAAAAGGGTAGGTTCGCCCGGCCGGCGTGGCTCAGTGGTAGAGCATGACCTCTGAACCAGGAGGTCGCAGTTCGATCCGTGGTCAGGGCACGTGCCCGGGTTGCAGGCTTGATCCCCAGTAGGAGGTGTGCAGGGGCGGCCGATCAGTGTTGCTCTCTCCCTCCCTCTCCCTTCCTCTCTGAGGTCAATAAAAACATTTTTAAAAGGACAGGTGTGCTATTACTGATCTTCCCTCTGTGTCACGTCCTAAGGTGGCAGGCAGGGCACTGCCCTGGAGGGTGTGGGGGGTGTTGGGACTGGCCTGTGCCCCGTGGGGACAGGAGGGTGGAGGGAGCAGCTCAGGGCATCACCCGTGGAGGGTGTGGGGGGTGGCGGGACCGGCCTGTGCCCCGTGGGGACCAGGAAGGTGGAGGGAGCAGCTCAGGGTGCCCCCCGTGCTGGGTGTGGGGGGTGTTGGGACTGGCCTGTGCCCCGTGGGGACAGGAGGGTGGAGGGAGCAGCTCAGGGCATCACCCGTGGAGGGTGTGGGGGGTGGCGGGACCGGCCTGTGCCCCGTGGGGACCAGGAAGGTGGAGGGAGCAGCTCAGGGTGCCCCCCGTGCTGGGTGTGGGGGGTGTTGGGACTGGCCTGTGCCCCGTGGGGACAGGAGGGTGGAGGGAGCAGCTCAGGGCATCACCCGTGGAGGGTGTGGGGGGTGGCGGGACTGGCCTGTGCCCCGTGGGGACCAGGAAGGTGGAGGGAGCAGCTCAGGGTGCCCCCCGTGCTGGGTGTGGGGGGTGTTGGGACTGGCCTGTGCCCCGTGGGGACAGGAGGGTGGAGGGAGCAGCTCAGGGCGCTGCCCGCGGGGTCTGGACGGGCGTCCTACCGAGGCAGAGCGGCGGCGGGTAGTTCCAGCGGCGCACGGTGCCGGGCATGCAGGAGATGTGCGAGCGGCCCTGCGGAGAGAGGAGGCGCCGTGAGGCCCGGCTGAGCCCGCGGCCGGAGGCCGGTGCTGTGACTAGCCCGTCCTGGCTGCGGGCGGGCCTTTCGGGGGGTGGTGACCAGGGCGGCGCCTTTTCCAGAAGTTTGACATGTACCTGTAGCACGGCCACTCACGAATCACACGTTTTGTCTCGAATAGAACCAGCTGGCTATTCTCCTCAGTTAACACGCTGCCCACGTCCCCGTCAGCCCCGGTGGCCGGCGGGGCCCTCTCCTCGGGCGGGGGGACGTGAGCTGAGCCAAGGACTGTGTGTGGGTTCATTCTATCACCAGCAATTACAGCTTCCGGCTCCGAGGCCGAGCATGGCCAGGGAGCACGAAGTTTTGACTGAAGGGTGAAAGGTCAGCAGTGCGGCATTTGGGTTTGAAAAGGTGAGGCTGCACCGGTGGGAACCTGGGCCACCACCTTTGTGAGCAGGAGGACGCTGAGGGGACCCCCTGACACCCACCTGCAGCGTGTACCCCCCTTCAGCGTGTACCCCCTTTCAGCGTGTACCCCCACCTGCAGCGTGTACCCCCTTTCAGCGTGTACCCCCCTTCAGCATGTACCCCCCTTTCAGTGTGTACCCCCCCTTTCAGCGTGTACCCCCCTTCAGCGTGTACCCCCCTTTCAGTGTGTACCCCCCCTTTCAGCGTGTACCCCCCTTCAGCATGTACCCCCCTTTCAGTGTGTACCCCCCCTTTCAGCGTGTACCCCCACCTGCAGCGTGTACCCCCCTTTCAGCACATACCCCCACCTGCAGCGTGTACCCCCTTTCAGCGTGTACCCCCACCTGCAGCGTGTACCCCCCTTTCAGCGTGTACACCCACCTGCAGCGTGTACCCCCCTTTCAGCGTGTACCCCCCTTCAGCGTGTACCCCCACCTGCAGCGTGTACCCCCCTTTCAGCGTGTACACCCACCTGCAGCGTGTACCCCCTTTCAGCATGTACCCCCACCTGCAGCGTGTACCCCCCTTTCAGCGTGTACACCCACCTGCAGCGTGTACCCCCCTTTCAGCGTGTACCCCCCTTTCAGCGTGTACCCCCCTTCAGCGTGTACACCCACCTGCAGCGTGTACCCGGGCTCACACTGGAAGGCCAACACGTCATTCACCATGTACCGGTCACCGATCTTGAGCCCGTTGCTGGGCAGGGCTGGCTCCTGGCAGGCGGCGAGCCCCACGGCTGTGGACACACAGACACAGGAGTCGGCACACAAAGCTTGCTCCCCTCTGCCTCCTCCGGGCGCCCCCTGCTCCCCGCAGGCAACGCAGGCCCCCCGACGAGGTGAGGGACCCTGAGCCAGCTGTGAGCTCCTTCTTCATGTCATTCGTTTCGTGTTCGTAGGGGCGGTTTCGTTTGAAATGTTCCCTGATTTTATTCCTGCTTTCTGTAAGTACCGCGTGCTGCCCCACTTTCATCCGAACGCCTGCAGCCGCGTGCACGCCGTCGGGAGCTCTGAAAGAAGATGGTCCGGTGGGATGCAAACCCCGTGACACGTGTCCGCCGTATTGTTTTCAATCGCACCCAACAGCCTTCGTGAAAAGCGCTAAGCGTGAACCTGGCACCCCGACTCTGTCGGAAAACTGACAAGAGAAGCAGTGTTCCCTGCTCACGCTCTCTCTCGCGCGCGTCTAAGGATGACGGGGCCGGCTCAGGACAGGCTGCTCTTAGCACGCAGGGCCAGCATTTCCGTCCCCAGCGCGGCAGCCAGCAGCGTTCCCAGCCGCAACGGTCTCTGCTTAAGGCGCTCACAATATTTCCAATGTCTCACAGAACACAGAATTCAGCCCAAAAGGCCAGGTAAGTTCGTGCTAATATCGTTTCACACTTATCGGTAGAAACCGCTGTTATGCCAATAAACAGAACAGGCGGCGAGGTGTTTATAAAACCGAAACGCGTTGGGAATGGCGCTGAAGGTCCGGAGGCTGTAAATACTGCGATTTCTCCCCTCACCCTAGCAAGTCTTCTCTGACACCAGGGTTGCTTTTTTTTAATATCGTAAAAAATTAATTTTAGAGAGAGAGGAAGGGAGAGAGAAACATTGATGAGAGAGAGAGAGAAACATCCATCAGCTGCCTCCTGCACCCCCTCCTGGGGATCAAGCCTGTAACTCGGGCATGTGCCCCCACGGGGAATTGAACCGTGACCTCTCAGTGCACAGGCTGCCACTCAACCGCTGAGCCCCACGGACCCGGTGACACCAGGTCTGAAGTGCTCACAGCTTATTCCGGTGAGAAATGGGGGGAATGGTCTCTTTGGTATAAATCTGCCTACACTTCTCCAGCTGGCTTGGCCTGAGACTTCAGTTCTTGTCCCCAACACGAGGACTCGTGAACTGGGACTCGAGTTGTGGGCCAGATGGGAAGGTGGGAGAGACATCGGCTAACCCCGGACCAACAACCAGCAGGGCCCGCCGGCGCCCGGGCCCGTGGGAAGGATGCTGTCTGCCCTCCCGCGGGGCCGTCCACACATGGGTACTCGGCCCACACGCCTCTGCTCACACGCATGCTCACTGTCTCATCGGACTTCACTTACCGTGAAGTCAGAGCCCGGCCCGTGTGGCTCAGCGCATAGAGCGTCGGCCTGCGGACCGAAGGGTCCCGGCTTTGACTCCAGTCAAGGGCACGACCTTGGTTTCAGGCTCCTCCCCGGCCTGTGCCCTGGTCGGGGCTCATGTAGGAGGCAACCAATCGATGTGTCTCTCTCACATCGATGTTTCTCTCTCTGTTTACCCCCCTCTCCCCCAGTCTCCCTAAAAATCCGTGGAAAAATACCCTCAACAACAAAAGGAGCATAAAGCCAGAGAGCTAATTACTAACAGGTTCACGGCTGGAGGCAGACAGCTCAGCCGCTGCTGAGGGCAGGACAGGCCTCGCGGCTGGACAGGCAGCGCGTGCAGACTCTAGACCAGATGGGGATGCATGCGACACACTCATCCCCGGGGAGGCACAGGGCACGGCCCCGCCCCTCCCGGGAGCCTCGGCGCCCACCTCTGGCCTCTGACGCGAAGGAAGGGCTCAGGGAAGCCCAGGCGGCCCGTCAGGGGCCCAGCTCCAGCCTGCAGACCCGCCTGCAGTGGGGCAGGCCGTGCCCGATTTCCTCCCCTTCCCAGCCCCTCCGCACCTCGTGGGGAGCCTCGGGGATGCCCTGGCCCGAGCTGCTGAGTCCAGTCTGCACAGGACACCGTCTCTGGCGACCCAGTCTGAGATCCACCACTGTGCCTCAGTTTCCCCCAAACCCGGGAAGATGGAGCGAGGGGAGGGAGGTGCCTTCACTCCCCGCTGTGACTGAGGGGGGCGGGGACCCCGCGTCAGGAGGGCTGCAGGGCCGGGCCTAACGGGGAATTCAGGCCCCGGAGCCCATCCGTCTGTCTGCATGAGCGGGGCTGAGCTGCATCCTGCTTTCCCACGTCAACACTGATTCCTCCCTCAACGGCTCACATTAAAGAGCAGGGAGCACCAGAGGCATTAAGTGGCAATTAAAAAAAATTATTGATTTCAGAGAGGAAGGAAGAGGGAGAGAGAAACATCAATGATGAGAGAGAATCATGGATCGGCTGCCTCCTGCACACCCCCCACTGGGGACCGAGCCCGCAACCCGGGCCTGTGCCCTTGGCTGGAATCGAGCCTGGAACCCTTCAGCCCACAGGCCGATGATGCTCTATCCACCGAAGCAAACCAGCGAGGGCAAAGCAATTTTTATTTATTTTTTAGTCCAAGCACATTTGGGGCTTTTCATGGACCGTAAAATTGCTAAATATGAAAAAATACTGCCACTTAGGCCTCTAACTTGTTTCACTGGCTTACATCTAATTTCTCTCCATCTTTAACGTTAGGATACAGATCACAGCTACATTTAATTTCGCCTTTTTCCCTTCCATAAGAAATTGGCAAAATCAACTACCATACGTCGCTTAATTTTTTAATGGCCTCTGATAAAATGTCCGTAAAAGTCTCTCAGTGCAAATGTCCGATGGCGGTATGGGATAGGGAAAAGCTTGCTAATGGTGCCAACGTATCATCTCTGGGGTACTTCAAGGTCACCCCAGGCCAGACTGAGGCCAGAGGACAACCCAACACGTGCAAAAAGCACAGAATAAGATGTTTAAAATGAAAGAAAATCATGGTGACACATAATTCGACATTAATTTCTGTTACTAAATCCCCCTTGCTTCACGAACAATGGTTTTTCACTTATTTACTCAGTTGATTACATGCTGACTTAAATGCATTTATTGTATATTAATTTGTTTTCATTTTCTCCTTCCTTGAAATCTATGTGTAAATCCAATTCATCCTGGGATAAAAGTAACTTGCATTTATATCTGTACCTGCGGGACTTACAATAACATTGCAGAATAAGCAAAAAACAAAGAAAACCTATTTTAATCTGAGAAGTCCCAGGGTGGCTCCCTCAGGCATTGGTGTTGGACATGCAGATGGAGCCGCCTTCCATCCTGGCCCGTCCCGTCCCGTCCCGTCCCTTCCTGTCCCGTCCCTTCCCGTCCCATCCCGTCCCGTCCCTTCCCGTCCCTTCCCGTCCCTTCCCGTCCCGTCCCGTCCCTTCCCGTCCCGTCCCGTCCCTTCCCGTCCCTTCCCGTCCCGTCCCGTCCCTTCCCGTCCCGTCCCGTCCCGTCCCTTCCCGTCCCGTCCCGTCCCGTCCCGTCCGGCATCACTGTTAGTCCGTGTAGGTTAGAAGCTGAGGACATGAAGATACACGGCATTTGTGGCAACGTCGCCCGGTGACACCACGGAGACAAACACACCGATGCAAAGGCATCTGGGAACGGGGCTGCCGCGCGGAGAGGGACTCACAGGGTGACCCACCGCGTCTGCGGAAGATGGAGGGCCCTGGGCCCGATGCCGGGCATTCCCCAGGCTTCTGGAGCGACGTGAGCGGCCGTGGCAGAGCGGGTGTATGTCACGAGGGGGTTACTTCGGGTCGGAAACCATGCCTCCTGCACAGGGCACAGAACCAGGCGCAGCACGGGGAGCCCTCCCCGGGCGAAAAGGCTCGGGGGTGGGGGTGGGGAAGCCCTTTGAGAGAAACACCCACCATGTGCACGACCCAAAGCACAGACATGAGAAAGGAGCAGGTGGCAACAGCGGGATGCAAAACGCAGTACCTTCAGCCGGCCAGTGTCAACCTATGAGCGTCCACCTAGGAACCAGGGGGTCTCGGTTCGATTCCCAGCCAGGGCACAGGCCCGGGTGGCGGGCTCCGTCCCCACTGTGGGGCGTGCAGGAGGCCGCCGATCCAGGATTTTCTGTCATCACTGATGTTTCTATCTCTCCCTCCCTCTCCCTTCCTCTCCGAAATAAAAACACAAATACATTTAACAACAAAACAAAACAATAAAATACCTAGTACCCAGGACAGAGCTGTGCACTCTCTGACCTCAGACAGAGGCGGGCAGTGGAGAAGTTCTGGGGGAGAACACGCTGGGCTGTTTGCATGTCACCGCTGTAGTTCCAGTCCCCGGGGGGTGGAGGCGCGAGAGGGGCAGCAGGTGGGGGCTGCGGACACCTGGAGAGAAGGCGCCCTCAGGCCATGGCTGCGCACAACACTCATTAGAACATCTGACCAGAACTATGTGTAACGGGTGCTCGCGTGGGGCAGAGTTCTAGAAGGAAAAGGCCCGTCCAGCCAACCTGGCGTTGCTGTTGTTAACTCAGGGCTGGCAGCGCGCCACGCGGGTGACGCACACGACTGTAGCCTCGGCAGCTCAGAGGGGTTTATTCCGGGGGTGGGGACCCTTGGCTCTGCCGAGGGCCACGGGGTATTTAGACCACCACTGCGGGCCACACAGCACCGCCCGCTTACGCACTAGCCTGCTCTCTTTGGCCAAACATTTTCTTGTTTGTTTGTAATCCTCACCAGAGGACACTTTCCCATTGCTTTCCAGAGAGCATGGAAGGAAGCGGGAGAGACAGTGAGAGAGAAACATCGATTGGTTGTGTCCCACAGGTGCCCCGACCGGGGCCCGGTATCAAGCCTGCAACCGAGGTACGGAGGGAGGTACGCGCCCTGGACCAGAACGGAAGCCGGACTTCTACAGCCAGCGGGCCAGGCATTCCCCACCCCTGATTTAGACACCAACCTCCACACGGGAAAGCTACACACAAACAAAGGGACGGCTCTAAAGGCTTCCACAGGGAGGCTGGGCAGCACACCACCTGGTAGGAAAGCCACGCTGCTTTTCCGAAGAAACCTCTAGAAGGGGAGATTGTCACAGCGTCGGCACAGCTTTCATAGAAAGGCATCTAGTTCTTGCAGAGCTTAGGTTACTCACGCTCTGTGTCACAAAGGAGGGGACACCAAGTGCCGTGAAGCGACGCTCAAAGTTTGCTCACAAACCCCTGACGCCGCATCGCCAGGTGCCCTGGCTGCCAGGAACACAGTCGCTTTCTAAAGGGGTAGCCCCTGCCAGGAAGCGACAGCCAAACAGAGCCATGCTTCACGTACCAGGGCGTGTGTACCGGGCTATTGACAGGTGTCTGTTCTGGTCATTCCAAACGTAAAAGCGGGGGCATCTGGAAGTGGGCCCGTTCGTGACACCGGGATTAGACGCGGAGGGAACAAAAGAAGCTGTTCTCCCTCGTGGGTCCGGCCTGCGGAAACTGACTCCCCGACACCACCCAGGAAGGGCCGCGTCCCCATTTCACCCGATGCCCAGCGCGAAGGCGTGGCCCCGCCCTGGCCATCCGCAGGGAAGTCGGGCAGAAGGCGGCCTCGCTGGGTCTCAGCCGCGACTCTCCACCCACTGGGCGAACTCCAGAGAAGGGTTTGCCGGAACCTTGAAAAGGGCAATGCCTCCAAGCACCAGAAATAGGCCATTTGCCCAACCTTCCTGGTGGGAGAACGGAACCTGGGCCGATGGAGTTGAAATAACTTTTCCTCAACGGAGGGCTGTTCTCCTCCTGATGGGTGAGAGCGTGGTCTCAGGCGCCACCATCAGGGAAGAACACGTCACCCCGATGAGAGCGTCCTGTGGACACAGTCAGAGAGGGACACGGAGGGGCGGCGGGGGATGGAGCCGGGCCCAGGGGCAGGTGAGTGGGGGGCCGGCACCATCACTCCGGAGGCGGCCTGGGCGGGTGACAGCTCCTGAAATAGGCATCGCACCTCACAATAATGGAGACACAAGCCTGCCACCCCGTTGACTGGGACGCCGGCGCCTCGTTGTTTATGAGCCAATAAATCCGTCCTCAGGAAGCGAGGACCGCACGGGACAGAAGGACGGCAGCCCTGGGGCGGGGGGCGGGCCCACGAGCTTGGGGAGTGGGGAATGGCCCTGTCTCCCTGCTCCTTCCAGAACCGCTGCGAGTTCTGACTCTAAAGATGTTTCTCCCCCAACACGTCAGTCACTGGCATGACTGGGGTCCACTCCCCGCTTTCCTCTGGATGGAAAGCGACTGGGTGGTGAGCACACGGTGCAGCATGCAGAAACTCACACCGGACGCCTCTCTGATCCTGTTGACCAAGGTCACCCCAACAAATGCAATTAAAATGAAGGTCTGGTGGGATTGAGGCTCTCACAAGCTGTTAGCTGGTGGCTGGCTAAGCCACAGAGTTCGAAACAAGCCGTCGCTGAGGCCATTTTTAGCATCGTTATCCCCAGTTCCTCACCAGGAAAAATGGGCAAGACCGTCCATAACAGAGCGTTTCAAGCTTTGGCACATGGGGGCACATCTGATACCATGACGCCTCCAATGATGAGCTTTCACACGTGGGACCACGGGAGCGTGATGTACCGAAGGCGGGGCTGTGGGTTACCCATGTGCGGCTCAGAGAACCTAGACGGCATGTGTGTAGGCGACGCCACATCAACGTCGGGTGAATGTTGTCCATGGGTTCCTCATATCTGGACTCAGAGCCTCACGGGGACGCAGGCTCCTGCTTGTCCATAAGCTCAGAGGCTAGACCCGCCTCCACGAGACCGCGCTCCATTCACACACGGGGGGCCTAGCCCTGCCCTTCTCAGAACCGGGAGACTCACGCCACAGAGGAGAGACCTCACAGCATGACCGTGGAGTAGGAAACAGCATGGAATCGTGCACTGCCATTTGCATGCATTTCGTAAGCATTTCTGTAATTATGGAGGAGGAACCCAAGGGGTCACTATTCTATCAGGACAGTCTCCTCTTTAGTACTTCCTGTTTCACAAGACTTAAGCCGTTTTCCAGAACTTTCATCCTCGGTAGACACTGCCCGCTGCATGCCTGCTCCCCGATGAGGCCCCAAGGGACATGGAACGGAGAGCCTAGGAGACCGAGGCCCTGAAGACAGTGAGCGTGAAGGGCAGTGCTGGGAAGTGCATCCATGACAACATGAGTGAGTAGGGACAACTTTCTGCCGACCATGGACCAGACCCCGCAGACACTCACGCAGTTCATGCAGCATGTTCTGGGCATGCCAGCAACAATGTACGTGACTGCCACGGAACGCTCCTTCTGCCTCTCCTGGGAAACCACGGGCAGGGACCACTTCCCTCGCGATTATGAACACCCATCAGAACAATAAACAAGGACGGTGCTCGTCCCTCTGGATGACTCGGTTTCGTTTTTAAAGGGAATTCAATAAATAAGCTCTACGTCATTTTTGCTTTCATTGCCAGAAATTAAAAGCGAAATTTAATGCCAAATAATAGCAGCTCTTTCAAAATAAGTGGCTGGTGCATTTATATATTTCTCTTTGGTTTGGTTGCCTTTTAAAATTGTCTTTGTTATATGATTTCCTTCTTGCACGCATTTTTAAATTAATTTTGAAGTTGCATGAAATACCCAAAGAGCATACAGGTTAACTCTTCTTTCTTTCAATCTAAGAAACCTTACTTTTTAAAATTCATTTCACTATGCATCTTCTCAGTGAGGTCTTATGCTTTCATGACTTACAATTTTTCCCCACTGTACCTAACTTCCAATTACACAAACACATATACCAACAACTTAATTGCGAACAATAGCTTTTGAACTGTGTACCTGTACAACAATATCACAGTCTGCTCTAGAGAAAGAAAAATCTGAAAAATCAAAGTCTGAATCAAGTTATATCTATTTTATAGGCAAGTAATAATGCATTAGGACACCGTATGGTCCACGCCGACCCAGACAAAACTCCCAACTTAGCAAGAGAGACAGAAATACGCATCCGCTCCATCCCAATGGTGGTCTCACTCAACAAAGCAGGTTTTAGTGAGGAAAAGTGTGACTCCTGAGCCAGCACTGCCACGGGGGGAAATCGGAATCGTCTCTGTGCCAGCACTCTCTAAGTGAGGAGTGCGATTTACTCGGATGGGCGTGCTTGCCATTAATGTTTCTGAAATATAGCCATATATTACATTTAATCCTGTAACGCATTTGTAAATACCTCTGAATTCTGTTCCTCTGTGAGACCGTGGATCACTATGTTCAACTAATGCGTGAATTAGCTAAGTGGATGGTAGCTACAGGTGGGTGGGCAGGTCATTTCTTTTTAAAGTGAGCATTTGAGAAACCCTTCTCCATGGTGAGTGTGACCCTGGTGACCACAGACCTATCCTTGAAGTAGGGTCACAGCAGGCCCATAAAAGCTTCAGCCAGAGTGGCTGGCTGGGTCAGTTCCGGGCACATGACCAGGATGTAGGTTGATCCCCGGTAGAGGGCGTGCAGGAGGCAGCTGATTGATATCGATCTCTCACATGGATGTTTTTCTCTCTCCCCGCCTTGCCCCCTTCTCTCTACAATCAACAAAAACTTCTTTAAAATCCAAAACCACAAAAGGGATTTCCACGTCTACCTGGGAACAGAATTATGTAAAGTTAAACCCTCGCATCCATGTTCACAGTGAGAAACATCCAAGCTACAAAGTCACCACGTTGGGAACTCAGCAAAGAGGTGAGGTTTCAGGGACCAGGAGACTTCATCCCCTTCAAAGGACAGCCCCTTTGGAGAGACGGGACACGCAAACTGTTGCCAACAGGACGCAGGAGAGGGAGGACCGACTGTCACGCTCCCGGGGAAGAACCGACACCAAGTCTCAGCCGCTTGCCGAGCCCCCGCGCCCAGGAGCTCAGGGCCGGGCCGGGGAGCGTGTCCTTCGCCCACGGCCCCGCCAGGGACTCGGGGAAGCACGGGGGCGGCAGCGGCTGAGAGCCGTGTGCATCCCCTGTCTCTGGGCGGAAGGGCATGAACTGGCGTGTGCTCCGTGGGGTCCGTCACTTGTGGGAAATGAAACGTGAACCCCTGGGAGAGAGGCCGCGGCGTGTCACCTCCTGGGCAGAAAGGGGCACCGGGTTGGAGAAGAGCAGACGGAAAAGGCCGTCTCCAGCTGGAGCTGGCTGGAGGCCACGGGGCCCTTTGTCACCCAAGGCTACAGCCTCCCAAGCTGGGGGTGTGGGGCAGGCCCTGAGTTCAACCTCAGGCAGAGATCGAGGGCCTGGGAGGGGGCAGCGGGTCTAAGAGCACCGCGCCCCACAGCGGGAGGGCAGGCACTCAGGTCGGGTGGAGGCGGGGAGAGCAACACAGTGCAGCTGGCCTCGGGGTGAGCCCGGCTCTGAGGGACTCACAGCCCACCCTGGGGTGGGGCAGGGTTTGGGGGAGACCACCTCCTTTGGAAGGTGTTTAGGGGTGACTGGACGCTGAAGGTGGAGGACAGATGCTGAGAAAAAGCCCTCACACTAAGCACATGGCAGTGGCAGCTCCCCCCCTGCCTCAAGGGACCTGCCACCTGGGATGCAGGAGAGTAACCATAGCAACGACAGGACTCAAACCCACTCCAGCCCAGCTGGATGGACACAACAGAAGTGGGTGCCATTCTCCGGCATAAACATTGCCAGCAGTCTCTGCAGGTTTGCTCAGTGTCCAGCTCATTTAAAAATATATGTATTATATATGTTCACTGATGTCAGAGAGGAAGGGAGAGGGAGAGAGAGAGAATCATGGATCGGCTGCCTCCTGCACACCCCACACTGGGGATCGAACTCACAACCTGGGCCTGTGCCCTGACTGGGGATCAAACTGTGACCTCCTGGTTCATAGGTCAACGCTCAACCCCTGAGCCAGGCTGGCCGGGCTCACAGCGGCCGGCTTTAATAAAACTTTGTGCAACACACGTGAATGCAAGAGGACGACAACCTCTTGCCTGGCGATCACGCAGCAGAACCAGACTCAGCGTACGCACCTATCATGGAAATATGAAGCAATAATGTTACAATAACCGTGAGAAGCACGTTAAAGGATCTAGAAGAAAAGGCAGCAGGCATGCGGGGAGGGGGTGATTACTGCAGAGACAGTAATTATAAGACAGAGGCAATGGGAAATCTAGAGCGGAGCATCACAGCATCCGGGACGAAGGACCGTTATGAGCTCATTAGTGGAGGGGACCCGGCTGAGGAACGGCATAGTGACGCTGAAGGAAGGTTAACAGCAGTGACACACACTGGGACACACGGAGAGACGGCGGATGAGACAGAACTGGGCGCATGAGGATGTGAAGCCACTGAGATGGTCTAACGCCGTGGTCGGCAAACCGCGGCTCGCGAGCCACATGCGGCTCTTTGGCCCCTCGAGTGTGGCTCTTCCACAAGATACCACGTGCGGGCGCGCACGTACAGTGCGATTGAAGGAGTACCCTCATTAAGTGAATAACAATGTACCTAGTTATATAGCTTAAGTTTAAAAATTTGGCTCTCCAAAGAAATTTCGATCGTTGTACTGCTGATATTTGGCTCTGTGGACTAATGAGTTTGCCGACCACTGGTCTAACGGACACGGGGAGAGGTCGGGGTCCCAGAAGAAGCGGGGAAGAGACAGGGCTGAAGAAACGTGTGGGATGGTAATGGCCAAGAGTTGTCCCTAAGGAATGACACCTACCAAACCACAGACCCGAGAATGGTGGCATACCCCCAGCAGGATGAATACCGTGTGTGTGCACACTCACAGTCACACTCACACACACCTAGACACCTCCTAGTCCACCTGATGAAAGTACAAGATGAAAAGAAAAAGCTTAAAGGAAGGCAGAGAGCAGGGACAAGTGCCTAAGAAATACCGCTTGTCCTCATAAACTACGAAATGAGAATCCCATGGGGAGGCGTCACTGACATGGGAAAACCACACCGTCCAGCCCAGGCTTCTATGCCCAGTCACACACCTCTCAGAATCAAGGGTGACACGACGAGAAAAACCCAGGAGCTGCAGGGCTTCAGGCCAGTGGACGTGACCCATGAGAAATGTCCCTGGAAGTTCTCCAGACAGAAAAACATCAAACAGAAACCGGGTCTCCCCAGAGAAATCAAACGCTGTAAAGACATTGAAATAAAGGTAACTAGAAGCATCTTTTCTTAGTGTTGATTACTCTAAAGAATATTGACTATGTACAGCGAAAATAGTTAAAATATGCTATGGGCTTTATAACAAGCAAAAAGAAAAGATAAAATAAGGATGTCATAAAAGAAGAAAAAAGAAAGAAATGAAACGTATATGCCTTTTAGGTTATTATAATACTCACAAAGTGACAGAGTATCATCTGAAGGTAAGCTGGGCGATATTGATGACGAATTATTTTAAATTCTAGAGAGACCATTAAAATTTTAAATAGTTTTATCCAATGAGCCCATTGAGGAGATAGATTGGAGCAATAATAAGACTCAATTAAACCAAAGCTGGCAGGAAAAGAGGGGGAAACCCACAGAATGAAAATAGGACGAATGGAAACAATCCAACAGAACCCATATGTTTAATCTCATTAGCGATTCTTCCACCAAATCCCTCTGAGATCAGCGAGCACTTGTCTAGTGCTCTACACACGGCGTAGGTGAAACCTCACATACATCACAACTGTATGTTCTTCTTTAAAAGTTGATTTGGGAGAGAGGGAGAGAGGTGGAGGGAGAGGGAGCGAGAGAGAGACATCGATGTGAGAGGTAAACAGCGACCTGTTTTCGGTCGCCTCCCATAAGCACCCGACAAGAGTTTCAACCCACAGCCTGGGTATGCGCCCCGACCAGGAATCAAACCCATCCCCGTCTGGTGAACAGGATGATGCTCCAACCCACTGAGCCACACCGGCCGGGAGAAAAGCAGTGTCTTCTTGGTTAATTTAATGTGTCAGTATATGTATCAACTGGAGGCCCGACGCATGAGATCCGTGCAAGGGCCTCAGCCCTCGCCACCCCGGCTTCGTCCGGAAGGTCATCCGGAAGGTTGTCCGGACAGTCATTCTGCTGTTCGACAGTCGGGTCTAATTGGCATGTTATGCTTTTATTATTACAGATATTTATATACTTCTATGCAAACATTTCTATATACTGTTTTCCTATGGATTCAAGAATAGTTACCCCCCTGTTGCTCCCCAGTAGCAGGTTCTATTTCATGCACTTTAGGTCTGATTTTGTATTTTCAGGATAAACCAGTATCATCACTATCTACATGTCTATACTATAATCTGAAGTTCCCAGATATTTGTTTGCATTTTTTTTTTCTTTTTTGTTTGGTTATTTGTCTGGATAAAGAGCCCAGAGCAAGAGTGACTGGGGGTGATCCTGCCTGAGTGTCCCATGCCCAGTGCGGCTCACGGTGTGGCGGGGAGAGGCTGGGGACGGAAGGGGCATTGGAAAACGCCGCTATTTTCAGCCTTTACGTGGATTATGTAAATTCACAGAAATCTGGCTCATGCCGTGGGGCCAGACCACCTTAGAATCGCTTTTGTTCTCCTTAGTGTTTTCCAATCTATCCCTTCACGCCAAAGGGTCTGCCTTCTGTTAGAAAAACCCTACCAGCGGTCCTTCGGAAAGAAGAGCGGGCTGATCTCCCCCCGCCGCCTCAGAGAACCGGGTGCTGGTGTGGCCACCCCGTATCGGCTCGGCTTTCAGGGCCGGGCCAGCTGGACCTGACCCAACAGGCTCCTGGACCTGCCACATACCATCCAACGACGGGACACTTGTCCTCGTCGGTGCGATAGGACAGCTGGGGCCCACATACACCTGCTCACGTGTGGAAATCCCTCCTCACGAAGAGGTACATTTGTGTCCATCTCCCAGTCACTTATCAGGAGGGTGACCAAGGCCCACAGAGAACACCCCACGTTCCGCTCTGTCTCCTTTGAAAGCGGAGAACACCCTCCAAAACAGGACAGATGCAAACCCCTCTGACACAGCGCTTAGCCCTGGCACAAGCGCGCGTGCTTGTTGGCGGCTTTATTGCTATTTCATGGCTATAATTTTTAGTGAAAAGTCTGAGTTTAGACACCTGCCGGTTGGCCATCCGTATTTCAAGGCAGATGCAGAACTAGGTCAACAGGTGACAAATATCGGACGTGTTGGGGTTTGGCTGCCAGCAAGGGCTGTGAAAGAATTCACAACCACCAGAGGAGATACAGAGAGGAAGCTCATTTTACTTTCCACGAATGGAAAGGGCCACGTGTTGCTGATCCACATAAGGCAAGAAGCAACAGGGCAGCTTCCCCGTTTAAGCCTTGGCTGTTGCTAAGTGACAAGGAAGGGAGGAGGAGTTAGGGCTGAAGTGTTGTTTGTTTTTTTTTTAGGACGGTCCTACAGATGTCCTAGGAAGTGTCTTATCCGTATTTTTCCCCAAGCCTGTGAAACACGCTTAGAGCCAAAGTGATGAATAATTCAGAAGAGGCCTGTTGGAAGGGGAGTGAGGAAGGGAACTTTCTAACCAGAGACTCCTTGGTGGGAACTACCCCTGAGGTGTGAAAACAGCAGGGAGGAGGGGTAGCAAGAATGTAGCCTCGAGAGGAGCTACCTTGTCCCTCCCGGGGAACAGAGGGGTGTTTGTTAAGACCACTTCCCCGTGTTTCATTACCAGGTGCTTCTCATAAGTTGGGGAAGGCCACAGCTAGGAAAAAGGAGAGGCCTCTCCCTGTGCTTGCAGGACCGTCCCTCGGCGACTTCCTCCACCACCCGCTCCACGGTCTGCGTTGACCTAGTCCTGGGGTCACTTTACAGAACACACACTCTAACCTGGCTGACAGAGCTGCCGCAGAGAAGGGCCTGCCTGGAGACGCAGCGACGAGGAAGGGCAGGAGCTAGCAGAACGCTGTTCGCATCCGAAAGGAGCCACTAAAGCAACAACAACCACCCAACAAAAACAGGGCATTACCTTTGGCCGAATTAAAAAAAAATGAGTGAATGCAGTCAGCCATGGAATAAGGCCTCCGGCCCTTGAGCCAGAGTCCTATCGGTGCGAAACATCTGTCTCTCTCTGCTAAGGAAGCGCATTGGCTGGGAACTCAGGGACTGGAGACCATGGCGTGGTTGGAGCGGCAAGCCCGCGGCTCGGTGCGCAGAATGCTCGCGGTGGGCTCATCGTGTCCCTCGCACCGCTGCCCAGCAGGAGCCAGGGACACGCCAGAAGTCGAGATAACAGCCTTGAGAGGGAAAGAGGACTCCTGCCTTCTGACGCTTCTGAAGCTATTACCGGGTCTACGGACCCTGTCGTACATGAGGCTTATGCTTCCCGCGTACACAGGCGCACGACGTACCCAAGCAGCAGCGTTTTCAGACACATCCTCCGTACATAACACGCACAGCACCGTGTCACGCTGTCGCCAGAGCCGTCCAGGTCAGACACACGGGAAGAAACTTGCATACAAACGCCGAGCATAAATAAGCAGGGACATTCCAGGGGAGCGAGCGAGCAGCAGCCCGGGCTCGGTGTCTGCTGCCTAAGATGCATCGTCCGCCCTCCCGCCCGCCCGCCGGGACCCTGGCCTTTCGCAGACGCACGCGCCCGCGCGTCCCGCACGCTGTTTATCTGGATCCCGAAGACCGCTTCCTGCAGCGTAGCCGCGCATCGCCTCTTTGCAACTGCTCATTAAAGGAGATGGATGTGCGCATTAAGCAGTTTTAGTGCTGGGAAGCGCGTCCTAAAATAAACCTCCCGCTCCTCGGAAACGCTCAGGAGCGCGCTCTTCCCGGGTGCGCCTGCCTCACCCACCACCCGGGAGATTGGTGACACTGACCTTTGTCATCCGTTTAGCGGACTATTAACTCAGCCGCGCGTCCATTTTTAAAAGGTTAGCGGCGCCTCCACGCTACATTCTTCCAATTAAAATGAAAAATACACGGGTGCAGGCAGCGAAGGGGCGGCTCCGGGCCCTTAGGCACAGCCGCGGAGGCTGGAACAGAAGGGCGCGTGGCCCTAATCTCCTCGGAAACTGCCCTTCTCTCTCCTGGGTGCTCATGTGAACGGTCGCTGTCACAGAGGACGGGCACTATCGCAGAGGTTACCTTTTATGCCTTTAGGGCCAACAGCCTGAAATGGAGCCGTTGTTTCACCTAATTATTCCAGCACCCCATCCATGTCCCCGATAATTTGCCTTTTATCATATATATTTCGTAGAGAAAGAGCCGGTACAGCTCGATGTCACTCCCCTGTGGAGCACAGACGTAGGAGAATACTCCACTGCGGAATCAGGGGCTGGGCTCATTTTCCCTTGAAAGACATTCCCCAGTTGGGCAACAGGAGGCAGGTGCCAGGGCAGGGCAGATGCCAGGGCAGGGGAAGGTTCCCTGGGCAGGGGCAGGTGTCCAGGCAGGGGCAGGTGCCAGGGCGGGGGCAGATTCCCTGGGCAGGGGCAGGTGTCTGGGCGGGGCCAGATTCCCTGAGCAGGTGCTGGGGTGGGGGCAGGTGCCAGGTTGGGGCAGGTTCCCTGGTCAGGGGCAGGTGTCTGGGCAGGGGCAGGTGGCAGGTTGGGGCAGGTTCCCTGAGCAGGTGCTGGGGTGGGGGCAGGTGCTGGGGTGGGGGCAGGTGCAGAGCTGGGGCAGGTACCCGGCAGGGGCAGGTGCCAGGCAGGGCCAGGCGCCGGGCGGGCCTTACTTTTGTACTCCAGGTGGAAGCCAGCGGCGGCCACGCTGATGTCCGATTGGAAGTGCAGGTAGAGCTGGTTGGAGGAGCTGTTCAGCAGGGCGGGCACCGTGGTCCCTGGAAGGAAGGCGGACATGGCCACTGAGCATCACACATGCATCGCTTTCCCGGATGCAAAGCACGTGGGGTATTGGGGTCGTGTGGTTTTAAAAATACGTTTTTACTGATGCCAGAGAGGAAGGGAGAGGGAGCGGGAGAGAAGCAGCAATGAAAGGGAATCATGGCTGGCTGCCTCCTGCACGCCCCCTACTGGGGATGGAGCCCGCCACCCGGGCCTGTGCCCTGACTGGGAATGGAACCGTGACCTCCTGGTTCCCGGCTCCGTGCTCACCCCCCCGCCGCGCCGGCCAGGTGTGGGAGCTTTGCTTACATTTACAGCCCAGGGCTGTCTGGTCTCACATGTTCACACGGAGCCTCAGCTTCCCTCTTTCCACATGGAGCCCGTCCCTTTCCCGGGGCAGTGAAAGTCACCTGTTCTCTGCCCTCCGCAGCCCCTCTGTCTACATCTCAGGGTCAGCACACACGTGCCTGCCTGGCCAGCATGGCTCCGTGGTTGAGCGTTGAGCTAGGAACCAGGTGGTCACAGTTCCATTCCCGGTCAGGGCGAAGGCCCAGGTTGCAGGCTCGATCCCCAGTGGGGGGCGTGCAGGAGGCAGCGGATCCATGATTCTCTCTCATCACTGATGTTTCTCTCTCCCTCCCTCTCCTTCCTCTCTGACAGCCATAAAAACATACATTTTTAAGAAGGAACACACATTCTCATATTTCATGGTGCACGGGCTCTCACCTCACTCCCCTTTAACAATACACCCTGCATTTTTCCCTGGGACACAGCAGAGACCCAGTGCAGCCACGCGAGTGTCCTGGAGGCGGGCGGGGCCGTGGCAGCCGGCCGGGGTTACTCCCAGGATGCTCCCTCCTCTCTGTGCTCGCTTCCAGCCCCGTGGGGTTCCCACCGAATAAGGTTCCCCCCGAGAGAGGGAGGGTTTCCGACAAACACGTGTGGAGAGAAAAACACAGGCTTACTTTGCCGAACGTTCCCTTGCCTGCAAAGTGGGGTGGCCTGGCCCGTTTCCGAAGAGGCAAGGAGTCTTTCTGAGGAGGCCCCTCCCGCCCCAGGCTCCATCCGCCAGCCTGCCGTGCAGTGCAGGCAGCCAGCGAGGAGGGCACAGCCCAGGCTCAGCGCGTCTCAGAGGAGAAGGGTGGAGGAGGGCCCAGGATGGCCAACTCAGGACCCATTCAACATCAACACAAGAAAGAGACGCCGCCCTGGCCGGTCTGGCTCAATGGTTAGAGCGTCAGCCCGCAGACGGACGGAAGGGTCTCGGGTTCGATCCCGGTCAAGGGCATGTACCTGGGTTGCAGGCTTGATTCCAGGCCCTGGTCGGGGCCGTGCGGGAGGCAACCAATCGATGTGTCTCTCTCACATCCATGTTTCTCTCTCTCTCCCCCCTCTCTCTTCCACTTTCTCAAAAAAAAAAAAATCAACGAGAAAATATGCTCAGGTGAGGAACAACAATAACAGAGAAAAGAAAAGGAGAAAGAGAGAGTCCCCGAGACCCATTTCACATGCCTTTGTCCCACGTGTGTGTGACGCTGGCTGCCCCTGACCCTGCATTCTGCGTGGAGTTGGGGCTGACGTTTGTGGAAAGACCCAGCACATCTGACTACAGACCCAGCGCATCTGACCGAGCGCCACCTGCCCGCGCTGCCTGTGGGCTGAGCCACCTGGCCGGGCGGCTGCACCCTGCTGAATGGGTCCCATCTCCTCCAGCAGCCCACCCTCCTCGCCGCCCCCCTGCATCTCCTTCCCCAGGACGTCACCTCTGTCAATTCACTGGGTCCCTGTTCCCACAAGTCTCCCCAACCCCCGACAGCGCCAGCCCACTTGTCCATCCCTCCCTGAGCCAGACCCTCAACACCACCCTGGGAAGGAGGGATCCTAACGCTCAGCCCGTCGCTCCCCAGTGAGCCTGCCCCGCAGGACTGGCTGCGGCGGCCACGCTGTCACCTCCAGTCCAGCTCGGGCATCAATGAGGGCGAGGCTGGCCAGCCCACCGAGGGGGAGCCTTCTCCTCCCGCTGCGGGTGCTTTGCACCAAGGCTGCCCGCACCAAGGAGCCTCTCTGCCTGGGACGAGGGTGCGGGGCCACGGTTCCATGGGCCGTGCCGGCCGTCTGTTTGTTGGTGTGATGACCCGACCCACAGAGACAGGGACAGCGCGTCTCACCTGAGAAGCTGCCCAGCCTGGGCGCCGTGGCGTCCCCGCCGTCGTAGATCTCCAGGGAGTCCCAGTTCTGCTCCGTGGCGAAGCTGATGACCTGGATCTGCCACAGGCAACGTGGGATTAACGTGTGTCTTCGGGGTAAAGAGCAGCCCGCGCCCACGAGGCTTTTATGAAACTAAAGGTGGACGCCAAGAGGAAGGCGGAGCCGAGAACAGCCCGTGGGAAGGGCCCGGCACTTCCACAGGGCCCTGCCGTGGGCTGTGGGCTATTCATAAAGCGCCTGCCCACGGAGAGAGGACACCGCGATCTGACGTGTGTGACTGGCAGGGCTTTACAAAAGGGTACTTTGTGGGGTTGACTACTCCGTTCTTTCCCACAGCGTCAGCACGGTGAGAATCTATTGTTTCAATTTCAAACAGAGAAACGTGACCCGAGATCCTTTGTAGGACGGCAGGAAAAGAGAGACCGGCTATGGTTTACAGGTTTGAAACAACCCACACAGGAGGCCAGAGAAGGCGCCCCGGGGGCCCGGCCGCACCCGCTCGGCCCCAGGGAGGACCCACCTGGATGCCCGAGCCCTCGGCCACCAGGATCTTCCAGACGCAGTTGAGGTTGTTGCCGTAGGGCTCCGGGAACCCGGGGGACAGGACCGTGCCCCTCCGTTGCGTGAAGCTGCCGCTGCAGGGCACTGGGGACGCCGGGGGGAGGGGAGAACGGGAGGTCAGGGAGGCCGGCTAACCCGGTGCGGGGCGTTCTTTTCCCATGGGGTCAACCATTAAGAGAACTTCTACGTGGACTGCGATGCCCTAAGTAGCATTTTTTAAAAAACATGTTTTTATTGATTTCAGAGAGGAAGGCCAAGGGGGAGAGAGAGAGAGACATCAGTGATGAGAGAATCACGGACCAGCTGTTTCCTGCAGCTAACTCCCAGCCATGCGGACGCCGGCCATGAGCAGGTCCAGGGAGGGGAGGGGACGCTGCAAACGTACGAGTGACTTCGAGTGCCAGTCGCGGCTGTGCGGAGGGTCTCACACCAGTGAGGCATGTGAACTGCAACCAGCAGTGTGGTCGCCACGCAGGCTGCCTCCACCTGTTACACTTTGCATCCTCATCAGCACACACTGATTAGAAGGGCATCACAGCCAGGCCTGCGTGGCTCAGTGGTGTAGCGCTGACCGATGAACCAGGAGGTCATGGTTCAATTTCCCGTCGGGGCACGTGCCCAGGTTGCAGGCTTGATCCCCAGTATGGGGTGTGCAAGAGGCAGCCAATCAGTGATTCTCTCTCATCATGGATGTTTCTCACTCTTTCTCTCCCTCCCTTCCTCTCTGAAATCAATAAAGATATTTTAAAAAAAATCTATCTATCTATCTATCTATCTATCTATCTATAAGCCTAAGCAAACCGTTATGACTGGTCAACCGAATGACCGGTTGACCGGTCGCTATGACATGCACTGACCACCAGGGGGCAGATGATCAATGCAGGAGCTGTCCCTGGTGGTCAGTACGCTCCCACAGCCAACCTCCCACGGTCCCTCGCCCTGGCCAGCTGGCCAACCTCCCGTGGCCCATCCTCCTGGCTGGCTGGCCCCGACTGGGACGAGGTGAGTCAGCCCTGATGGCCAGCCAGGCCGAGGGACCCCACCCGTGCACGAATCTGTGCACTGGGCCTCTAGTAAATAAACAAGAGGGCATTCCACAAATCAGTGTTATAATGGTTTCCCCCCAGAATGAAGTATGTCGCAGACTCATGGCTTGGGAGCCGATGGCGGTCTCACTAAGGACTGAGAAGGAAAACGTGTTTCCTCGTGTTCATCTGACAAATGGTTTCACGGAACAAGCATCTGCAGGGTTTGCTGCTGCTCCGTTCTTTCCAACATACACTGCCCCTGAGCCATGTCTACAGGAAGGTGGATGACGGGGCCCGGCAGAGCAGGAACGAGCAGCCCTCAGCGCCGCTGCCGGGGGCTGGCAGCCTCCGCCCGGCCTCCTCCACCCCGGCCGCTGCCCCGGCCGCCGCCCCGGCACCCCGCTTACCCACACAGCTCGGGATGGTGTCGTTCCACTGGGCGAGGGCGTTGGGCACTGCCTGGCAGCGCAGGGCGGCCGACCCCTGCAGCAGGTACCCGGGACTGCACTCGAACCGCACAATGGAGCCCGCCGAGAACTCAGAGCCGATCCGGCGGCCGTACCTGGGCTCGGGCACCGAGCTGCACTGGGTGTCGCTGGTGCGAGGGACCGCTGCGGGCAAAGCACACGACACGCCATGGGTGGCTTCGTGGAGGACGGTGTGAGGGGCTCTGCCAGGTACCCGCGGGCGTAGCGGCCAACAACGCCGCCCACAGCCTGGCCTGGCATGTCCCTGTCCGCATGTCACCCCCTGCGGGCCCCGAGGGCCCCCTTGCATCTCAGGGACCTTTAGGCAATTAAAATGGACCCTTGTGCTCGTGGGGATGAGATCACTAAGAAACTGAGCTTCTTTGCCGGGCCGGCGTGGCTCAGGGGTGGAGCATCGACCTAGGAACCAGGAGGTCAGGGTTCAATTCCCGGTTAGGGCACATGCCTGGGTTGGGGGCTCGATCCCCCGTGCAGGAGACAGCTGACCCATGATTCTCTCTCATCCTTGAGGTTTCTCTCATTCTCCCTCTCCCTTCCTCTCTGAAATCAATACAAATGTTTTTAAAAGCACAGCCCTCGGAGAGACCTGTCCGCAGACGCGCATTAACAGCGAGCCCCATCTCTGCCGCTCTGCCCAGCGCGCTCCTGTTGGGCGCTGAACCTCCACGGGGCAGACCCCGCGTGGGCGACTTCGGTGAGGCAGCGATTTTACGTGAATGAAAGCCCGACGGTTATTCTGATGCAAGCACATTTCCATTCAGAGCCGAACTAGTCTCTTTTCATTCCTTTTAATGAACTTATAGGTTCTACCGGAAGGGAGAAGTCATACAATGGCACACCGTCTACACGTAAAGAATGAAGAACCGTTCAGAGCGGGGCTCTCCCAGGACCGTGCTCTCCCGTGAGCGTGACCCACTGCTCCGCCGCTCCCCTGCAGGTTGGCTGCGTCCACGCTGCTCCCCGCACCCCGTCCTCCCCTCCTGGCTCGCTCTTCCTGACACACCCGTCGGCTAACCTGGGTCAGACATGCATGGCCGAGGATGTGAGAAAGGCCCCGTGTGATTACGCTTTAACGACAGGGAAGAATGGGAGCCGCGGCCCTCGGGAGCCGTATCCAGGATGTTTTTCTACAACGACGGTCACAGGACCTCCCGGCTCCCATAGAACGAGGATCTTCCGGAGGCAACATGCAACCAGGCTGTCCCTGTGCAGGAAACCTCCTCCCCGCGCCCGAGACCGGTGTGACCTGCACGCCTGGCCCTGGCTCATCGCACCGAAGGGGTAGCTCTGACGCAGACACGTCCGTGTTTTTGCATAAACTCACGGGAGGAACACAGCCAGGCAAGGGGGAATGCTGGGATTTTATGGAACACCGAGGGTGCTGGAGTCGTTATGCATTCTGAAGTACAAGGGGAAGGCACGCACCTAGGCATCGCTGTCTTTGGTGCCTAGGCTCCGGTAGTTTATTCCCTTTAATGAGAATATGCTTACTTGAAACAGGAACCGATTTTAAGAGCGATGGCTTTGAGGCGCAGCATTTAAATATGTTAGCCTCGGATGTTTGATATGGTGATCTGAGGGAGGTTCTCATCTCTATTTTAAAAAAACCAAAAGGTGCCTGCGGTCAGGCAGACGGTGCCCAGAACCTGAAGTTTTCCAGATGAAAACGCACTTGAACTTATAGGTTCTGTGCCTGTCACACTAACGGACTCCGGTTTGGAAATCTGCTTTCACGAGAGGTGATATTGAACTTATTTTAGCAAATCTGTAGTGGTGAGCCGTGAGTTGCCCATACTCTCCTCCCCCCCGCCCCCCGCAGGTCCATTTTTAAATACCAGGTGAGCTATGTACGTTTTAACAAAAGGCACAGCAGTGGTCACCAACCTTTCGGGCCTCACAGACCACCAGGGGTCCGCGGACCACCGGCTGGCATCCTCTGGATTAGAGCAAAGGGACTAGTTCTGAGTCTGCAGCAGCAGCAGCATCCCTGGAGCAGGCGCCTTCCCTCCCACTCGCTGCAAACGTCACGCTCCCTGCCCACCACTTTCTCTGTCACCGGCTTTCCGTACGCCGAGGGCTTTTGCCCACGTGGAGGGCAGGGATTCGCGGTGGGAGAGTCCCCAGGATGTAAATGACAGGACGGACTGTCTTTCTCTGAAACTCTCTGGAAAACCCCTATGATGTCACCGGTTTTCTGCAGGAGCCACTGCTGGGGGCGACTCGGGCTCCTGAGGAAAACCTTCCGGAGCCGGGTCATCGCTCCAGGCCCAGGCAGAACTGGGGCCTGGGAAAGGAAGGGTGGCTCCTGTTGGAGGCACAGCCCTCCCTGCAGCAGCCTCTGCCAGGCCCGGCCTGGGCGGCCCTCAGACAGCAGAGCCACCCCTGCCCTGGGCTTCAAGCTCAAGGTGCGCATCCACGCACAGGGGGGACAGTGAGGGGAAAAAGTCCTCGTGTTCCAGGAACTGGGGGCGATTCCACACGTGGTGGACAAGCTCCAAGTTAACGAATCAACGTACAGGGGCAGGAACCCAAAAGGCAACAGCACACAAACAAAACCAAGTAGCTACTGAGAGGGACAGACGCATGGACATCTTATTTGGTTCTGTTAAATGGCCTTCTCAATTAGCTTTTGCAATACGATTTGGAAACATAACATTTATTTTTTTTTTATGTATTCCCTTAAAAGTTACTAAAATCTAAACTTGTATAAAATATTTTTCTCAATTAAATAAAAATATAGTTGAAATGGTGTTGTAAAATGGGAGGTGCTGTGCAAAAATAATTTGACCGCTGTTTGTTGCCTGCGTGGACCAAAGAAATAAGGGGACATTTGTCTTTGCAGTAGAAATAGATTTGTGTCAAACTAAAAATTTTAATATTTTGATAAAATATTTTTATTATAAACTAGAGGCCCACTGCACAAAATTCGTGCACGGGGGGGGGGGGGGGCGGTTCCCTCAACCCGGCCTGCACCCTCTCCAATCTGGGACCCGTTTGGGGATGTCCAACCACCAGTTTAGGACCTGTGGGATAGGGCCTAAAACGGCAGTCGGACATCCTTCTCACAATCTGGGACTGCAGGCTCCTAACCACTCGCCTGCTTGCCTGCCTGATTGCCCCTAAATGCTTCTGCCTACCAGCCTGATCGCCTCCTAAGCACTCCCCTGCCAGCCTGATTGACGCCTAACTGCTCCCCTGCCGGCCTGACTGCCCCCACCTGCCCTCCCCTGCCTGCCTGGTCATGCCCAAATGCCCTCCTCTGCAGGCCTGATCTTGCCCCCAACTGCCCTCCCTTGCCGACCTGGTTGCCCCCAACTGCCCTCTCCTGCAGACCTGATGGCCGCCAACTGCCCGCCCCTGCCAGCCTGGTCACCCTCAACTGCCCTCCCCTGCCAGCCTGGTCGCCCCCAACTGCTCTCCACTGTAGGCCTGGTCGCCCCCAGCTACCCTCCCCTGCTGGCCTGGTTCCTTCCAACTGCCCTCCCCTGCCGGCCTGGTTGCCCCTAACTGCCCTCCCCTGCTTTCCCCTGCAGGCCTGGTCACCCCTAACTTCCCTCCTCTGCAGGCCTGTTTGCCCCCAACTGCCCTCCCCTGCCGGCCATCTTGTGGTGGCCATCTGGAAATGATGTCGTGTGAGGGCGTGACGCCACCTAGGCTTTTATTATATAGGATAAACGAATGTCTTCAAAAACAAAAAATGGAAGTGGGGCATTGTCTGTGCCTCCATGGGAGACTGAGGTCTGGGGGGTCGGACGCGGCCAGGGTGACTTTGAGGGTTACCTTGGTACACGAAGTGGAAGCCACGGGCCGACGCCCCGCTCTTCGCGCTGAATCGGAGCAGAATCTGATTGGATGTCGCCAAGGGCAGCGTTTCACCTGCAGGAGAACAGAGACATGGCACAGATCCACACAACGCACGCTGCTGTGTGGACGGTGACGTCGTAGAGAGAGGTCCTCTGCTTGGACGGTGACATGCAAGCTTGGAATTCTCCTGGAGCCTCACTTCAGGGCTCACAACCCACACCCATTGTTTCCAGGAGGACTGTCACACTCGGTTCTTGCCTACGCATCCCATGAAATGCTGTCTTAACCGGGATCTCACGCCTGCTTTCGTTTGGGAAAGCACAGGGATACAGGGCCTGGCAGCCGATAAGGTGGGACACGTAAGAACTGACTCAATCACTGATGCAGAATCAACCATATTTGAAAATTACTCGCTGAGGTTTTACTTAACAAAATGTCTCTGAACCCAAAGCTAATATTTTAAAAAAAACAAAAGGACTTAGGAGAAACCTCACAAAATACACGTTCGCCTTCGGATTGAAGTGCAGGTTCAGAGCACACTGCGGGGCCCATGAGGGCGTGGGATTTAAACTGTGTCCGTGTTTTCAATGTGCGTCTTCTGATGCCGTTCTTGACGGCACCTGTTGGGCGTTGATAGAAATGATCGAAACGCGGGCCTGGAGGCCTGTGGCCAACAACAGTGGACACTGGGAGTCGCCAGACCTTGGCCTTGGTGGCCACAGAGGGGGCCGCTGGACACAGCGATGCCTCAGATGGGGGCCAGAGGCAAGAGGCCCAGTGAACACTCCTGCCTCGCGCATCCATCTGAATACCACTCGGAACAAAGACCAGTGATGTTGGCTGCGCGTGGTCTGATGGGGAAGACCTACACAAGTCCTCTTAAGTCGTGAAATAACATCCTGTGTTTCATGAAGCCCAACCATGTTTAGATGCACCCATACAGGGATGCGTGCATACACACATGTGATAAACACATGTACTGGTACACGTGTGAGTGTAGTGGATCTATACCTATGTGTTTACTGGGTTCAAATGAGTGAGACCAACATGTTCATACTGTTTAGCTCTAGGAAGAAGATCCCAAAATATAGAAGAGAAATTAAAAAAAAAATCCCAGTTATTCCTTTCTCTTGGTTATTTCCCACTTTTATTGAGATGGATAACACACTTTTTATCACCTTAGTAAGTGCAATGATAAAAGCAAATGGCTTTATCTATGGGATAATGTCCCACTGGACACTTTTTATCGAAGATAAAATTTTACTAAATAAACAAACACATTCAAGGATTGCCAAGTTTCTCCTTCACACACACACACACACACATGTGCACATGCACAGGTACACACGGAGTTTAGAATGAGTCGCACGCCCGTCTGCCTAAAAGTAAAGACGGGGTTCTCTGGCGTTTACCTGAGTGGGACCCCGAGAGCGAGCTGAGGAGCCGGGCCTGCGGGTGCGTCCCGTCGAACAACTCGGCCACGTCGCTCAGCGCCGTCTGGAAGTAGGCAAACTGCCCGAACACGACTGCGGACGAAGGGGCACAACATGCTTAGAGAAGGAAAGGGGGTTCTGGCTGCTCCACACAGTGACTGGCCCCCCCCGAAGGCGGGGCCGAGGACTCCTTCCTCAGCTCCCGGAAGCTCCTCCGTGGCTGGCACTGCTGTTTTGTTCCTGGACTTTTTGGTACCGAGTGGAAGGCGTGAGAGGATCCCTTTCTGTATTGCCTGACGTCAATGAAGCTGGTTTTCCTTTGATGTGACTTTAGGGTGCTGGCCAGGTCATCACCGAGCTGCCTTGGTAAGAGCTTGGACGCTGAGCACGGGATCAAGACCCTGGCTGGGTTTGGAAGCCTGCTCACTCGGGAAGGGATTTGAAAGTCTTAAGAGCTGGTTATTTTCATGCCAAGTTCCTGTGACTTCCTTGCGGCATGTACACGGGACTCAGCAGCACAGCGCGGACACGGCTGCTGTTCCTGCACTGAGCACTCTGTCTAGCCCCGGCTGGAGGGCCGCAAAACTCAGCTCCTCCACGGAGATCCCAGCCTGAGATCACACCTCGTCAAGTCTGGACTAAATCCATCGCATTTCGGGCCTTATTGACAATAACGTGCGATTTAGCATCGACTGGCAAACAATGAGCAACTAAACCTTCTTTATGTGTCAGGGCGAAGCTAAAACCATCCCTCAGCATGGTGAGCAGTCAATGGAGGCGCGTGTGTCAAACGCACATGTCATGGTTCTAATGAAAGAATGAGGTGAGCGGCAGCAAACGGGGCAAATCGACCTGTATCAGCTCGCATGTGTGAGTGTGTGCGCGTGTGCATGCATGTGCGCTTGTGTGTGTGTGTGTGTGTGTGTGTGTGTGTGTACTCAGTTTTACAGGGTGGACAAAGGTGGAACAATGAACACCGATGAGAAGTATGACAATGAGTTACAAGTACAGACATTCTCACCGAATTCCTTGGGCACCGTTATGGAGTAGAGGCACGTCTGGCCGGCCGTGTAGTTCTGGGGGTAGTTGGGGGACAGCACCACGCCTTCGGACCCCGTGTACTGGCCGCCGCAGGGAGCTGGAAGGGAAAGCGACCAGAATTACGTGCGTGGAGGACGCCGCCAGGACAGGCCGGAGGCCCTGGCCCCCGTCAGGGAGGGAGCAGGGTGTCACTTCAGACGTCCAGGGTGTTCCCGTCCAAAGCCACTTCACTCTGCTCTCCGGAGTCAGAGGAAAGAAACACAGTCCTCACCGGGTTCGAATGAGAGTGGTTCACTCAGCAGGAAGCCAACGCCATGCTAAGCCTTTCTCAGACGAGCTAACATAGTCATGCAAACAGCACAAATAACAATAATAACGGGCTCAGTGAAGACAGACTGTTAGGCTAGTGAACGTTTCACCAGCCATGTCTGGTCGCTGTCAGTCACTGTATTCAGAGACACACGGATTATTTCAGGTGCTTTTTTTTTTTCCTGTTTGTATATTACTATGAAAGAAGTTTTCTTTCTAGTTTTTGTGTCTTTTTCAACCTTTAATACCTTAGATTCAGTTCAAGAGCAACATATATAATTACTAATGTGTGTGTGGGATCTCTCAAAAAGATGGATTTAAAGCTGAAGCAACTGAAACCTAGAAAGTTAGGGGCAATATGATGGTGAGTGTCTCTTACAGACAGAGCTGTGTGTGTCTGTATATTTGTGAGTGTGTCTGAGTTTGTGCGTGTCTGTATGTGTGTGTGAGAGTATGTGTATTTATGTTAGTGTGTGTGTCTATGTGAGTGTGTGTGTCTGGGTGTCTTTGTGTGAGTGTGAGTTTGTGAGTGTCTGTGTGTGAGAGTATGTGTGAGTGTGTGTCTATATGTGTGTGTGTCTATGTGAGTGTGTCTTAGTGTGAGTGTGTATGTTTGTGAGTGTGTGTGTCTGAGAGTATGTGTGAGTGTGTGTCTATGTGTGTGTATCTATGTGAGTGTGTGTCTATGTGGGAGTGTATATGTGTGAGAGTATGTGTCTATGTTCGTGTGTGTATCTATGTGAGTGTGTGTCTGAGTGTGTGTGAGTGTACGTGTGTGCCGTTATTTTCAGTTACGAATAAACCTGGGAAAGAAGGACTAAAATGTGCATGCTTTATAAATCTCCTAATGCAGTCAACACAACTTAAATTCAGCGTCGGTCAGCATTTTCCATGAAATAGATCAACAGAGCGTGCTGGCTCGTAAAATGACCTTCATAATTCATAACCATGATTTGCTACAAAAATCGCTCATTATCTAGTGCTAACAAACTCACAGAATTCCTTTATCAATCTACATTGCATATGTGTATACTACACTTTACATATATATGTATTTATATGTGATATATACATATTTAATCTAGATTTAAACATATAATAAATTTATGTTTCGTTTTATACCTGTGTCTATGGGTGTGTGTGTGTGTGTGTGTATAAATGTATATATATATAAAGAGTAATTTCATAAAATGTAATTTTCAAAATTTCAACTATAAAAATAACAATAAATAGAGAAACGGGAGTTTTAGATTCTGTCTTAATAATTTGAGATGAATAATGTCCCGTAGGCCCTTCCCAATGCATGAGATCAGGGGCATTGCTCTGGCTTCTATCGCTTGTCTGTTCTCAAAGGTGGGTCTGACCTTCAATAGGTGATTTCATCAATTTCATTTCTACACAAGGAGTTACAAGCTATTGAATGGGGGGTGACGTATTGATTGTAATGTTACGTGTGTGTGTGTCATCGATGTATATTGAATATGTATAAACGGAGAGAGAAAGGGAAGGAAAGAGAGAGACAGAGAGCTCACCCAGAGACTGTTCATCGGTACCTCTATGTAGATCAGATACGCAGAATGGAGGAAAAAATGCTGAACTCTCTGAGCGAGAGAAACAGGCCCCTCCAGGTACTGGGAGGATGGCTGAGGCCCTGGCTGATTCAAGGGTGGAGGAAGGTCGCCTGCATTTCCCTCCTTAGCGCTGCGAGCAAGCGATCCCCACTGCAGACTAGGGAGCAGTGCTGGGGGCCCTTGGCTACTGAGCGGACCTGTAGGAGGTGAGGGAGGGAGGGAGGAAGGAAGGAAACAAGGAGGAAGGAAGGGGGGAAGGAAGGAAGGAGGAAGGAAGGGAGGGTGGAGGGTGGGGGCGGGCAGGAGAGGCAGTGCTGGGGGCCCTTGGCTACTGAGCGGACCTGCAGGAGGTGAGGCGGGGAAGCCTGTCACGCACACGTACCGCTGCAGGTGGGCAGGGCCTGGTCCCAGGCCGGCTTCCCGTCCGCTCCGATCACACACGTGATGGACGCGGGGTCCACGATCTTGTAGCCGGAGTCACACTGGAAGGTCACGGAGGAGCCCAGCTTGAAGTCCGTCCCGACTCTGGTCCCGTTCATTATGTTCCCGGGGTCAAAGCAGGCTTCCCGGGGCTTCTCTGCACGAGAAATGGGGGTGACCCCGTGAGGGCGGGTGACCCCGTGAGGGGCGGGGTGACCCCGTGAGGGGGGGTGACCCCCGTGAGGGCAGGTGACCCCCGTGAGGGCGGGTGACCCCATGATGGGGGGTGACCCCTGTGAGGGCGGTTGACTCCCGTGAGGGGGGGTGACCCCCGTGAGGGCAGGTGACCCCCGTGAGGGCGGGTGACCCCATGATGGGGGGTGACCCCTGTGAGGGCGGTTGACTCCCGTGAGGGGGGTGATCCCCATGAGGGCAGGTGACCCCCGTGAGGGCAGGTGACCCCCGTGAGGGCAGGTGACCCCTGTGAGGGGGGTGACCCCCGTGAGGGCAGGTGACCCCCGTGAGGGCGGGTGACCCCCGTGAGGGCGGGTGACCCCGTGAGGGGAGGGGTGACCCCGTGAGGACAGGCCTTAAAGTTGCTGTGTGTTTGCCTGCCTGGCTGATTTGTTGTTTGTTCATTTGTTTTTAGTGCGTAGACTAGAGGCCAGCATGTGAGAAATGCTCAAAAAGTATTTATTGATGGACTAAGGACCAGGTTGTTAGTTAATTATCAAGTTGATAATTACATGTCCTAGGAAAGATGATCAAGTTACCAATTATCCAGTTAACAAGTAAATGTCATAGAAAAACTCTCTCAATCAAATCACACTTCTCAGTTTTCAACCTACATTTTGCTGCATCCTTGCTACGAAGTTACTTATTCCTGCTTAAAAGGCAGCGCTCCATCTTGATCCGTCTCTCCCTCCCTTAACTGCCCATTTCAGTCGGAACCACAGAGCGGAGCTCACCGCCTGGCTCTGCGTCCCCTCAGCTGGCCTGGGAAGAGGCGGGGCTTCCCGGGAGGTGACGTCCATTCACGTCCGTGAAGAACAGTGCATGTATTGGCGTGACATTGGCTAATACAGCCATATAGGTTCCAGGCGTACAACCCTACATACGTCATCTGTGTACTGTATTGCGTGTTCACTCCCCAAGTCAAGTCTCCCTCCGGCACCACTTACCCCTCCCCCTCCCACCTCCCCACCCCCTTCCCCGCTGGCAGCCACCACTCAGCTGTCTGTCTATGGGCTATTTCCTTACTCCTACTTTTCCCTTCCTCCCTTCCTCCCTCCTTCCCTCCTTCCTTCCTCCCTCTCTCCTTCCTCCCCCTCCTTCCCTCCCTCCCTCCTTCCTCCTTCCTCCATCCCTCCCTTCCTTCCTTCCTCCCTCCCTCCCTTCCTTCCTCCTTTCTTCCTTCCCCTTCCTTCCTCCTTCCTTCCTCCCTTCCTCTTTCCCTTCCTTCCTCCTTCCTTCCTTCCTCCCTTCCTCCCTCCCTTCTCTTTCCTTCCTTCCCTTCCCCCCTTCCTTCTTCCTTCCTCCCTCCCTGCCTTCCTTCCTTCCTCCTTCCCTCCCTACTTTCTTCCTTTCCTCCTCCCCCCCCCCCCTTCTCTTCTTTATCCGCCACCCTAGGGTATTTTCCCCGCTGCCGTCAGGGGAGAGTGGAGAGAGAGGGAAAGACAGAGAGAAAACGGCGATGTGGGAAACACATGGATGGTTGCCTCCTGCACACGCCCGGCCAAGCCCGGCCGCTTCCTGTCGGAGTGAGCGGAGCGGGCCCGGCACGGTGGCCTGGACGCTGGGACGCGGTACCTTTGAACTCGATGGCGAAGCCAGACAGGCCCACGGAGGCGTCACTCCGGAAGGCCAGGAAGAGGCTGCTGCCGCTGCTCTCGATGCGCTCGGGGGCCTGCGAGCCCTGGAAGCTGCCGAGGAGCGGGCTGTTGGAGTCCTCGCCCTCGTACACGTGCAGGAAGTCGTAGCTGGGCTCCATGTTGAAGCTGGAGAGAGAGAGAGAGAGAGAGAGAGAGAGGAGAGAGAGAGAGAGGAGAGAGAGAGAGGGAGGGAGACAGAGAGAGACAGAGAGAGAGAGAGACAGAGAGAGAGAGACAGAGAGACAGAGAGAGAGAGACCCTCAGGCGCCCCGTGTGCGCGGCCTCCCAGGCAGGTCCCTGCACAGAGGGTTCTGCCTTTCGTGTGACTCTAACACTTAGAACCATCCGGAAGGGGAACGGAATCAAAACGTCGAGACAGGAACAGGGACGACAGACAGCGAGGGTCACAGCTGCGCTGGTATTCCCGCGGCTGCCACGTGCACACAGCACCCCGCAGCGCGGCCGTCAGAGCCCCTCTCGGGACCAGACTGCCCCTCTGCACTGGGGACCCTCGTGCTCACGGGGGTTCGGAGCTGGGCCAGGCCCGGCCGCGGGGCTCAGGGGCTGAGCGTCAACCCAGGAGCCAGGAGGGCAGGGGTCGCTTCCCGGTCAGGGCACAGGCCCGGGTTGTGGGTTCGATGCCGGTGGGGGCCGAGCAGGAGGCAGCCGATTGAGGTGTCTCTCTCACATCGATGTTTCTCTCCCCTCTGCCTCCCTCTCTCCCCTTTTACTCTCTCTAAAAATTAATGGGAAAATACCTTTGGGTGAGGAGTAACAAAATAAATACATAACTAGACACAAAATAAAAGGAGGGGTTCAACGGGAGAGCTACCTTTTGAAGATCAAGGCGATGACGAAGTCGGGGTTCACCTCACTCTCCAGTCACACTCCTTCCCGGGAGGGTATGGCTGCGGGTAGTTGGGGGACAGGATGACCCCGGCCGGGCCGGTCAGGTTCCCGCCGCAGGTGGCTGCCACCGAGGAGGACAGGGAGAGGCGACAATGCGGTCCCGTGTGCGGAGACGCGCGCCTGCCGGCGGTCACGCCCTCACGCGGCAAGGCAAGGACGGAGGCCTGCGCGCCCCGTGACCTGAGCAGCCGGGGTGCGTGGCCCCCTGCCCCTGAGGAGGCTCTCCACCCTGCGGACACGCCGGACGCACTCGCTGAGATTCTGAACGCGACTGCTACTCAGCTAAACCCGTGGATGCCTGCCCCCCCTTTCCCCCCCTCCCCCCGGCCTGGGGGCCGCGTCCACACGTCCACACCCGGGGCAGGAAACACCCCGGGACCTGCCTCACCGCCGGGGTAATTCCGTCGTTGCCCGCGGTTCACAGCGCCACGTCACCGCTCACTTCCGGGGACAGCGAGCTCCGGGGCCCCGGTCCCCTGCAGCGCTCCCTGCTGACCCCCGGCGCCCGGCTCAGCTCGGTCATAGTGACGGTTCAGGAGGAACTGGCCGGCTGAATACACGCGTGTGAGGGAGCGCATTTCCCACAGGCCCCGGGCACGCAGGGCGCCTCTGGTTTCCCCCACATTTCACAGGGACACCGCGACACCGAGTGCGAGCCCATCTCTGCATGGAGTCACGTCGTGGCGGCGCGGGCCCTGACCTGCAGTTAGGGCTGCTCACCTCGCTCAGAATGGCGGTGAAGCCACTCCCTCTTGTGCTACTCTTCCTTTGTATCAGACAAACCTTCTCTGCCCTGCCCCCCCACCCCAGGGTCCACCCCCACCCGGGATTACTACCAGAAGGAAGCACTGCGGAGGACAAGAGTAAAGCCAGTGTTTCCCACCGTCCTTAAGTCTCAAAGAAACGGGTGCGCGCTGATGCTCGGAAGGCGATGATTAGGTGGTTCAATGTACCTAATGGGCAAGCCGAGTGTAGTCCCGGAACCCGGCTTCCTTTAGTCGATAAAGTTTCTGTTAAGCTCTCCCATCAGGCGGAAGGGTGGACACCCTGACAGTTCACAGGGAAACGCAGCTCGGACCCCCGCACGCTCTCGCCACGCTGGACGCCCTGTATAATCCAGCACTGTGGTTATCGCCGGGTTATTTCTAAAAGGCGCCGGAATGAAATCATTGCGCTTCCTCGGAATTGTGTCTGATTGCCCCTCGCCGGTCCACAGTCGTGCACGGAATATGTCCGCAGAGAAGGAAACACCCTAAGGGTGGTCTCCTGCAGACACACGCGGACACGGCGTTTCTGTAAATGAGGCGAAGCAATCGTCTCCAGGGACGTGCCCATAAACACTCACTCGGCGTTCCTGGGAACATCCTGCTCCATAAAGAGAGCTACGACCAATCCCCATACTTCTGGCTGCCATTTCCGCCCCACCCCTGGCTAACTCTGAATAGGAGGCATTGATGGCAGGTTCTTCCGATCCACAGCCGTGTGTAAGGTGATCTGATTAAAACACAGCACACAGGTAACACCGTTTTCCCTGGGCTGCAGCTTCACTGTAACAAACGGTGTGGCCAGGGGGGTCTAAGGGGCACCCCCGGACACGGTCCCTCCTGGGCCAGGAGGAGCTGAGGGCGGAGCCTGGGCAGGAGGGGTGGGCAGAGCTGGAGAAAAGGAACCTGGAGGCCAGAGAAGATGCTGCCCACACGGGGCGGGGGGGGGGGGGGGGGGAGGGGGGCAGAGGGGGGAGGTGAAAAAGGCAGGTCCAGGCACTGCTACGGGTGCCGCCCGCAGGGAGAGTTCAGGGTGAGACTCAAATGCGGACTTAAGTCCAAGCTGGTGCGGCTCAGAGGCTGTTCGATTCCCGGCCAGGGCCCACGCCCAGGGGGTGGGCTCCAGTCTCAACAGGGGGCGCGCAGGGGCCAGCCGATCCATGATTCTCTCTCATCATTGGTGTTTTTCTCTCTCTCTCCCTCTCCCTTCCTCTCTGAAATCAATAAATTTTTTTTTTTAAAAGTACCGACTTAAAAGGAGCAGAGAAGAGGTGGGGTCCCCCTACATACCCCCAGAGGCGTTCCAGGGGGTATCTCAGAGCTCTGAGTGGAATGGGCAGCGCTGCCTGGCTGGCTGGTTCCCCCTCTGGCGGGGACCCCTTCTTTGCAGCTCCCTAGGTTCCCACTGGAGACCTTGCCAGCCATTTTGGAGGGGATTCGAGTTCAGTTAGGTGCAAAATGCAACTCCGACAGTCTGTGGGCCCTCTGGCGGGAATGGCACGGAGGCAGACCCCACTCCCCACAGCTCCCCAGCCCCTGAGTGCAATCCTGGGGTCCCCCCGCCCCCGTTAGACCTTCACCCACCAAGGTCTCAGGCGGAACTCGTCCCTGAGGCTCGTCAACGTTTCTGCCTCAAAACATTTCGCGTTTGAAACCATCAAGTGGGATCCCTGGTCCCCGACGGCACCCGGGACCAGGGCTCTGCGCTGGTGGATTCCTGTCAGCTCGGGAGACGTGCTCCGGGCCGCGTGGGATCTGCACGTGGAGAAGGGGGCTGTGGGCTCCCTGGAAAAGCGACGCTGTGGGAGGGGGTCCAGGGACCCTGTCCTGTCCTGGGATTGGGGGGCACCCAGGGTCCCCTGGTCCGCAGAATCAGGCTTTTCAGACGCAGCCAGAGATGCTGTAGGGAGGCGCCTCCATGGTGAGCGTCCTTTCGGTGTAAAGAGCAGGCACCCATGCAAAGGAGGAGGACAATTCGCCAACGGCACGCTGGCGAACCTGAGAGCCACGGAGCGGAGAGGCTCCATGGGGGGGAGAACGGCGCAGGAGGCGGGGGCAGTGACGCAGGGAATGGGCACTGGGCCAGCCGGGAGGAAGGGGTCCAACGCCCAGAGAGCAGGGCATGCGGGACAGGGCGCCTGGCAATTCACAGGGGATTGGAAACGCCGCCTCCAGCTCCTGAGGCCTCGCGCTCCGCCATCTGAGGGTGAGAGATACCATGCACGGGGTTTTCTTCGTGGTCTGGGAAGTCACTCTCACGCGTGGCTGAGGGCAGCACACGTTGCTGTGGCTTTCCCGAGTTCTGAAAAATGTTGTGAGAGCCCTAGACATACACGGGACTGCAGACACACCTCGCTCACAGGACTGCAGACACACCTCGCTCATAGGACTGCAGACACACCTCGCTCATAGGACTGCGGGCACAGACTGTGGACACGCATCACTCATAGGACTGCGGGCACAGACTGCGGACAAGCATCGCTCATAGGACTGCGAACATGCATCGCTCATAGGACTTGGGCACGGACTGTGGACATGCATTGCTCATAGGACTGTGGGCACGGACTGAGGACACACATCGCTCATAGGACTGCGGACAGGGACTGTGGACACGCATCACTCATAGGTCTGCAGGCACAGACTGCGGACAAGCATCGCTCATAGGACTGCGAACATGCATCGCTCATAGGACTGTGGGCACGGACTGAGGACACACATCGCTCATAGGACTGCGGACAGGGACATTGGACAAGCATCACTCATAGGACTGCGGACAGGGACTTTGGACATGCCTCGCTCATAGGACTGCGGGCACGGACTGCGGACACGCCTCACTCATAGGACGGCAGGCACGGACTGCGGACATGCCTCGCTCATAGGACTGCGGGCATGGACTGCGGACACACATCACTCATAGGTCTGTGGGCATGGACTGCGGACAAGCATCGCTCATAGGTCTGCAGGCACAGACTGTGGACAAGCATCGCTCATAGGACTGTGAACATGCATCGCTCATAGGACTTGGGCACGGACTGTGGATACGCATTGCTCATAGAACTGCAGGCACGGACTGCGGACACACATCGCTCATAGGACTGCGGACAGGGACTGTGGACACACATCGCTCATAGGACTGTGGACAGGGACTGTGGACACGCATTGCTCATAGGACTGTGGGCACGGACTGCAGGCATGCATCGCTCATAGAACTGGGGACAGGCACTGTGGACATGCATCTCTCATAGAACTGGGGACAGGGACTGCGGACATGCATCGCTCATAGAACTGCGGACAGGGACTGCGGACACGCATTGCTCATAGGACTGCAGGCACGGGCTGCGGGCATCACAGGTGTTCTGCGGCAGGAAGGGTCTCTGAGGCCATCTCCATGCGGGGAAAGACTGCAGGGCGCCTGCCCAGCAAGGAGAGTGAGCGGGTCCACACGGGGCCTCCCATACTGTGCGGCGCCCACACTCTCCGGAGCAAACCCAGGATGACCCCACACACGCCTGGGCGCTGCAGGAAAGGGCGGTTTACACCGTGATCCAGCAGGACGCGGCCACGTGAAGCACGCTACACACGGGTCATAGCCACACGAAGGAGTGACGGAGATGGCTTATGCATGTTTATGTAAAAAGCACCAGGTTTTCCCTGCCTTTTCTTAACTACAGGTTCTAAACCTTGTGCAATCATCATGCATTGTTACATGCGGGAAGCGCTACGTGAATGAAAATAGTGTCTGGAACTAGCAGACTCGGATTTGCTGAGTGCCGAGCCATGGTCGCCGGGGCCCTGATGACAGGTCCCCACGCGGGCGCACGCCACGTTTCCCGGGACAGTGCTTACAATGCCACGGAGAGGGAGCGGCCACTTATTCCCCAGTGTCCCCTTTCCTGGGACCTGACCCCGAGGTGAGCGGCAGGCCTGCTCGCCAACGTGCTGGACACGCAGCTGCCGCGGCGACGGGAGCGCGTCCCTGCAGCGGCCACTCAGGCGGACGAAGTGCCACCTGGTCTCTTTGCTGAGGACGGATGACCGAGTCCCAGGCCAGAACCAGGCAGCTCGGAGAGGAGCCAGCCGCAGGCCACAGCTCGGATGAAATGATGGTCGGATGCTACAATGACGTGTCTAAGTGAATGGCAACCGAGGAGCGGCCTCGGGGAGGCCTAACTGCTAGCGGCCTGGCCTCGGAATGTCCCTCCCCAGGAGTGGGCATCCTGTACAACAGGAGGACGGGTGCCTTTCCTCATTTAAAAGCAGGGCAGCGGTTTACAATGGCGGGGGCGTCTCTAGGTAATTACTCCACTTTTAAAGAGAAACAGGCAGGGCTTGGCCAGCGTGGCTCCATGGTTGAGCATTGACCTAGGAACCAGGAGGTCACGGTTCGATTCCCGGTCAGGGCACAGGCCCGGGTTGTGGGCTCGATCCCCAGAGAGGGGTGTGCAGGAGGCAGCCGATCCATGAGTCTCTCTCATCATGGATGTTTCTCTCTCTTTCCGCTTCAGCCTTCCTCTCTGAAATCAATACAAACACGTTTTTTAAAAATTCATGCGTCTTCCAGTGGAGAAAAAAAAAAAAAAGGAGAGAAAAAGAAAGAGGTCGAAAGCTGCGGATTCTCCTGATGACTGGGCTTGGCATGACGGCCCCGTGCCTCTCATTTCGCGATCATGGTCTCCCGTCACAGATTAATTAAAGTGTACATATTGGAAACCGATGATAAAGAAGTGCAAATGGAATTGTGACAGTTCACTAGAATAATAAAGGTCAGTAGCATTTCTGCTTAAAATTAAGTTGAAATCATCTAAGTAGGTATTTATGGTAAAACGTTGAATTAAATGGAGGGACAGTCTACACGGGATTGCTATTTTCTAGAAAAACATGCATTACCTTGAAGCCCTATTTGCGATAGAACATCTTGGATTTGTTATTCAAATTGAAGTCTGCAAAACCCATTTCCATGTTAATAAGGCCAAACCCTCACATCCCAGTGCATCTCAGAGACCGCTTTCCCCTCGTATTTTCATTGTGATAAAAGCAGTAGCATTTCCAGTTTTCAGAACTCGATTAAAACGTAGCAAGACTGTATAAAAACCACCTCAAAAGAGAAAGTACTTCCTATCCAGTCGGCTTGGCTCACGGGCAAGCTTCTCTATTAGAAAAAGGAGAACAGCAATGGTAGGGTTATGAAATTTTAGCCACCCAGAATTTTAAATTATAGGAATTTGACTAATTCTTATCGTTACAAGATGTGTTCAGGATAGGGAGTGGTAGATGAATGTCAATTACTCTGTATTAAGTAGACCACTCCCGGGATCTCACCTAATAAAATACAGTTTAAAGGCTTGCAATGACATTGACATTCCATGGGTCAGAGCACCAGCAGGGGGAGAGACACCCTTAAGAAATGTCTCTGGCCCTGACGGTGTGGCTCAGTGGTTGAGTGTCGACCTATGAACCAGGAGGTCAGGGTTCAATTCCTGGTCAGGGCACAGGCCCGGGTTGCGGGCTCCATCCCAAGCAGGGGGTGTGCAAGAGGCAGCTAATCAATGGTTCTCTCTCCGCATTGCTGTTTCTCTCGCTCCCTCTGCCTTCCTCTCTGACGTCAATGAAAGTATATTTAAATTAAAGAAACGTTTCGGAGGAGATGATCCATTTCCATGGAGAGTTTACCGAGGCCACGCCTCCCTCCCAGACGGGGGGCCCCGCCCCTCCGGGTACCTGTGCAGGTGGGCGGGTCCGGCTGCCAGAAGAAGCGGTTGTTCCGCTGCACGCAGGTGGTTCGGGCGGGTCCCTGCAGCTGGTAGCCGGGGTCGCACTGGAAGGTGACGGTGTCGCCCGGGTCCCTGCTGTCCCCGTAGCGGGTGCCGTTCTGAGGCATCCCCGGGTCGTTGCAGGTGGATGCTACGGAGGCTGGGAAGATGAGATAACAACAGGTCACGTGACTGGAAAGGTGGCCTGCACATGCGTAGGCATGTAGGGCCCCCCTGGGCTGGCACTGGGAGCCATCTGTCCAGGCAGGAACACAGAAAAGACGGACGAGTGCGGAATCTGTCTGTCTATGTCTCTCTCTATCTAGCTCTCGCTGTCTCTATCTCTACCTCGACTGTATCCATATCCATACTTATATCTATCTACATCTGTTTCTATATCTATGTCTATGCTTATCTCTATCCATCGACACATCCATCCATCCATCCATCCATCTCTCTGACCTCCCTTATACTGAGGGTGGACCCCCTCTGGCGTTCTAACTGTAAACGAGGGTACCAGTTACATTTCCAAGCTTGGAAAGGCCCCAGGCTTGGCTTCCAATTCCCTCGGCCGCTGGGACTCTAACTGGAGCCCGTGTCCCCAGGGCTAACCGGCAGATGCTGGCAGGACAGAGCTGTACGCTCTGAGCTGTAAGCTCTCTACGTTCCCCATCCCTGTGGGGGCTCCGCGGACTCCTCAGCTCCTGGCAGGCTCCGGGTTGCATGAGAATACATTTTTACCTGCACCTTTAACATGTTCCAGCGGATACGTTTTCAACGCGCTCGCCTGACGAAACACGGGCATGCAAGGCCGTGGCTCACGGTCGTATCCCCCAAGAGCAGGACAGAGGGCTCATGACACTCCCCCTCATCACCACGCTATTATGATCATCGTGTTCTGAGGAAGGCTGTCCCTGGGCGGCGGGGTCGGGGACTCATAGTCCCAGTAAACAAGTGTTGGGCTGCAGTGTAGGGTCTTCAATGGGAAGACAGCAGGGTCTGCGGGTCAGAGGCCCCAAGGAGGTATTTCAGGGTTCCACGCCCTCCCGTCAGCTGTGGAGAGGAGCAGTCAGAGTCCAAAGCAAGCAGAGCCCCCAGACCCAGCACGGCCAGCGGCCGGGGGGTGAAGGGCGGGCAGGAGGACAGGAAGCTGATGTAGGAAGTCAGGGTGCAGCACCCGGAGCCGCATGCTGTTAGGGTCATTAGAGACTCCACCAGCACCAGCACCACCCTAGCCATCGTCCCTCAGCACAGCCGGGCCGCCCGGAGCGAGATGTCACGGGCGAGGCCAGCTTGCCATTTGAGGGACTCATAGTCACATCCACGGGACTGAATTCCACATCCTCACGAGACATGCCACCCTCTCCCCAAACAGGGGGACGCGCGTGTGGTTATGTATTCATTTCCAAGTGATCGTTTCTGTCACCGTTTATAGAACATTCAAATAATTGTAAAATATACAGTTTTAACAGTCATTTCACTGTTTAATTATCATATAGTAATAGTCACAGTAGGTACTCTCATAGCAATCCTATATAATAAAAGGCTGATATGCAAATCGACCGAACGGTGGCTACGATGCACACTGACCACCAGGGGGCAGACACCCAACGCAGGAGCTGCCCCTTGGTGGTCAGTGGGCTCCCACAGGGGGAGCGCCGCTCAGCCAGAAGCCAGGCTCACGGCTGGTGAGCACATCGGTGGTGGCAGGAGCCTCTCCTGCCTCCACGACAGAGTTAAGGACGTCTAACTGCTGGCTTAGGTCCGCTCCCCGCCTCTGTCAGACATCCCCAAGGGCTCCCGGACTACAAGAGGGCGCAGACTGGGCTGAGGGACCCTCCCCCCACCCCCCAGTGCACAAATTTCATGCACTGGGCCACTAGTTTTAATATAATAGTATAAGTATGTGGTATTCAAATAATTTAACAATAAAAATGTCGAAGTCAAGCCAAGGGTAAAGGTCCTATTTTAAGTTCTAAAACGAGGTATGTTTTATTACGTCTCTTTCCAAATATTCGTTCAGTATTCATTACAAGCGGACACATGACCCAGTAAACAAGTCCTGCGCCAAGGTGTACCAGTCATGTACACTGGTGAAAATTTCCGGACGTGTCACCGTTGGGAAAACAAATGTTCTATCTAGTGTAGTTATGAGGGTTATTGGTAGGAATCTGGCCAAACAGGATCGGCAAATACTGTAAATGACAGAGTCCTCAGTAGGGGTCAAAGGCTCCGAGAATTCCTACAGTCACAAAACCTTTTTAAAAATAATTTAGTCCAGTCCGGCCGGGGTGGCTCTGTGCTTGAGCATCGACCTCTGAACCTGGAGGTCATGGTTTCATTCCCGGTCAGGGCACATGGCCGGGTTGCAGGCTGGATCCCCCCTAGGGGGTGTGCAGGAGGCAGCCGATCAATGATTCTAATTATCGATGTTTCTATCTCTCTCTCCCTCTCCCTTCCTCTCCCCTAAAGTCAATAAAAACACATTTAAAAATAGTTTAATCCAGTGTATCCTACAGTTTTATAATGACAGCACATACTTCCCAACAGACCTCTCAATTTCTCCAAAAAAGATTCGCCGGCCACCAGTCCGTGAAAGGCGGGCCCGTTCTATTGGTTCCATATTGGTCCCTTCACGGCAGGAGGTCCAATTCCTTTCTGAAGGTACACTCCCTACTTCTAACCCCAACTTCCCTTCGGAGTGTGTCTGAGAACAACAGAGCAGTCCGTGAAAAAGCCATATGCTCAGGGAGTTCATGTCGCGGTAGACGGAAACGCTGCCTCTGCGGACTCCGCCGACGACTGACGTGCGCGTGCGAGCTGCGGCCCCGGGTGCCCGCATGCGCTCAGAGGGGGCGCCCGGCTGGCCAGCGCAGCTCCGAGGCGCATTGGAAATGACCAGTCCATCAGCCACGGAGGCTTCGTCTCGGGGAGATGGACCCCAACGTCTGACTGCGTCCTCGCGGAGCGAGGACATAAAAAGGAACAGACGCCTCGGTGATCTGGATGAGATCCAGAAAGCGGTAAGACTTGAGGGGAACAGCGCGATTGGAAACCGTGCGGCGGGCAGCTGTCCTGTCCCTCCCTCGGCTGGTCTTCCAGAGGAACGGGGTGTGTTCCCAGGAATGGCCTGCAGGAGGACGTTCCCCGGTGGCGCCAGGGAAGCTTCGCAGCCAAGAGCCAAGCCCCGCAGGCAGGTCTCTGGGTCAGAAATGGCTTTTGCACCTCCAGGGCCACGCGGGGCCGTGGGCGCTCATTTGTTCCTTGCGGTTCTGTGCTTCTTTGTGCCGCAGCTTTCACTCATTTCCTCCGCAGTGCGTTTCCTCCGAGTGGGACTCTGGGCCTCGGCGACCCCCCGCTTCCTGCCGTAAAAGGGGGAATGGGAGGCCAGCGGCCTGGCCTGGCCCCGCGGCTACCTGAGGAGAAGCCTGGGCCGCGGAGGGCGCTGTGGCTGTCCGTTTCCCACAAGCGTTGCTGGGCCTCCGTGGGTCCCGCGGCACTTCCCGCGGGCCGGCATGTCATCCTGCCATCCTGGTCCTGCACCCCTGCATCCAGGACCCTCCGGGGCAGTTCGAGCCACCAAAACCCATAACGTGCGAGCAACGGACGTGACTTTGAGTGTCACGGGCCACAACACACAGACCCTGTGGGAGGAGAACCTGCAGGGACACGCGTGCTCCCATCATATTAACCCATCACCGACAAGGGGGAACCTATAAAAATATATATACTTTTCCATTTTTCTTTTCTTTTGTTTTTAATATATTTTTTATTGATGTTAGAGAGGAAGGGAGAATGAGAGACAGAAACAGCCATGATGAGAGAGAATCATGCAGCGGCTGCCTCCTGCATGCCCCGCACTGGGGATCGAGCCCGTCCTCCGGGCGTGTGCCCTGACCGGGAATTGAACCCTGACCTCCTGGTTCATAGGTCAACGCTCCAGCACTGAGCCACATCCGTCGGTTGGGCTCCATTTTTCTTTTTATTCATTTTAGAGAGAGGAAGGAGAGAGATGCAGAGAGGAGCATCTATTGGTTGTTCCACTTAATTATGCATTCTCTGGGTGATTCTTATATGTGCCTTCACCGGGCATTGGACCCAAAACCTTGGCATATCAGGATGACGCTCAAACCAACTGAGCCGCCCGGCCAGGGCCTATATATATATTATTTATTTATTTAAATGTATTTTATTTATTTTTTACAGAGAGGAAGGGAGAGAGATAGTTAAAAACATCGATGAGAGAGAAACATCGATCAGCTGCCTCCTGCACGCCCCCTACTGGGGATGTGTCTGCAACCCAGGTACATGCCCTTGACCTGAATTGAACCCGGGACCCCTCAGTCCGCGGGCTGATGCTCTATCCACTGAGCCACACCGGTTTCGGCCAGGGCCTATATATTTTAAGTACATAGCACGTTGTGATCTGCTTACATTCCACTGACACAAAGGTGAAGAACGGGGGCCGTGGTCCAGTACACGCATGACGTCCTCCCTGGGTTTTTTTGAAATATTAAAAAACCCTACGGGCTGAGTTATTCATTCCTGGGAGAAAGGCGTGCTCCGAGCACAGCTCTTATTTGGAAACATTTATCTGAAAGGCGGCTCCCCTGCGTTAGGGCAGGACACCGCCTTAGGTGGGGCCGCGGGGGGTTTGTGAGCTGGGCAGTGGCCGCCAGTCGGGGTCCCCTCTGGGGTGTCAGCGCCTCGGGGGCTGACAAAGCTCAGACAACGGAGAGAATCGTGTGCCCGGCACCTGTGCTCAAGCCGGGCTCGCAAACCAAGAAAGTGGACCTGAATTGTACCAAGTTCCCCCGATTCAGACTCAGCGTTTCCCCGCTGATTTCTGAAAATGTCACCGTGTCTCCGTGACGGAGACATCCACCAGAGACACCCAGTCCACAGGAGAGTGCCAACCCCTGAAGTCACGCCTCCCAAGAATATCGCAGCACATCACCGGGAATGCAGCGGGCAAGAGCACCCGGCCACTTCTGCGGCTCACACTGAGGCTCCTCTGGTCTAATGGGCATATTATGGGGTGCGTTCCCAGCTATGACCTGCAGGCTCTACGGCCCATTTGTGTGGCTCCACAGAACGGCAACTTCCTATGGAAAAATCTACAACACTTGGAAAAAAAATGAGTTAAAAAAAGGAAGCAATTTTTAATTTCCTCTAAGCATTTCGTAGGTGCGTGCATATCCATCCCTTGGACACATGGGCATATCAGTTAGCTGCAGGAGGAGCATTAAAATCTGTTCTCCAGGAACTAGAATGAGGGGCTTCATTTGTAGCCCAAACTGGGAAGATACCGTTTAGAAAGGGAGCGTCACCATGGCATACGGGGAAAGCGGTTGCTAGGCCCCAGACGAGTTTGAAAAAGGGACATTTTAAAGGGACATCTCAGCGCCCAGCCCGCCCTCGCCGCTCTGGGCACTCACGCACAGGGCTACGCCGTCACTCAAGCTGCACACAGACGCCGGCAACCGCTTTACCGCCATCGTCAAAGCGGAAGCACCGAGATCCGTCCATGCCCGTCCCAGCAGCTGCGTGGTGAGTGAGCTGCCGTCCATCCCGTTATTTACCCGCTCGCCGGCTGACGGGCAACGAGGGCCCGTGATTCAGCGGGAAAGAACGGCGCGACGGAGGCGGGACAGGACGCGGAGGAGCCCGCGGTGCCGGGAATGAGGACAGAAGCGAGTCTGAAAGGCCACACCGTGTGACTCCCGCTCTGTGACATCCCGGAAAAGGCAAAGCTGTGGCCCGGACTGAGCGAAAACATCAGGGGTTTCCGAGGCTGACTGACGGGGAGGGATGGAGGTGCAGCCCAGGGGGTGTGGGGCGATGAAACCGCTCTGTGACGCGGTGATGATGGACACACGCCATCACCCATCTGTCCAAACCCACAGGGTGCACAGCATGAAAGTGAACCCTGCCCGGCCGGCATGGCTCAGGGGTGGAGCGCCCACCGATGAACCAGGAGGTCACAGTTCCATTCCCGGTCAGGGCACAGACCCGGGCTGTGGGCTCCATGCCCAGTGGGGGGCGCGCAGGAGGCAGCTGATCCATGATTCTCTCTCACCATTAATGTTTTTCTCTCTCTCTCTCTCCTTTCTCTCTCTCTCTCTCTCTCTCTCTCTCTCTCCCCCCCCTTCCTCTCTGACATCAATAAAAATATATTTGTTCAAAAACGAGAGAGCCCGGTGTCCCCTGTGGACGCTGGGTGACCCTCCGTGTCACTGCAGGTCTTCCGTTGTGGCCAGCGCCCCCGGTGGGGAGCCCCGTCGGAGGCCGTGCAGGGGTGGGGGCCGGGGTGCGGGAACTCTCCCCACCTCCCCCTCAGCGTTGCTGTGAAGCCTGCACGGCCCTAAGAGGTCTGGTTAGGAGCGGCCCGGAGAGCACCGGAACCCTCTCCTTGCTTTACCGACTTCTTGGCCGTCCCCCTGCAGCCCGCAGATCACACGCCTGCTCTCCGCTCTCACCATCGCTTCTAAAGAAAAGGACATTTTTATTTCTTACAAAAGAGCAAACCGGACGTCCTCTTAGCATCACGGGCATGTTTTCCCGAAGAGCAAACCCCCCGTGGTATTCGCAGGGAACGATCCCTCCGACAGGCACTGCCCCGTGAGCTCCCGTCGGCTGACGTCCCCGCAGGCCCAGCGGGCCCCGAGGTGAGAAACCGCACGGCCTGTGACCCCAATTTTCTGAGCAACCTTTTAAGCGGCACATCGACCGAGTTCACCCGCTTATGTAAATCCTGGCTCTGGCTCACCAGGGACCTGCCGAGAGATAAATGGAGGTGGAGTGTGTTTACATGTGAATTCTACTTGTTTGCCGAAGCCGCTGACCCCACGCGCCACTGCGCTGAATGACCCCTCTGCACGGGGCCACCTGAATGCACTCAGGGGGAACCGCACCAAACCTCTCTCCCCCGGCTTCCCCGGGAACCGTCCATTACCCACGGCCCGGACCGCGAAGGTGGACGTGTTTCTGGGAGCTGACAGAGCACGCGGGCCAGGGTGGAGGCCCCGAGGATCCTGGGAGGTGCTCTCACACTACCACCTGGCCCTTAGCCCAGGGAGGCGCGGACCCGGCTCTCCGTGCGGGGAGGTGGCGGGTAGAGAACGCAGGCCAGCTGGCCGTGGCGGCACTGGGAACTCACGCCACGGCCACGTGGGAGCCCGCCCTGGTGCCAGGCGTGGGGAGCACCAGGGTCAACCTGGTGTCCAGGGAGAGACCCACACTGGGCTCGGCTTCCGGTGAACAGGCAAATAGAAGCCTTTAAAGGTACATCTATAATAATAAAAGCGTAATATGCTACTAAGACCAGACGTCCTTCAGGACGACCTTCCGGAGGAAGCCGGGGCTGCAGGGAAGCCCAGGTCCTGGGTGCCGGAGGGAAGCCGGTGCCGGCAGCCGGGGGAAGGAAGGCCTACTCTTGCACACATTTTGTGCATCGGGCCTCTAGTATACATATAAAGCTTTATGAAGCTGCATCTCCGCTCCACCCTGGGGTTAATTTTTGTGTATGGTGTGAGGTAGAGTCAAGGAATTGTTTTGTCCACAGTAAAACTCAATTGTCCATTTGTTGAGAAGCCATTCTCCATCACACACAGTGTGACTTTCATCACTTTATAAAGTTATGTATATCCTAGAGGCCCGGTGCATGAAATCTGTGCACGGGGCGGGGGGTGTGGGGGGTCACTCAGCCCAGCCTGCAACCTCTCCAATCTGGGACCCCTCAGGGGATGTCCAACTACCTGTTTAGTACCTATCCCTGGGGTTGGGCCTAAAACAGCAGTCGGACATCCCTCTCACAATCCGGGACCACTGGCTCCTAACCACTCACCTGCCTGCCTGCCTGATCTCCCCTAACCACTCTGCCTGCCTGCCTTATCGCCCCTAACCCCGCTGCCTGCCTGCCTGACTGTCCCTAACTGCCCTCCCCTGCCAGCCTGATCACCCCTATCCACCTCTGCCTCAGCCCTCACCACCATGGCTTTGTCTAGAAGGAGGATCGGATGACCGGAAGATGTC